>CM067381.1:14387004-14959545 GCA_034510155.1 Eucriotettix oculatus
TCACCAAAAATCATTCGCATCTACAGTTGACTAAACTGTACAGTAATTAGTAGTTAGTGTATCTGCAAGATGAACAAGTGGTAACGTGAAAAAGTATAAAAGCTAAGAGGGAATGTTAGAAGTGGAAGAAAAAAATCAATGAGTTCAAATAAAAAAACCATGGGTATGAAATTGGATTCAGAGAAGGAAAGAACTAGGAGGTACTCTTCTCAAAGAAATAGCATTAGAAGATCCTACAGAATAAAACACAATGAGTGGCCAAAATTCAGAAATGGAATAATGTAATTAAAATAAGTTTCTGCTAGTATCAGTCGAAGTTTGGAAGTTAAATTTGAACAGAAAATTATTACTTCTAATCCTGATGATAATAATCCAAATATACAAATGGAATATGAAGTCTTGATAGAAAAATTGAAAAATAAATGTCATGTTTCCAATAAAATAATTCCTGGACATGAAAGAAAGTTAGCAATGAATTTAATGTGCCAAAATTTCTTGTTAAATTAACAAGAAGCATGGTAAAAAGCAGGGTATTTTACCTCAATTACAAAAACAGCATCATACATACTAAATTAAGATATAATACAAAAAGTTACGAGTTTCTATAAAGGATGAAAATAGTCGTTTGATGTCTGAGAAAAAATATTGTGTGTCATTGAAAGAAAACCAGGGATATTAGATCCTCCGAGTTTTATTCCAATTACAAAATGCAAAATAAGTTGCTTTTCAGCCTTTCAGACGAAGATGGTGGGGGTAAAGTTACGTATGCAATTCTAAACAGGTGGAGCAATTTATACCAAATTTAGTGGGCATCTTCCTCATGACACTTTTGGAGTAAGACACGATGATCACTTGCTACCACTAGGAGAGGGAACATGAGGTGTTGGAAATTTTAAAACGTGCATAAATGGTCAAAGAAATATTTTCCAGGCTCAAGTATTTTGATAGTATTCCAGCAGATGTTGTGTGTATGTGTGTGTGATCTCAATTATCCACATTTGAGTCAAAACCAGATACATGAAAGTCATTGCATTCAATACTGATATTTAATATGCACCTTATTCCTAAATCAGTGCCAATTGGGGGTGAATTTTAGAAAGAGAAATTCAAATGTGATTCCTGAATAAATGAAAATAGACTTTCCCGGTGAAAAATTTGGATAAAACCTTCACAGTTAACCTACTGGGTCAGGCTCGTAGAAAAGCAATGTTTCTGCGGACATTTTCTGACACCGTCAACAGGCTGTATATATATTGTAACATGAAAAGTTACACTTAACAATGCAGGCCAGCTTGCAAGTTGCAATTGCTGAGGAACTGTCACAACTCGGGCCAACAATGTAGTCTGGCGAGGGGCAGGGAGTCGTCATGGGGTAGTGGAAGGAGCAGGTTGTGTCGGCGGGACGACGAGAGAACGACCACGCCCTGCAGATATAATTATTTTTCATGCTCTGATTGGAATTAAAGCTACTAAAATCCATTTTTGGTATTTTTTATGAAAAATACCTGGCGCCCTAAAGGAATAAGATATCCTCGAATACGGAGGAACGACGTATCTTCTACATTTGGCGCCCAACGTACGGGAATCGAACAACGAAGTTTTGTGAATTGCGAATTGTCATACGTGCGTATAAAGTTAAGGAAGGTGAAACGGATGTTAATCATAATGTCGAGAGTGGTGGAAGATTGTTAAAATTAATTATGTATCTGCGGATAAGTTTAAGAAAAATTGTAAACATTTAATGCGTCAGATGAAAGTTGGTAGATATGAATGTAATGTGAATGCAGTGAATAAGCAGATTAAGGGACAGCGAGAACAGCTGATCATGGTTCTCAACAAAGATGATGTAATTAAATGTTTTGCAAATAGATTTAAGAAAAGCTCCCGAAAAATGTACAAGGAAAAATAACTTGGTATAAAAGGTTGTCGTAAAATTAAGCGAAACTTAATGTTTAGCAGAAAATTTGTTTCCATTGCTCAAAAATATGCATCCTATGGTAACAACAGAGTAGAAGAAATTTTGTATGTGTTAAATAGTTGTGATGATTGTGGATTTCCTTGGAATCCAGGGGGAAACCGGATGCTGTATTTTTTACTAATGTCCAAGGTTTTAAATAAATTGGCTATGTTTGAAGTTTATTATTGTAATTAGTGTTAAGGAATTGTGGTGGTTATAGATTTCCTTGGAACCCAGGTGGAAAAACCCAATGCGGTATTTTGGTAAATGTAAAAAAAAAAATTGTAACATTAAATGCCAAAAATAGCTGTTCTGCCAGATGTCAAATGACTTTGTAGTAGATGTAAGAAACAGCTGATAGCAGATTAAAAAAAATATGTACTCCAAATGTAATTAGCTGTAAAAACCATGTGGTCTGTTGACTGTTTTCGAAGTACATCAAAGAGCTGAATGTCAAACTAATAAATGTCATATGATACATTAAAAACAGCTGCGAATGAGTAAAATTTTATGAAAACACATTGTAAAGAAACAGATGTTCTGTCAAAAAAAGCTGATTGAAATTTAAATTGTGAAATGACAGAGTAATACGGACAGAAATCTGCTGTTATTCCCAAAGATTCAGCGAACTGTCAATAGATGTAAATGTCAAGTGTTTAAATTGATTTACATTTACTTTAAGAAAGTCTCCCGAACAACACATCAGAGAAAATGTGTGGGAAGAAAAAAAATGTAAATTGAAAAATTGTTTGGAAAAATAAAATGTGTAATTAGAATTAAAGTTGGTTAATTGAGTTATTTGTAAATTTACTCAATGTTTGCTCTTATGAAAGAATATGTCAAAGAAAATTGTAATAAGTTTTAAGTGAATTTTTGTAAATATTTTGTAATTTTGATTAAGGGCGTTGGTCATTCATATTGTTTACGACTGTGGTTCAGTGAATATCATATTAAAAAATTGTACATTTTTTTAAATTCATTGGGGGCGGGGAAAATGTAACATGAAAAGTTACACTTAACAATGCAGGCCAGCTTGCGAGTTGCAATTGTTGAGGAACTGATGCAACTTGGGCCAACAATGTAGTCTGGCGAGCTTTGGGAGTCGTCATGGGGTAGTGGAAGGAGCAGGTTGTGTCAGCAGGACGACGAGAGAATGACCACGCCCTGCATATATAATTATTTCTTGTGCTCTGATTGGAATTAAAACTACTAAAATCCATTTTTGGTGTTTTTTGTGAAAAATACCTGGCGCCCTAAAAAGAATTATAAATCCTCGAATACGGAGGAACGCAGAATCCGCTACAATATATATACCCCGTTCTTAACCGTGAAGATTTTAACCACACTTCGATTTAGCAGTTGACTTATCATTCCAGTAGAACTCATTATTTCAAAAATTCTCATCGAATAGCAAAAATATTTGTTAATTAAATCAAGTAATTCATGAAATACCAAGATATTTTATAAAATTATGGATTTTATACTGTAACCTTATTTATTTATAGATAGCTCAATTTTAAAAGAAATAAAAGAATTTCATTGTTTAATATCTAAATTTAATTAAAAAACAAAATTTAACATGGATTTGAACTTCCACATATAATTAAAAACAGGATTTGGCAGTACAAAGTCAAAGACTTGATAGTAGAGATGAGTCGCTCCGAAGGAAAAGGAACGACTCACTCCAAGGAGCGGCTGAGTGCTCGCTTCCTACCAGGGAACAAATGACTCTTTTTAAAACACTCTCGTTCAAAGGAGCGGAACAGGTAGAGAGAGCCTCCCCATTTTGACTCGCTCGTGAGTAAAAAAAAGCCTGACTGCTACACTCCCCACTCTTTTCGGAGCGAGAGCTTGTTGCTCTGTGACTCGCTCTTTTTGTGAGGGGAGCTGCCCTGCGCTCTCTCAGTAGCTGGAGACATGCAATTGTGTTTGGATGGATGTATCATAAACATCAATATAATTCATTAACTTTAAACAAATACAACAAAGTTATACAAGTATATATTGAATCTGACAAAAAAAAATGCAAGCTTAAACAGAAGTAAACTTACATGAAAAAATATATTGAATCCTTACTCCAACCAGTCCATGTCACAGTCCAAGGAAATAATATGTCCTGGCTAATGTTTTCAACAGTTATTTAGAAATGTCTATTTACATATGCACAAAAATAAACAACTATTCACTCATATTTGAGTTCAGAAACAAAATTTATGACACATGCTTGCCTGTCAGTCGGCATCTTTTATCTGTATTTATCTGGTCTGCTTTCGAAACATCCTTTCACATGGCGTTGAAGTTGCAACATCACACAATCACTTCTTCGCCAATTTACCTATGCGGGGGTAAATGAGTGTTTTATTCAAGCACCATAAAAGTGGATTTTCTTGTCTCAGCAAAGGTATTTCTCTATCTGAGCAATGGCAGCATAACGGTCATTTGTATTAGTGATAAAATTTGACACTTTATTGTCAAAAACATGCCATATAATTGAATCAGTTTCTGTATCTCGCACTGCAAAAGTAATTGCTTCGTACAAAGGCAGTTCATTTGATTCAAGAAGTTAGCAAAAATGGATTATTCCTAGTACTCACTTCTCAAAATTTTATTGGTCAGTAAACCCATACATTTTAAATCGTGGATCTAGCACGTATTCTATTCATGGATGTTTATGAAATATTGGAGATGTTTTTTTTGTGGAAATCAACAACAATAACAATTAAAATATGCAGTATTAAAATAAAAAAGTAACTTTCCCAAGCATTTCATCCAACAGTTTCATTATATATATTGTAATGTAAAAACGCAGGTGCCTGCTGATTTTGATTCTATGGTGTCATTGTGTAGTGCAGTTGAGCCTACAATGAAGGAAGTTTTGTGCATGACAATAGAGTCCAACAACAATGTAGAATTTGCTGAAAGTGGGTAAAATCCCATGGGAAACCCTGGAATTATGTGGAAAAAACCGATGGCGGGGAACTCCCGGGGCGAGAAGTTAAAAAGGAGACGTTGTGAGGCTGAGACAGGCCGTCAGAGAGAAAGAGCAGAAGAGTGCAGTTGGGGGAGAGAGAGGAGATGAAGGTCAGTTGGACGAATCAGTCAGAGAAAGATCAGAGGAGGAGAGACAGCCAGAACTAATGACAAGATCAGTCAGGGGGGAGAGAGCAAACAAGGAGTTGGACCTGGATCACACTACATTCCTCGATGTAAAACACCTGCAAGACGCATTAAAGACAGAGACGTGGAAACATTCCTAAGGTTGAATGTAATTTTGGGTAAGTTCAACATAGCTGTGAAACTTGCTCAATTTGTTGATTATATAAATTTAAATTTTTTTTCTATTTTTCAGTAACTGCGTACTTCATTTCTCGAGAGACCCAAAATACCCCTGAGATATTGTTTTGTTAACATTGTAAAGTTAAATTTATAAATATAAAATTTTCAAGCCTTTTGAATTTGTAATTTAAATATATTTTAAACCTATCCCATGAAGAGGATATTACTATATATATATGTCAGGAAATGACATTGTCATGTTAATTAAAACAATTATTGGGGAAAGGACAGAGAGATAGAAAGAAGGTGACTTAACTGAGATTCATACCTTTTGCATATATAGTGTATATAATTATTTAACTCACCCACACTAGATCCAAGTTAGCTCCAGTTATTTTTATTGTATGATTGCCCACGTTGACAGTGTACTTATATTCTGAAGTAGCATCATTGGTTGAGAAACTATGTAACAATTTATTTCGGCTGATCCCTAATCAATCAAAAGATATAATTCATTTCAATTAAATGTGCATAACAAAATACAACCTAACTAATACAAATTTAATTATTACAATTAGATTTCAATTGTCAAGTTTGTAGATAACATTAATGTATACAAAACAGATAAAGAAGTAGCCAATAAACAGAAAAAAAATAAGTAGGAAAATAAATATTGCAGAACATTTAGTAACCTGGATTGTGTGGAGTCATTCTTGCAGTTGATGTGACTTTTCAATTGCCTGATATAAGAAACACACATTGCTGAAATGTTGTTTAGTATTCTTTTTGTTATTTTATATTACCACTTATTTGTATAGTATTTTTTAACTTCTTGACCATGTGTGACTTGGAGCAGACACACAGAATGATAGTGTATTACTTCAAGAAAATGCTTATAATTTATTGTAATATAATACGCAATTTGAATGTTCCCAATAGGCTATTTTATAAAATAATTAATAATTTCAACAAAAAAACTTTTTCATACAGATTGATATAATGCTAAGTTATAATCTAGTAAACTATATACAGGATGACCATAAAAAATACATCCAAGTTTTAAAAGCTAGTAGTATCAACAACATACTGCGTAGTTTCAAGAAAAATTGAGTAATCCAACAGTTTTAGATATATACATACTTCATTTTTTTATCCTACTTGTGATGTCATATACACAAAATGGTGACTACTGCATGTATAACATTTTGTGTTCTGCAGTTTGCCTAAGAGTGAATCTTTAATTTTAGTTCAGCATGTGTTTTACTAAGAGTTTAAATGTGATTCCCATGTCACAAAAGCATTTGCCGATGCTGTAGATAATTCAAAATAACAAGAAGCATTTGATGACAAAAAGTGTCTAAAGACAGAGAATCTTAACTTCGTAGTCCCAATAACTCTGTTCAGAAAGCAAGTGTTGGAACTTCAGTTGCCAAAGATTACAGTTTGGAAGAATTTAAGAAAGTAATTGCTTTGAAACATATGTTTGGCACAGAATTATGCTGAGGGAAAGACATATGTCAAGCATAGACAAGAAAGGAAGAAAGACTGAAAATATTGGGTGCCCCCTGGACTCGAACCCGGATCGTCATAGAGCCTCCGCTGTAGCTGCAGAGCGCCTTGACCATTAGGCTACGTCGCTGGTGCATCGAAGATAGTCAGTCTTGTAGGATATATATACGATGTATTTAGTTGGGATGGATAGAAAGAAGTGGGATAGAAGAGATTATTAGGAGCATCCATTAAGGATAAATATGTTTCAAAGCGTATTTCCTATCTTTCTCCCTCATTTACTATCCTTACTTACTATCCTAATATCCAAAACGTTTGACTTCGTTACGTTACAAACATTTCATTAAATTATATATATATACCTGAACATACCAAACAATCCCTCCCCCAACCATCTAGCCCATAGGAGAGCTTGCTATATTCTACTTGGGACAGCTTAGCATCCTAATCCGATACTGACCGCATATTCAATACTTTCTGCAACAGAAATTACCCCATAGACCTCATCCAGAAACAAATAACCAGTGCTCTTTCCATGTCCCAAATAGCCAGTCCCACCCCTAACCATCATACAGAACATAGTCTTCCTCTAACCACATTCTCCCGACCATACTACCTACCTGTCCTAGGGATTCCTTTAGGAGTCTATCTAACATCCACAACATTCTGGTCAAACCCTACAAACCCCCCCAACCATAATTTGCTGCAGACCGTGTGGTAGAACCAGATGCCATGTCGGCCCAATACTACCACCCACCTTGACCTTCCAGAATCCCAACAGAACTACATACAAAATTAGAGAAAACATAACCTGTCTGTCCACCCACACCATCTACAAAATAAACTGTACACTCTGCCCAGCCTTCATTAGACAAAAATACACCCCCTTCCCCCTGAACAGATTGCCAACCACCACAGTACAGTGAAACTCCACAAAACACAATTCCCACCCATGGCCATAGGCACAACACCAACTTCAACCAATGCTTCACACTGTTGATGTATGTGAGATGTTGTTACGTTTGGTTTTTGTAACGTATATACATAACATGTAATTACATCTGACTCTGAAAGCAGCTAAAGCCACACTAGAAACCTCTGTTGTCAGTTTTGTTTGACATACTGACAGAGGAAGCCAGCAATTGTTGTTTAAGGCATGCAAAATTATTAGTCAGTCATTGACAGAGTCTCATAGAGTACAGATGATAGTGAGTTTGTGAGAAATCATGACAAGACATGAAGGATCTCGAAGATGCCACAGAATCAAGTGGTGAGACGCCAACAGGAATTGATGTGCGATTTGATTTCTGATAAAGGTCGCAGCGAGGTGCTGTGGTGAACAGATGATAAAGTATTGTATTGATGACCATCTTCTCATTGCTCAAATAAATGAACTGTAGTTTTAATTGTAAATCTTTTGGTAGTTTACATTTGGTAAAATTACCTGGCACCCTATAAAAAGAATTCAAAGAACTTCTTATTTGACGAACTGAGAAGTATGTGAATTATATGAAGTGTATGAATTATTTTATCAATTTCATAAAGATATCAAATTTCATCTGGAATTAAAATCTACATGAACTATGGTATATTTCAACCGACAAACAAACAAAAAATTTAAGTGCATTTCTCACCATATTATTATTTAACTTAATATAGATAATTCACAGCTACTAACTTTGAATTCCATTATATGACAGGTTAAATTCTATGTCTACATTGTATGTTACGAACATAAACCAAAACACTTACCTTGAGTATTCCTGTTGCTCTCATCTGATGCACTACTATTTAAGCTACTACTTGAACCACCAATTCTGTCTTTTTCAATGGTTTCCAAACGAACTGGAGAAGCATTTCGCCTGATAGTTTCTTCTATGAGTTGTTTAGCATAACTAGAAAAACAAAAATTTTGGTATAAATTGTAGCATACTAATTTATTGCATATAGCTAGTAACAAACCTGTTTTAAAGGAACTCTTATGACCTTAACTCTAACCTACAGCATTACTACGAGCAACCTAAATTTTAATATTAAGTTCTTTCCACGAAAATATTACATAAAGGTCTGGTTAAAACCAATAAATATGACCACCAAATGATGAAAAATTATGAATTAATGGTTTATCTGACAATTACATGAATTAAAGCAGACTTCTTTGTCAGTGATTTAATTTCAAAGTTGCAATATACTACATTTCGTCTCTCTTTTGAGACTTCTTCCAGTACATTAAAAAAACATGATATTACAACAGATTACATTCATATTCTACATTGTTTTATATATCATTTTTATGGTTTGAAACTCGCACAATTTAGCAGTTCGTAGACTTTACTCCAAGACTACCTTGGTCGACTTCCTGTTAAGTATTGTAATCGACTAGTCAATCACTGTAGATGTCTTCCTAACTTTCTGTAATATATTTAAAGTTGAAAACATTCTCCTACTTAATGGATATCCCGCAAAATCTATCAACAAGTATATCAAGACCAGGCGAGATAATAGTAAGTATAAGACAGACTCTCAGGGCTTTAACTAAAAAATATGGGGATTTATTGTTTGTTCCAACATTTTGGTCAAGAAAGTCTTGGTATGAATTCCATAAACTGCTAAGTTGGGTAAGTTTCAAACCATGCTTTGTATATATTTTTTTTGTCGTAGCATTTTCCTAATGTAATCTATTATAATTTCACATTTTTCAGTATATCTGAAGAAGTCTCAAACGAGACAAAATGTAGTATATTGCAACTTTGAAATAAAACCACTGACAAAGAAAGCTATCATAATTCATTTATTTAAAAATTATGATTTGAGAAAACATAACTGAAATCCATTACATACAGGTACAGTGTTGCAAATGTATTCAGTGCTAAAATAATAATGACAGGAAAGAAATAGAAAGTTGGTGACTTACCTGGGGTTCACAGAAGGCAGGTGCCATGTAGGGTTTTGAAGTTTCAGAGGCACTGCCCCCTTCATCAGAAAGTTAGGAAGATAATTCCAGTGATCAGCTTGCCAACAAATGAGCTGACAAAAATTGCTGCTAGGCTAGCTTAGCTCATGAACATTGAACTCCATCAAGCCACCAACTTTCTCTCTCAATGAGGGTCTGGGAAGAGGTAAAGACTTGATGGGGGCTGGGGAAATGCATACAAATACCCCGATGTGACACACATACACTTATTCAAACACATTCATGCTCAAACATACTCACACATACATACATACAGCCACCCCTCATTGCATAGACCACTTACACATACCAAGGCATACACACATATCCAGTATACACACATCAAGGTTTTATCACATATACAAATTCCAATGAGCTCGTGCTGTTACGGGTGTTTGGGAGGGGAGGGGGAGGTGAAATATGTAAATATAGGGTATTAGGAACACGCTGAAATGAAAGTTCCATAGATGGAGTTCAACTACTCAAGAATCGGGAGGTAGGGGTTTGAGGGGGGTCAGTGTGAAGCACTGGTTGAAGTTGTTGGTGTTGTGGCTATGGGGAATTGTGTGTTGAGGAGTTTCAATGTACTGTGGTGGTTGGCAATCCATTTGGGGCGGGGTCTCTTTGGCCAATGAAGGCTGGGCAGAGTGTACAGTTTGTGGGAGGACAGACAGGTTATGTTTTCTCTAATTCTGTAATGTATGTGTGTAGTTGGTGGGATTATTGAAGGTTGTGGTGAGTGTCCGGTAGATAAGGCATCCGTTTCTACCTCACGGTCTGCAGCCAATTGTGGGTCGGGGGTTGCGGTGTGGGGTTTATAGGGTTTGACTGGAATGTTGTGGAGGTTAGCTGGGCGCCTAAAGGCATCCCTTGGACAGGTGGGTAGTATGGTCAACCATACTACCCACCTGTCCAAGGGTTGCCTTGTAGGGTATTGTAACAAGCAGTCTCATTTCTTGTGATATTTCAACTTTTTCTCATATTTTATCTTATTTAACAGATTCAATTCTATTTTCTGTACCTGTTGACATCCGTTGTTAGACGTTTTCAGTTTGTTTTGGGATGTGGCATGAACTTTTGTGCAGGGTTCAATGCTGCATATATGATGCGAAGGCTGTACTTCCACGACGCATTGTTGAATACACACGGCCTCTTATAGAACGGTTAATTTATTATCAAAAATGTGTTTCTTTTTACCATTGACTTGCTGAGGAAATTGGACAATATTATTTGCAGCATTCCTGCATACGTCTAATTTAGATTGGTGCAGTCGTATCCTGATAATAAGCATTATCCCGAGCGTCACGTTTACTCCACGATGTTACGGCCTTTTATAGTTTTTGACAAGTCAGGCGTAACGCGCAAAACAACGCAACCAAAGTCATCTGGAGAAACATGAAAGAAAAGTTTGGTTATTACTTCAAAGTAGACGAACTAAGGATAAGAACCTGCTCCAGTAAAAGGCTATATTCACAGTCCGGCTTCAAGAAGTATTTGTCCTGTTTTTGAGCGACATTTTCAGAGACACTGAGCCAGGTTCTGATGAAGCTATTGGACACATCCAGCGAACTGACGAATTGCTGCCCGCTTCTCCATAACCGGAACTGAGAGGGAGGGTCGCATGTGTGTTTCTGTTTGTCATAACCCGGTGAAATTGTTCTCATTATTTGTGAGTGGCAGATACAGATAATCATACAAACAGTGACACTATTTTCCTCGATTCTAACATTTATTGCTGATCGTAATATAATGTAATACATGTCGCATACCCAATCAGAAATCTCACTTCACATTGTGTGTTTTCTTCTAAACAAAGAAACTTAAACTTTTCCCATGGTATTTGTTATCCCTTATTTAGTTTATGTACTATGTACTTAGTTGTATTCATAGCATTGCAGAACATTTGTTTACTTTTATATGATACACACAGGAATATATGCCACACTGAACACATTATCTTCTAGTGCTTATCACAAACAGCAGTTTCCATAGGAAGTGTATACATAATCCGCTGATTGACAAAATGAAACTTGTATTCTCTTTAACCTCTAAATTTTCATAATTACATAAATACATATTGTGAATATGTAGTTGTTTTACAAATAGCAATCTAAGTTATTCTGCAATTATTTCAAGAGTTCATCATTTTAACCGATTATGTCAATACATATTGTGAATATGTACTTTTAAATTATTTCAAAAACCAACTTTGCCATCTTACTAGTCCAAGTTTTTATATTAAAGCCTTGTGGCACCTAACATTTAGCATGTTGTGGAGGTTAGCTGGGCGCCTAAAGGCATCCCTTGGACAGGTGGTCAACCATACTACCCACCTGTCCAAGGGTTTATATATATATATTGTGATAAAAAAAGGGGATTTTGTAACGTTGTGGCGTTATGAGGCGCAGTTCGGCCAACAACAATGGATAGTCGGCCGAAAGATGTTTTTCCCCGCGGGGAAGGCCCGGCTTGCCTGTATAAAAAATGACGATGGTGAACCCCCGTGGGAAAAATGAGGGCGGGGAACCCCGAAATGTTAAGAAATAGGGGAAGTCCCGCCAGAAGCTTTATAAGGGAAGCCGATGGGTGGCTCGAAATGAGAGTGCGTCAGAGAGTGGGGAGAGGAGACATCAGAGTGATGCAGACGGTAGCAGAGAGTGCGTCAGAGAGGGGCAGACGAGACGAGTGCATCAGATCGTGGTAGAGACCTCAGAGTGGGGTAGAGCAGACCAGAGCAGAGCAGACCAGAGCAGAGTGGGGCAGACCAGACCAGATCAGACCCGAGAGGACATGGCTCGACCCCAGTAGGCAGGCAAGTGATCAGACCGCAGAAGGGAGAAGAGTGGAGCAGAGAGCAGATATCCAGAGACGCACAAACATTCGAGAGGTGGATGTTTGTTGGGCCAGTAATTGTGGGTAAGCGATCTAAAATTTGTGAAACTTGCTCATTGCTCTGAATAAAATTAACATTCAATTATTTTCTTTCTATTTTCAGCTGATGCATACTCCATCTCTTGAGAGACCCAAAATCCCCTGGGATTAAGCCCGTGTCTTCACGTAAATTAATAAACAAAATTATTAAAATTGATCAAATATTTGTAATTTAAATTAATAAATGTTTTATATACAAAAAAGTATATTACAATATATATATATATATATATATATATATATATATATATATATATACCTGGTACACTATGTTTATGGTTTTGGTATTTTGGGTTATAATGGAGTCTGTGAGTGCCAATTTTTAATTTTTCCATGTGTTATGACAAAATTGTTTATTTCCAATAGTTGGTACAGAGGGCTAGGTGTTGGTTCTGACTTAGGTTAATAGATAATAATAAATTCAACCTTATTTTAACAAACAAACCTTACAAAATAGAACTAATTTCCATTCTTTGGTATTATATATTTGTTTTCTACTTATGAAATTTTGTCAGTTTACTTTAAACCATTTGAGTAAGATGCAAAGACAGCATTGAAATATCAGCATATATAAATTTGTAAATTAGTTCTATTATGTAAGGTTTGTCTGTCAAAATACAGTTGCACCCATTATTATCTAAAGACGTTAATTTATAGATTTAGGTTGAGGTAATTAAATAATAATCAGTTATGGAACTCAGGTAATAATTGATTCAAAGGTTGTCATATGTAAATAGAGCAAAAATTTATTAGTCCGAAGTGAACTTATGAATGTAGAAAATAATATCAAGAATTACATAAATAAAATAATTTATTCCAGAAAGTATTATAAAACTGTATCTATATTTATGAAAGATGGCTTGTATTATCTAAGGAAACTGAAGCAGAACAGTTTTGTAATAATATCACTATAATCTAGATATGAATATCGATACAAATTAAGTATTTACAATCCATCAGTATTTTGGATATTATGGAGGATTAAACATTATAGATACTGTACCATAGTTGCATATTAATTTCTGGAAAATTAAATGAAATACATACTTGATCTTTTCCTCAGCAGGCCCAGTAATTTGAACAAGTCTTTCCTTTGCCCCTGTATTCACTAGAAAAAATTGTTGAATTATATTTTTCAACATTAAATAAATTGAATACATCAACTTTTTATATTAGATAAATTGTTCAAGGCAAGCATTCCCTCTTTTCATACAGAAATTACACATAAATTGACATACTTTTAAAGAATTGTAGTATCCAAATATGTTAAATTAAGAAGATATGAAATATAAGAAACACATGAATCACAACACATGAAATTTACAGCATCAGATTTTCAATGTACAGATTTTTTAAATCTATGAAAACTGCTTTAAACCTGCTAAAAAATCTATACCTAACTTCTAAATGATAAAAACAGTGTAAAAATTACTCATAAATGAAACATGCATTAACCTCAATAAACACTGCATATCGTTATGACAAAAAACGTAAAATTGCTACAGTTTTTTAAGTTAACAGTTACACAATATACTAGTACAATGCAATAATAATTGCTTCACTAAACATATTGCACAAAGAACATTTCTTATTAAAAACCATTTCCAAAAATTTTCTTAATTAAATAATGGTATATATTATAAATTATTGAGGTTTCTGCATACAAACTAAAATTTACATTCAGAAGAAGAGAAGTGATGTTGCCAGATAGAATTTCTCTAAAAGATGGTTAGAAATTATCCCTCTTAACACAGAAGAGTTAGAAGTTAAGTAGATAATGAATATATATTTGGTCTGATACGGCAATTTAACTATAATTTGTCTCAGATCAGCCACAGTTTTTTCATCCATAAGCAAATTGTATTAATAACTGATTAAATAATCTGCAGACCAACTGTTCTTGTTGTGGTATTCAGTCCTTACACTGGTCTGATGCAACCCTCCATGCTAATCTATCTTGTAAAGCCACATCCCACATCCTCCCAAAGTTTCTTACCAATTCCATCTTTGGCCTCCCTCTTCTGTTCTTACCCCACATACTTCCCTCTAATGCTAATTTTACAAGACCATCATGTCTTAAAACATTAATCTATCCCTGCATTCTCCTATAGCACCACATGTAAAAGCTTTGATCCTTTTCCTTTCTTCAACTCTGTCCACATTTCACACCCACATAACGCCACACTCAATACAAGTATTTTTAGCAATGATTTCCCAATATTCACACTTATATTACCTATAAGTAAATTCCTCTTTTTGTGAAAGGCTTCCTTGCCTGTGCTATCCTACTCTTTATGTCTACTAAACTTCTACCATCCCTAGTTATTACGCTTCCCAAAAAGCAGAGTTCCTTAACTTCCTTCAAAATATCCCTTCCCAATCTAACACCCTTTGTTATTCCACCTTTTCCCATTACCTCGGATTTCCCTCTTTATCCTCATATTGAACTCTTTCACCAGGACCACATTGATGCCATTTATTATGGTTTTCAAGTCTTCTTCCAATTCTCCAAATACCATAATATCATCGGCAAATTGTAGGGTTTTTATTTCTTCTCCTTGCAATATGATTTTTTTTCCATATTCTGTTTTAACTTTCTTCATTGTTTGTTCTATATACAAATTAAACAGTATGGGCAACAGACTGCATCCTTCCTTTTCTTCATCTTCAATTCTAATTACTGCTGAGTGCCTTCTGTAGAGGTTATGAATAAGCCTTCTTTCTCAATATTCTATTCCTGTCCTCTTCAAAATCCTTAATTGTACATTCCAGTTCACATTATCAAGGCTTTTTATAAATCTACAAATGCCATAAACATAGGCCTGTTTTTTTTCTTATCCTGTCTTCTAAAGCTAGACACAAAGTCAATATTGCTTCTTTTGTCCCTACAGTCTTCCTAAAACCAAACTGATCTTCTAACTCACATTCTATTTGTCATTCCATCCTCCCTTACACTATTATCATTTATATTTTGCATTCATGAGATACTAAAGTAATTGTCCTGTGATGTTCACATCTATCAGCCCCCATCTTCTTCAGTATGGGGATTCTTCCGGTTTCATAGATTTCACAAACTATCCTGAATAGCCATGATATTGCTTCTTCAATCAATGATCTTATCAACTCTGCTGGAATATTATCAATTCCTGTTGCTCGGATCTGTCAACACCCTGTCAACTCCAACCTTAAAATTTTGACCCCCAACTCTTCATCACCCACCTTTTATTCTACTTCTCCTATTTCTGACTGATCTAGATTTCCCCCATGATACAGCTTCCATCTTTCTGCCTTTCCTTCTTTACCTAAAACTGGCTTCTCATCTGCTCTCCTGATGTTCTTGTTAATATTTTTCTTCTCTCTGAATTTTTCTTTGATTTTCCAAAAATGTGTATGTTCCCTTTCACCATTAAATCTTCAACCGCTTTGCTTTTCTCTTTGAGCCAAGCCTCTTTGGTTGCTTTGCAGTTCCTATCAATCTCATTCTTTAAACGTATGTACTGCTCTTTACCATTTTCATCTCAGACATTTTTATAATTACACCTTTCATCAATCATTGATTATTTCTAGTTATCCATGCTTTCCTATTGGTCTGAGCTATTCTTCCTATTTTTTTTAACAGCTGGTCTAGTAATTTCTTCCTTCAAGAGTGCCCATTTCACTTCTATCTAACCAACTATGTAATGTAATGAATATTCAGTCTTTGAGCCAGCAGTGTGTAAGCCTTGAATTAAGTTATGATCTCATATATTAAGAGAAAATGCTATTTTACAAAAGTAGCATTGCAAGTTCTCATTAGAGCAACATTATTAAAATTATTTGGCATGCCTACTTATTTACTGTATTACATTGTTAAAACAATAACATGTTATTCATTCCCACATTTTGTGAAAAAGTAAGGCAGTTAGTCATTTTTATTGTTATTTGGAAATCAGATTGAAAATTGCAGTACAGAGGTTTGTTAAATGTTGTATGAAGAGTAATTTTTACCTCGCTGAAATGAAATGATTGTCTCACTCAATTCTTCAATCATGTGGACTCTGCGGCCTTTGATGCCCATCACTACACAATCATTGAAATAATTTTACCACATTGAACAACTAATCTTCACTAATAAAAGATTGATAATTTGATGATATGCAAACACACACAAATATATACAGCTGGCAGTCACTAGGAATGATTTTCCTAATCTTTGCATGAAAATTTAAACCTACAATCAACATGGTGCCTGCCAACTGTACACTTCAGGTAAGCCTCCAATTTTCTATCTCTCTTTCCTGTAATCATTAATTGTTTTAATTAGCCTGACGTCTTTTTCTGACATTGGTGTATATATTTAAAAATTTTCGGAATTTAAAGAACTCCAAACCTTACAAGGTGCCTACCTGGTAAGTCACCTACTTTCCATCTCTTTCCTTTCCTTATTAATTGTCTTAATTAACATGACAATGTCATTTCCCGACTCATTAAAAAGGGCAGACAAGTGAGATAGAAATTTGATGGTTTACCTGAAGTGTAAAGTTGACAGGCACTATAAGATTCAACCAGCCACTTTCTCTCTCAATGAAGGTCAGGGTAGAGGAAAAGAATGGATAGGTTCTGGGGAGAAGCACACAAACAATCACATATTAACTCATGAATACATCCACATGTTAACTCATAAATACATCCACATGTTAACTCATAAATACATCCACATGTTAACTCATAAATACACCCACATATTAACTCATAAATACACCCACATATTAACTCATAAATACATCATCCACATATTAACTCATAAATACATCCACATGTTAACTCATAAATACATCATCCACATATTAACTCATAAATATCCACATATTAACACACAAATGCATCCACATATTAACACATACATATCCAACCTCAATTTAATGTACAAATCTCAACATAAACATATGAAAAACAGTATACATATACATACTAAAACACACAAAATCATATACCAACACACACACATAGCGTACATACTAAAAAGGATGCACAAGTACTTGTGCAATTATGGGTGGCCAGTTTGAGGGGAGGTTTCTATCTAGAGAATGTTATGTCTAGGACTTTGTCTTGACTACAAGATATGTTGGAAGGAGAGTTCAGCTGCTGAAGAATCGGGGGATAGGGCTTTGAGAAGGGTTAGTGTAAAAGACTTATATGTGAACAAGAGTTGAAAATTATTAGTGCATGGGCAGCTATGGGAAATTGGTTTTTTGAAAGTCTGGCTGTGTGGTAGTTGGCAACCAGTTCAGGGAGAGTCTCTGCCTGGCCAATGTAGAAGGCTGGGCAGTTTGTACATTTGATTCCATAGTTTGAATGGGAGGAGAGACAGGTTATATAGTATTTATTTCTATAGTTTATGTTATTAGTGGGATTCTGGAAGATTGTGGTGAGTGGAAGTGTAAGGCAGACATGGCACCTGTTCCTACCACACGGTTTGCACTGGAGGTTTATAGGGTTGAACCAAATTGTTTCGGAAGTTGGGTTGACGCATAAAGGCAACACTTGGACAGGTGGGTAGTTTGTGGGGAGAATGTTTTTTTTTTATATCTGGGTCAGGTTGCAGTCCAGTGTAGGCCAAGTGCAGAAAAAAGTTGAGTTTACTTAGTAAGGGAAAGTTTAACATGTCTAAATATTTGAAATATTATATTGATATACCCACTTATTCTACACGTGGAAATCAAGCATTTCTTGTTATGTTTAAAAAAAATTAACAAACTTTGAGTTAAATCTCAAAGTTTAAATTTATATTGCAGCTTGCTACTAGAGAGACTTATATGTGAACAAGAGTCTGATTTTTATCTACATGCTCAACAGAGATATAGTGTCACCAACATTAAAAAAATTGAATAATTCCATTTTTAAAGGGGTGTAATTTGTAAGGAAACTTCAGTTACCATTGATAATTTATAAAAGGCAGCTACACCATTATGTGTAAAAACACAGAAATTATTGAGGTTCACAAACTGTTTCTTCTTGGAGAAATGAGCCTACGAAAATTGAATTTCCTTCATTCGGAATCGACAACTTTGTGGTACACAGAACACATGAAAAAATAATATATTATTTAAATTGTAGGTTTGACTGTACTGAGCGGGATACAGTTTATTTGAAAAGGATATGTCGACACAGTCCTGGATAATTTAGAAATTTGTAGATGCCTGCAAATGTGAAAAAAAAGGCGTGCACTACAACAAAAGCGGCAGCCATTTTTGAACTGGACATAATATAAATGAAACAAAATATGAGGGAATGTACAAACAAAATATTAATTTTTCTGAGATGGTGCAGTAACCAATTTCCTTTTTCCTGGACCACTTGGCATGGATTGACCCCCTCGGCAGCATTTTATGGTGCACAAATGTATATTCAGCCATATTAAAGGAATTGTAGCTTACAATATGATAAAGTATTTCGGATACCTGTCATATTGCAATTGTATCAGCTGCCAGATGGCAAGTTTACTTCAGCAGCTGTCAAGAATGCTTTACTAGTAGAAGGTGAGCAACATCAATATGCCTAGCAGTCTACAAATGGTTTGGAATCGGCCTTCGGCCTTCAGTCTGTCCGCAAGGGGATTGAACAAAAGAATCAAGTGCAGGATAATAGTGCAAGTGGCATGATGGATAGTTATAGATACGCATGTTATAAATGCTTGATGTTTCCCTCAGTCACCAGACATCCGCTCTGCTCCTTATCATTCAACAAAGTTTGACCTCTTCTAAATTCTTTAAACCATCAAAAAATTAATGCATGAGAAGGAGGAAGGTCTTCATAGACCCACTACAAACAATCAAGGCTTTCAGATTTGTTTAAACCACTCTTACAGTAACAAAGAATCATTGCATGAAAGTGCTCTCTTGCTGGCTCCATTCTGATAACAGCTGAATGCCGCATAAACAATAGCAAAGGAAGTATTCTTTACAACAGCGATAAGCCAAGCAAGCTGTAACTTGCCGGCATTACTCGAAAAGTACGCCACTGTCAACTTGCTTTTTTGGAAATGCAATAATTTAGCCCAACATAACCTGTCTCACAACTTTTGTAACAACCCTCATATTATTTTATCAATATGTTTCTATGTTAACAAATATTATTGAACCTCAAATTCACAGAAATATGACTCAACAATGCCAAAGTGTGGTTTCAGCAGGACAGGGCAACCCCTCATACCTTCCCTGGTAGGGCTTTGAGTGTTGTTCACACAACATAAAATTTAAGGTTGTGCAGATGTCCGATAGCATGCAAGGTCACCCTATCATTCACAGAATGTGATAATTTTTTCAGCTTTCACAAAAAAGAGGAATTTACTTACAGGAAATATAAGTGTGAATAATAGGAAAACATTGCTAATAATGTTTGTAATGGGTGCAGAACATGGACAGTAGGAGTTGTAGAAACAAAAATAATAGAAGCCTTTGAAATGTGTTACTAAAGGAGAATGCTGAAAATCAGATGGGTGGATAGAATCACTAATGAGGAAGTTCTAAACAAAATAGGGGAAGAGTGAACAATATGAAGGACCAAGAGAAGGGATAGATTAATAGGCCATGATGGAATACGCTAAGCAGATTAGGGAGGATGTGGTAGTTATACGGAAATGAAAAGGCTCACATGGAGGGTTGCATCAGATCAGTCTTAGGACTGAATACCACAACAACAACAAAATATGAAGTCAAAGCTTTTATTATTAAACCACACACTTTGGAAGAACCAAAGGTTACTATCCAACTTGAAATTAGAGGAATATCAGTAAACATCCTTCATGATGTAATAATTAACTTCAAACCTCAACAATGTGTATAGGAATGTGGAGGGCATTCGCAATACTTAATTTTTCACAACTAAATTGTGTTGTATGTCAAAAATAAGAATCTGATTTTAAGAAATTATATTTTCAAAAATAAAAATAAAAACCAGATAAAAACAGATATTTGATACATAGCTAATAAAAGGATAGTGGGAGTCAGAATTACTTTAGTACACAATACAACCTACAAACTCCTAACATTCCATTTTGCTGAAAATGGGTTTCACAAGTATTTCAATTCAATGTCTGTCTGGAAAATGCATTCTGAGAGTAGAAGGTGAACAACCATAGTTAATTTTACTCCAAATTCTTTTACTCCTATAGTTTCACTCAGGATAGATAGATCAGTTTAAAATTCAATGTTGTATCAACATTTACTTCATTTCTCCTAAAACAATTAAACTTAATTCTCCTGAACATATATTCTACTGCAGACAACAGAATAACAAAAAAAATTAAATTGAGAAATGAAAATGATCTAATATTAAGGTGTGCCTGAATAGATGGAATATACCTTGAGGATTGTATATATACATATAAGTATGTATATATGTATCTCTCTTTCCTTTCCTTATTAATTGATTTAATTAACATGACAATGTCATTTCCTGATGCATATTAATATATATAAGTAAGGATAGAACACGAGGGCACCGCCAAATATTTTCAGTCTATCTTTCATCTTCCATCCCTCACTACACTTAAAGATATAATTCTATACCAAGAATATGAGCTGGACTGCAGAAATGTGGACTCGGGTTCAAGTCCCACTCGACACAACCATTTTATTTGATTACTTTATTTACCTTTCATTTCTTGTATTTTCTGTTTTTGAAATATTCCATGAAGGTATAAATTGCAGTGGATTCCAAATCCAGTCTTTCCAAGTATGAGCCACTGTACAGCACTTCATCATTAAATAAACATCAACAACCTCTAGGTATGTTGTGTGTGTGTCATTGTATCTTACAATGCTAAAGAAACATTATATATATACAATTAATGGGGAAAGGACAGAGAGATACAAAGAAGGTAAGTCACCTTCTTTCTATCTCTCTGTCCTTTCCCATTAATTGTTTTAATTAACATGACAATGTCATTTCCTGACTCGTGTGTGTGTGTGTGTGTGTGTGTGTGTATGTATATATAGTATATTTGGATAGGGTGTAAGGATAGAACATGTGGGAGAAAGTTGGGAAATTCACTTTTAATTCACAAGCTCGGCATAGAAATATACTCAGAGAAACTTACACCCTATCCAAATATACAATGTGTGTGACATTATCATGTTTCAATCATTAATTCGTGTTCTATCCAAGATGGATGCTCACAACTCTTCTATCCCTCTTCACTATCCATCCCAACTTAAATAATCTAACTACCCAGACTAACAATATTTGGTGGGCGGGCATCGTGGCCGAATCGGTAAAGGCGTCTCGTGGATAAAGCGAGGGCTCTCATTTTGGCTGCTCAGTCGTCGGCTAGCCGATCACTGGAAATGTCTTCCTAACCTTCTGATGAAGGGGGCGGTGCCTCCGAAAATTCAAGTTCTCCAAAACTCACAAGGTGTCTACCATCTATGAACCTCAGGTAAGTCATCTTCTTTCTATCTCTCTGTCCTTTCCCCATTAATTATATATATATATATATATATATATATATATATATATATATATTGACTGTGTGTGTATTTGATATTATTTAATAATATCTGTATTTTCATATTACTCATTTCTTATTCTCATGAAGTAATTGAAACAGAGAACACCATTAAGTACAGAAGTTTATCAATACGAACAACAAAGCAAAGCAAAAAATCTTAATTATAATAGAAAACACTTTGGTTCATATTCAAAACTTACCTTTGCCCGAGTCAGAATTTCGAATTACAACTTCATCTTTCCAGTAATTTTTCCCTGGAATTTTTGTTGGTTTTGGAAATTTCCCTGATGTTTTTATAATTTCACCAGGACTCAGTAGTGTTGGCTGAAGTGTCATAGGAGCCATTGAAGAACCTAAAATTGGAGGCGACACTGACATGAGAGTTGGAGTTTCCGGAAGAGGTAAATGCTCGAACTGTAAGAAAGAGAATGTATTTGTACAGTATCCATACATTGCAGTTAAATATATATATTATCACAAAATTATTGATAATTACAAAACATTATTTAAAAAGCAATTAGTAGGTAGACAAAAATTTTAGATTAAAGAAATCATATTTCAAATCAAATTTTAAGTATTACAAAGCCAATTTAATAGACACACACTGATGTGTCTATTTCACTCCCCGAGATTTTGGGAGGCAACTGGCAGACTGTCATCTTAGGCTTGTCACACACTGCAAGCAAAAACATGTCAGATGATGACTGATACAATTGTCATGTCGCACTGTCTGATGAGTCAAACAGCACTGTACATGATCCCAGCTCATTGCAGGAAGTCTACCCTAGTTATCTATCTTTATTATTTAATCATATATTGGTGTTTTGTTTCGTAGCTTAAATTCAAGAATGAAAATTGATATAGATTAATAGTTTGTGTTCTAGCAAAACCAGATAAAATCATAATTTGAAGAACAATTCAAATAAAAACTTACATATTCATAATGAGGTGCAGTTAGAATATTTGGTCAGTTGAGTTGTTTCCAAAAATTTGGTCACAATGTTAGAATGTTGAGCAAATTCTAAATTTTAACACTTCATATCTCCTGATTTTATTTATAGTAATTTATTGTTGTGTTCAGTTCTAAGACTGGTGTGATGCAACCCTCCTATCTTGCGCAAGTCATCTCACTTCCGCATAATTACCACATCCCAAATTCTCCCTAATCTGCTTAGTGTATTCCATCCTTTACCTCCCTCTTCTGATCTTACTCCACACACTTCCCCTTATGCTAATTTTACAAGACCTTCCTGTGTTAAAACATGGTCTATTAATCTATCCTTACACTTACTCAACGTCCTCCAAATTTTTCACACTTCTCCTATTCTGTTTAGAACTTCCTCATTAGTGATTCTATCCACCCATCACATTCTCCTAAAGCACCACATTTCAAAAGCTTTTATTATTTTCCTTTCTGCAACTCCTATCGTCCATGTTTCGCACCCATATAACGCCACACTCCATTCGAACATTTTTAGTAACGTAGTGAATGAAGGCTTTCCCGGTGTAGTTGAAGCAGAAATAGTTCTCGGGTTTCCACACGGGTACAGGTGCAACTAAAATGTGATGTTTCATCGACCACATGCTCTGTTGTCATCTTCTGGCCAAGTGTTGGAACTCTCAATTCGGGTTATATATACGTCTCTGGGTCCCTAAGAACCCAGGCTGGTGGCTAATTGGTGGATTAGTTGTCACACTGTAGAAGCCAATTAGCGCTTAGTTGGTACTTCTCCTTAGAAGCATCAGGACTGCACACTGGGAGAGCTGTGATCCCATCATCTCTGTGCCTTTCCTTACCACCCAGTTGGAAACCAGAGAACTTTTCCAATTGCATGTATGTCTTATACTGCTAGTATAATGTACTAGAGAAAGTAGCTTAAAGATTTTAATGACCATCACAAAGCCTTAAATACAAACATATTGAATAGCATAATATACCATTGGAAATCATATTCAGTAAAATATGATACTAATTTAGGATTGAAATGTCAGATAATTGTGCAAAAATAACAATTAGATCCAGAAAGGAAAGGAAATTTGAAGAGAGGAAGGCGTGATAAGCCAGCCGTTTTCAAGGAACAATCAACAGTTCTGAACGTAGATACAACCGTCTCCAATTGTTTTAGATATCTGTCATTCGGAAAACCCAAGCACTTGAAGCCAGCTTTTGGAAAATTCCATTTAATCTCAAGCTGACAAATGGAAATTTCAAATTGCTAGAAACCTTATCATGGTTCTTTCTAATAATGTTAAAAAGTTGAATCAAAACTATGTGAACAGTTTTTCTGAAAATTGAACAAAGTAATCATAACAGAAAGATACAAATTTAGATGATATGAGTTTCAGACTCCATGATAAATAAAAATTGAAGATATACTTAACGGATGCACCTGATCAACTCTTTCCAGAAAATACTCAGAAAAATTTCTAGGAAACATACTGAAATTATTTCCTCCAAATTCAAACAACAACATGCACAAATTCACATAACAGAGACAATTAAAAACTTAAAATATAAAGGTCTAGTTAAAGTGTACAAATTACAATGTCTGTATTTAAAGTAAGTACTGATACTAATTCATTAGGAAGCTATGGAGCATCATCATTTAGTGTTTTGCTTTTGTTAGAACATTTCAAAATGTTCAAAACAATTGAATGACCAGCTGACTGTAAAGTCAGATCAGTGAATTGCTTCTTGAATGCAAATAATGTTTCACAAGTAAACATTCATCAGCCATTGTGTGATAGTGAACCATATTGTTTTCAAACTCAAAATACCATGAAAACAACCTAAATATTGCCCCCTCTTTCTCCAGGGTCACGTCAATGCCATGTATTAGGTTTCCAAGTCTTCTTCGGACTCCCCTAATACCACTACATCATCAGCAAACATTATTGTTTTTATTTCTTCTCCTTGAAATTTTATTCCCATTCCATATTCATTTTTAACTTATAGAACAGGTCAGTCGACAGCTAGCCGATCACTGGAAATGTCTTCCTAACTTTCTACCTCTCTGTCCTTTCCCTATTAATTGATGAAAGTTATAAGAAACGAGTTCCATTATGTACTAAGAGGGGGAGGGAATGGGGAGAGGGAGAGAACTTTATTTCCACATAATTGCATATAGGTTTATATACAGAAATACAAAAAAGTGCATGAGTCCTAAGACTGGTCTGATGCAACCCTCCATGCTAACTTGTTAGTGATTCTATCAACCAATCTGATTTTCAACATTCTCCTGTAGCACCAAATGTAAAAAGCTTCTATTCTTTCCCTTTCCCTATTAATTGTTTTAATTAACATGACAATGTCATTTCCTGACTCATATTATCTTACTCCTTTCTTGATTTTTCTTTTCTTGTCCTCCTATTCTAATTCCTACAAATATAGTGCATTTTACCAAATTTCTTACTCTGACTGCAATTCTTGCTACATTGAGCAAAAAAAATCATATCAATTTAAATGCATTTTATTGGAAAAATGTTAATTTTTTGGCTGTGGACACCAGGTCCTCTTCCATAATTATATCCAAAATACTACACAAACCAAACATTTGTGCAATTCACATATAGACTAGAACTATGAAGCATTACAATGGCTATGATCCTCAATTGTTCTACCTTCTCTGCATTTTTCATATATTTACATTTAATTTTATCACTAATTTATTGTATATTGTTGCTACTTCTTTGTAAGAGACAATTATTTAATCAGAAAATTTAGTAAAATAGTGTAACAATTACATGTGAAAATCACAAAAATATTACTACACATTATACTGTACTTTGTTTTGCCATCAACTAGAACTTCACTTTGATGTCTATTAATATAAAAATACATGGATAATATGTTATGTTGTGTGTAATAGATACGTAAGAGAAGTAAAATTATAATCAACTCACATCAATTCCACCAAGCTTAGGCCTGTAGTAATTATTGAGTTCTTCATTGACCAACCAATTTCTAGCCCGTAATTCTATCATTTCAAGCAAGTGTATACGTGAAAGGTAGTCTAAATTTTCATCTCTAGAGCCATTTCTAAATGTCACAAAAACTCTATCCAACTGATCTGTAAAACAAATTAAGGAAAGTTGGAAACACATGGTACAATTAAGATCATGAACAAAATAAACTCAATAATAATTATTAAATGATCAGATACAGTCAACCAATGAGGTACAGGATTGAACAAAATAATATCAACACCATGCAATAAGATACAGCTTGTTACAGGTTAGCACCACTGTGTACATGTATATTCTGTGACATTGCTGCAGTGCCCAGTTGATGTGGCACATTTTTAGGTTATCTTGCAGTATATTATATGCTTTGTTCTGCGATGGTCAACACCAGTGATTGGTGAAATGTATGATCTATAAGATTTTGAAAGAGGGGAAAATGTTGGTGTACGGTTAGCGGGAGTATCTGCGACAAAAACAGTTAACCTGTTTAACATTTTACGAATGGCAGTATCCACAGTAATGACAGCATTCACAAAACATGGTAAAACATCAGTGAAGAGGAATACTGGGTAAAAGCCAAAGTTAACTGACAGACAGATGAACATTAAAAACATAAAACTTCTGCAGAAAAAGTGACTGCAGAACTCAACACTTACTTGAGCAATACTGTTTCGACAAAATCATTGCAGCTTCAATAAGCTAATATTCATGCAAGGGCTGCAATTTCAAAACCGTTCAGAAGCCACCGCAAAGCTGTGAGAGAAGTGGTGCGATGATCATAAAACCTGGACACTGGATGACTGGAAGAATATGGTATGGTCTGATGAATCATCATTTACCTTGTTTCCTACAAACGGCCAGGTTTATGTACAGAGAACACCTGGCCTGCCTGCTACCTACAGTCAACCACGGGGGAGGTTCTGTATGATTTGGGTGGCTATATTGTGGTATTCAGCTGGCCCAATCATTACCCTAACTAGCCAGATTACTGCGAATGAATATCTCGACATCATCAACAATGAAGTGCTTACTATGACTAGCATATTGCCACAAGACACTGCCATATTCCAATTGGATAATGTGCCTATACACACAACCGAAAAGGTTTCGACATGGTTTGTAGAGCATCAGAATGTCATCAAACATCTGGCCAACACAATCGCCAGATCTCAACATCATTGAACCATTATGGGGAGTTTTAGGGCAGAGAGTGAGTAGCAGATTTCCACCTCCAACATTGTTGCAGTAATTGGCAGATGTTTTGCTACAAGAGTGGGAGGACATTCCGTTGGAAACTATTCAGACATTCTATGAATCTATTCCGCAATGAATTACAGCTGTTCTCAAAGCAAATGGTGATCCAAATCCTTATTAATCAATTAATATTGTGTAAATGCAGACGTT
Source organism: Eucriotettix oculatus (assembly GCA_034510155.1). NCBI lineage: Eukaryota > Metazoa > Arthropoda > Insecta > Orthoptera > Tetrigidae > Eucriotettix > Eucriotettix oculatus. The sequence continues at coordinate 14,414,488 of CM067381.1, forward strand.
CTTTATATTATGTCCAACCCCTGTACAAAGAGCACAATTCAAGAAGAGGAAAAATACTCTTTAGAGCTAATGGTTTGACCAAATCTGTCAATTACATAAATAGTATCAAGTAAGACATAAAAGTTTCAGTCTAAAATAAACTTAAACATGAAAAACAATACAAAATGAACTCTCAACCACATGAAATGTTATAGCTAAGTATGATATAAGAATTAAAAATAAAGTCTAACAGATAAATCAGATGAAAGTTATAAGAAACGAGTTCCATTATGTACTAAGAGGGGGAGGGAATGGGGAGAGGGAGAGAACTTTATTTCCACATAATTGCATATAGGTTTATATACAGAAATACAAAAAAGTGCACGAGTCCTAAGACTGGTCTGATGCAACCCTCCATGCTACCTTGTTAGTGATTCTATCCACCAATCTGATTTTCAACATTCTCCTGTAGCACCACATGTAAAAAGCTTCTATTCTTTCCCTTTCTGCAACTCCTACAGTCCACATTTCACACCCACATAGCGCTACACTCCATACAAAAAATTTTAGCAATGATTTCGTATTATTCATTTATATTACCCGCAAGTAAATTCCTCTTTTTTGTGAAAGGCTTCCTTGCCTGTGCTATCCTACTCTTTATGTCTAGCATACTTCTACCATCCCTAGTTATTATGCTTTCCGAGTAGCAGAATTCCTTAACTTCCTTCAAAATATCCCTTCCCAATCTAACACCTTTGTTATTACACTATTTCCCATACTACACTCCATCACCTTGGCTTTCCTCTATTAACCCTTATGTTGTACTCTTCCTCCAGAATCATGTTAATGCCATTTATTAAGGTTTCCAAGTCTTCTTATGACTCCCTCAATACTACAATATCATCAGCAAACCTTAGGGTTTTATTTCTTCTCCTTCTCCATACTCATTTATAGATTTCTTCATTGTTCTATATATTAGTTAAAGAGCATGGGTGACAGACTGCACTGCATCCTAGTCTTACTTCTTTCTTGATTTCTGCTTTCATTTCTTGTCCTTCAATTCTAATTACTGCAGACTTCCATCTGTAGAGGTTATGAATAACTCTTCTTTCTTAATATATAAATCAATCACCTACAAAATCTTTAATGGTTTGTTCCAGTTTACGTTATCAAAGGTTTTTTCTAAATCTACAAATGCCATGACTGTAGACCTGTTTTTTCTTACCGTCTTCTAAAATTAGACACAGTCAATATTGCCACAATTGTTTTGTACATTCTTCCTAAAACTAAACTGATCTTCTTCCAACTCACATTCTACTAGACATTCCATCTTCCCATATACTATTTCAGTTAATATTTAACATTTCCTATAAGCTGTGTCTATTTTCCATTTCATTATGAAACTTCAATCACTTTGCATTTCTCTTGGAACCAAGCCTGTTTGGCTGCTTTGTACTTCCTATCTTTCTCTTCAGGCATCAGTACTGATCGTTACCATTTTCATCTCTTGCATTTTTATATTTACACCTTTCAGCAATCATTATAATTATTTCTTATTATCCATGCTTTCCTATTGGTCTGCATTCATCAGCTGCTGTAGTCATTTCTTCCTTCAAGTGTGCTCATTTCTCTTCTGTATTTTATCTTTCTCCTTCCTCCATTAATCGATTCTTGATTTCTTCTTTGAAACTCTGAAGCACCTCTAAGTACTTGACAATTGTTGTAATTGAAATCCCACAACTATTTAATCATATATAATCCTTCAAATAGTATAAATAAAATACAAAAATTGGTCCAAAGTCAGAAATAGAAGAAGTTCATTTGAATCAAAATGTTTAGTTCCCAGCTTTCAGGACCTCTGCAGTTCAATCCACAAAAAAATCTAATTAATTACATAATTCTTGAGTTTAAATAAATTTGGTTACAACAAAATAAGTTTTGCGATCTGTTTGTTTGGCATTGTTTTCCCACATATCAGCTTCGGATGATGCAGTAACAACACAAAATTTTTAATTTTAAGTAACTACAACATACCAAATTTATTTATTTATATTCAACTGTGTATATGGTATCATATATTATTTTTGTAGGATGAACTGAAGAGGTCCCAGAAGTTGGGGACAAAACATTTTAATCATAATATTAAGTCAGATTAATTTAATTGTTTTATTAATAATCTTTTAAATAGAAATTTGATTTCAATTTTCTTGAAAAAAAATTAAGAACAAACAATAAAATAAGATTTATATTATTTAAGTTTAGTAAATAAGTCATTATTATTTAACTGCCAGTTTCTACTTAATTTACAAATACTTTGACAACTGATATCTTATAAAAAGATTAAAACATTGGAATAAACAGCTAAATACAGAAAACTAAAACAAGACATAGATTGAGGTAGTTGTTAACAATATTAGAGCATCAGTGCTATGAATGACAATTGACAGACTTTTTCATCAATATGTATTAGCTACAAATTAGTATGCTTCGAAATGCCATCAAAAGCTACTGTTAAAATTTAATAAGCAATAACTGTAACACGTTGGTCAAAAATAAACCACTTACAACTAGAAACTCATTTGAGTAGACCTCATGCTACAAAAGCATCAATAGACACAATGAATAAACTATTTTATTGTTTAACAAGAAAGAAGAGCATTTTAATAATAATTTTTAAACATGAAATTGTTTTATATACAGTACTATCAACAATACAAATTAAAATATAGCAAATTACCTTTGTATACTGCCTCCAACTGCTGTCCATAAGCTTTCAAATTGTTGGCTAGATTTATAATTTGAAGATGAAAATTGGTTTCATATTCATTATTACATAAATATGTGGAAACTTCTTCGGCTAGTGTCATTATATCACCAACTGGAAATTTTAAATTGTTAAATAAGCAGATTTCAATGAGCATTGAGTCAAAGAAAGACCAAGATGATCATACCACAGTTAATTCGGCCATCCACCAGAGAATTTCGGTTTTGACCAAGGGGTATTTTTAAAGGCCGAGGTTTCTCAAGCTTTTTAACTGTTCTAGTTATTCTTGTTGTTGTGGCCATGTTTAACCTAAAACTAGATGAAATTGTGTATTAGAAAACCTTTAATTCCAAAATTAAATTCATAATAATGTTTTTCTTTGCCAATAGTACATGAATATATATGTTTTAGCATAGGCAGTTGAAACATTACAATTTAACCAGAATTTAGTTACATTATTTCTTATTTAATTACACAAGTTTTAGTAGTATTTTTATAAACAAATACTTTTATAATACTAATTTAGTTTAAATAATATAATCTACACATAAGTTACTAATGGGGTCTTTTTTTAAAAAAAAATACTGTACCCTACTTGTAAATATTTGTTTCATTTCTAGTGATGTGCTTGTGAATTTCCTCATTTGTTACAATTGTCATGTGGAATATTATGACCTTGCAAATACATAACTATTAATATTTTATCTTTTAAAATTGATCTACAGCTGTCCAGTGTTTTCATCTTGTGTGTAATCGTAATCCATCTTTCCTGTAAGCAATCTTTTGATATTTGCAAACGCACAAGGGCTGCAGACTTCCACCCCATATATATTGTGTGATTTCTAGAATGTGGTGTGCAAGTAGATACATTACTTAATACTTAAGCAAGTATATATCCTTTCTGGATCAAGTTGATCATTCCGATTACAAATTTGTGAACTTTGTTTAATATAACTATTTACATTTACCATAATTGTTCATTGTTACTTCTTTGCATATTCAAATTTTAAAATTTCTGCCTGACATTTATGCAAAGATGTTTGAATCTGTAGTAGGAAATAATATGATTTAATGATAGACTGGTTGTTTCCATGAGGATATCAACAGAGTTGACCCAACAGTGCTATCATCAGCAAAGATTAATTTTCTACATTGGAGATTAGTAAACATAATGAATAGCAAAGGGCCAAGGACCGAGCCCTGCAGCATGCCATATTCAGATCTCACTTTTTCAATATTGTCCCCATTTTGAACTTTATTTCTGTATTTTGTTACCAGTCTCTCAGATAAAATGTCACATACCAAATCCCATATTTTTCTAATTCAAAACTTACAATAGCACATTTTTACAATTTATCAATTATTTCAATTTTTAATGACTGCAGCATAGATCAGGCACAATTTGATCGATGATCAGGGTTATGTTGACTTTAAGGGTAATTGGTTGATTGTGGCATATCGGCATAGACCTGCAACTTCAGAAAACCCCACAATAAAAAGTCTAGCGGGGTCAAATCACACAATCTTGGTGGTCAATTCACATCACCTCTGTGAGAAAGAACCATACACTCAAATTGATCAAGCAGAATGTCCATTAAGGCATCTACTGTGTCATGAAGTGCCATCCTACTCGAACCACATATCGTTTGCATACAAATTGTTGAATTGGGCCAAAAGAAATCAGTTATCATAGTTCTGTAGCACTCACAGTTGATGGTGATGGCCGCACCAACATAGTTTTTAAACAATGCCCGATGTGGCTATGTTCATGGCCAGTCTAGCTTTCCTTTCGTCTTGTATTTGGCCACCAAACATTGAAGTCGACTATGAAGGGCCACCACAGTCAGCCTTAAAATGGCACGCAATGTTTGCACTAATGCTCATTTTGATAATAAAGTTTTATCAACAAGTGCTTTACACTACTCCCCCTCAAAGTTCTACCCCCCCCCCCCCAATTCTTCAGCTGAGCTCCATCTATGGGAACTCTCATTCCAACACGTCTTGCAGTGTAGACAAAGCCCTGGACTGAACATCCTATAGACCACAGGTGGTGAACGTGCAGCCAATGACTTTCATTTACAGAAAAATTGGAAACATCCAAAATGCAAATATTCTTCAATCTGATCTAAACAGAATTCATCGTTGGTCGGACGAAAATGGGATGAAAGTAAACTCGGAAAAAAGTAAATCGATTGTATTTACAAAAATGAGAAACGTTTTTCAAGTTGAATATAAATTAGGGGATGAAAATATATTACAAGTGGACACTTGCAAATATCTGGGCGTAACTTTGAACAAAGACTTAAATTGGGGAGAACACATAAATTCAGTAACTGGGAAAGGGCGTAGGGCACTTCATTTTGTCAATAGAATATTGCGGAAGAGTACCCGAAAGACCAAAGGCATCACTTATAGGTCTTTGGTTCAGCCTATCCTTGAGTGTGGGGAGGTGTTGGGATCCCACAGAACCGATCAGATACAAGCATTGGACAGGGTTTAAAACAGGGCAGGTAAGCAAATATTTCTAGAGGCATGCATTTAAAATTAATCAGAGAAAACAACGAACGGACGTGGTTAATACTCCTTCGTAAATAGGACCATAAAAGACGAATGATTTGTCTGCAAGTCTACTAGCGACTTTCCCGAAGAGTGTAAAATTATTTAGGAATAGAATTAGGGAAATGGTTTAACTTAATTTATTCAGGCTTAGAATTAGTGTTCAAGTATTTGTATATTGAATGTTTATATTAGTATAATTTTATTTTTTATTTCTAACTTATATTCCTTTATTGTAATATTAAATTATGTTGCCACTGGGCACTATCTTTCTCCACTATTGTTGAGATTCTGAGAGGAGATTTGCTTTAAATATTTTAGCCTCTTGTACTAAAACAGTCACATGTTTAGTAAATGTTTGGATTCCATCCCAAATATACCTATGGTAGCACAAAATGTTTCCAATCTTTTGTGTCCCACTCCTCATTTTAAAAAAGTTTTTCTGTTTACTTCAAATGGAGATCTGGTCTCATCACTTTGACTCAGGGGCTTGAAAATGTTGAAGTGGGTCAAAATCCACAATTTAAACACTTCACACAAGTGTACTAGCATCTTTCACACCACACTGACTGCAACTAAAGTTTTTAACCAAATCACTTAAAGTTTATGAGTGAATTAATATATACATATCGGCTAGCCGATCACAGGAAATGTCTTCCTAACTTTCTGATGAAGGGGGCGGTGCCTCCGAAAATTTAAGCTGTCTAAACCTCACAAGGTGTCTGCCATCTGTGAACCTCAGGTAAGTCATCTTCTTTCTATCTCTCTGTCCTTTCCCAATAATTGTTTTAAATAACATGACAATGTCATTTCCTGACTATATATATATATAGAATTTTATCTGGCAAATTAGATTGCAATCAAAATCTAGCATCTAGCAGCAACACGTTTTTGTGCAATTTCCTTACTCTTCTTGCTTCTATTTTTTTTGACTATGCCAACAACCGCAAATAGACTGTTTTCAGATGTAATATCGAATGAAAATCATACAAATAACATGCTTAGAACTGAACACAAGATATAAACTAGTAAGCAAAACAAAGGAATAAGATTGTTATATAGTATTTTTAATTCATTATTTCTCATCTTCCATTGCCCATTGTCATTTACTGGGCGTTATATTTTCATCAGTATCTTCCTTTCCCATCTTGTAAGTAGTTCCTCATTTGTCACAGTTAAGTGCACGTCTCTCATCCATGTCGCAACTGGTTTTACCACAGAGCGGTATAAATTACGTTTCAGATTCCTGCTGAGATTGCATAATCTAAATAGATGTAACAATGAAAAGTAATTGTGGTTACCATAGCCAGTCTTGCTTTAATTTCTTCCTTTATACTGTTATCTGATGTGATTCAGGTTCCCAAATATTTAAAGCTATTAAATATACCATAATGATGTCCATTCAATTGTATAACCTTGGGTTCCATCATTTTCTTTGTCTGCAATGTGTGTGTACTAAGTTTTCAATTGGTTTATTTAAAGTCCAATTTCCTCAGCTGCCTTGTCTAATGTCATCAAATTATATTCCAAATCCTGCTGTCTTTGGGCTATCAATTCGGTCATCAGCATACACAAGATTCTGACTCAAATGATTGCATATCGTACCTCCTGAGTTATTCCCTTCTACTTTCCTCATGACCTTCTCTAGTCCTGTCTTTATTGTTAGTCTGACAATGCAATTTTCTGAGATATACATATTTATCCAATTTATCTTTGTACTTTAATTTTATCAACAAACTGCGCCCTGTAAAATGACCACCTGAAGTAATAATAAATACAATGCCTTTCTGACAGATACAATGGTATGGAGTGAGCTAAAAGATTTATTACAGGCACATAGAAAATCACTAATTGATTAAAATAAGGTCAAAGGTGACTAGGTGTGCTTGTAAATAATTTTGGAAGGACAATCAAAACAAAACGCAACTTAAATCTATGTAAAAGTAAGTAATCAGAGCTAAAAATAAAGAACATTGCTGGAATAAAGCAATGCAAGAAGACTAATTATATCTTTAATTTTGAGAAAGTTTAGCAATACGATATAGTGCTGAACAGTTACTGTCTAATCTGCCCACAGAGACTGAATTTTATATAAATTTTGTAGACAGGTTAATTTTTTATAACTATAAGCTACAGCAGAAAAGAAATGAGTGGAGACACATCGTGGATCAGGCCAAGACATCACAGAAGCTGTCGTAGTGCCTCAAAAGAAGAATGCTGATATAAGAATGATATTGGTGGCAGATGGTCTGGAATATAGTGTAATGCAATATAAGTAATGTGACTGATGGATATATCAATTAAACAGACAGAAAATAATGTAAATTTTGCACAGTCTTAGGAAAAGGAAGGCAGAGTTCTTATTTCCTTAAAAGCATTATGATTCTAAGACCCCTTCATAAAGAATTAATGCTCACCTTCAATTATCAAGTAATTTGCAATTAAAATTTGCCTGAATAACCCCATGAATTGTGTCACAAAAGCTAAGTCCACCATAATCACCCCTTGAATTATTCAAAACCTGCAGGCCTTATATTGTGTGAAGTCATGTGCACCATCTTACATGGAACCTAGTTACATTAGCTTTAGTCTATCCTAGTAGGATTCATAATTTCAACATATAAAAGTAAAACTTTCCACATCACTTAGAGACCCTAAAACTGTACTGTGACTTTGTTACTACTGACATGGCACAAAACTATTTACTTGAACCCATATGTTAGGTTTTCTTTATTTATATTAAATTTGATGAATTGGAGATTGTTTTCATTTATTTAATTCACCTTATATGCCTTCAATTTGTTTTCGAAAATACAGAAGCACACACAAGAACAATAATAATAAAATTAAAACTCTACACAGTGGAGTTGCCTTGATGATGAGTAATCATGAAATGAAAACAAATTTTGCTATTTCCAGCTAATTCGGCACAGTAATCAAAAATAATATATTTAAAAGAAAAGAGCTATTAGTAAAATAGGCTACAAATTACATACAAACTTTAGTTTTCAAATACACGATCTATTTATTACATAGCTCATAAATTTAAAAAACTTTAAACAAACACACTTCAACAATAACGGAAACGAAATCACATTTTCAAACTCAATTACTACATAATAATAATTAGTCCAAATTTGAATAATTACGTTCGAAACAGAAAACAACACTTAAAAACAGGACTGAGTGTTACTATAAATGTAACAAAATTACAGATAAACAGGCCAATCTTTACACCAAACCCTCTTTAGTAACTTCAGGATTTTCATATCATGTGTCATAACCGGAGCTTGTTCAATTAAAATTAAACGCACAAGTAGTTAATAAACAAAAAAATTGTTCCCAGTCAAATAAACTCACCTAATTTATATTTCGATTAAAAATAACTCGTTTTCGTACAAAGATGTTTTCGTCTTTCTAACAGAGTCACAAACCAAAGATGTGTAACAAAATAACTTACAAACAAAAAATGTACTCAATCGCAGCCAACGTTCGTATATGGTGTTTGTCATCTTTATACATCCGGGAAGTCAGCACCTGTATATCTCAATTTCCTGTCTTTACTAATTATGTAACATGTAAAATAGTTGTTGTACAAAGGAAAGAGAAAATGATTGTTGATTAAGTAAAACTTAACCTGGATTTGAAGTTTTTGATAATGGTGATTTAATATCGATATTGAGTTTCTTCGGGTATTCAATTGTCTGAGTAAGCTAGGTTTGTCGAAGTCGGGTTGGCTGTGCACTGCGTACCGTTTACATCTTGGGCAGATAACTGCCCACTTCTTCACTGACAATTCTGTGCAAGTGCTGCCCTCACTACAGAACGGGCAGAGACCTCTGATGCATGTTTATACTTCTCTGCTATTTCTTGGCAACTACGACCGGTTGGAATGTTGATGTTGCATAATGTCGATATATTGTTTATATCAAGTTGAATATTTTTCCCCTTTCTGTTTTCGCGCACACATAATGTATTTGTGATAGAATAGACGTAACGAGGAAGGGTTCTTGAAATTCTCACGAAAAAGTCAAACTCAGTATTACGCTACTGTACTATTGATACATAAAAATGAAAACAGGCGTTTAGTATTATTGTTTTATATTATTACTACAGAAATTATGCAATAATAAAAACAGCACATACACTTTGAAGCTGGTTTTCAGTGGTTAATTGGGTCGGTTTCTATTACTTGTTGTTTTATTCCCCTTACAGGTGTCAATTACTGAACAAAACGAAATTAATTATTTTTATTACGTGTGATAGTAGTATGTTTATAGCTATACATTATTCTTTCGCGTAGTTTTTTTTTCAGTTAAAGTTTGTGACGATGGAGGGTGGAAAATTATTCTTTTTGGAAAGTAAACCTAAAAATTTATAGGGTCATAGGTGCAACATACAAACTTATCCTAAATGTTTTCTGAACCAAACTTACAGCAGCTGTTCATAACAAAGATTAACTTATTCCAATCGCACACTATACCAAACTGCACGCGTATTGAAAATGCAAAATACAAATTGTTTACCATCGCGCAACCGATAGTCAGCCCTGCCTCACCGTTCACAATCGATAATTGACAACCGTAACTGCCACTAACTGGCCTCCTATGTGTCAGCGTCTAGGTCGGTGGAGGGGGAACGCCAGTCATGACTGACATACTGTTGACACGCTCCAAGAAAACTGAAGCGGGGCTCTCGTGTCAGCGATGGATTGGCAGTTGTCAGTGCAGCACTGACGTATGCTGACACGCCACTGACATCACTGCCTCTCGTTTTCCGGCAGTCGTCACTGCCCGTGTAATCCTAACCTAACGATAGACGAAAGTATTGATGAGAAACAAATTTGATATCGGAGAAAATCAAAACGAACAAGTTAGGTTTATCCCTGTGAAAGAGACACAAAGATACGTCTAGCAAAAAAGGGCGTTTCTTTCAGGGGGATAAACCTAAACTGTTTGTTTGGGTTTTCTCCAATATCCTTTTATCAGATTTGCTTCTCATATATCCTTTTGTAAAACTTAAGTCCGATGTAACCATTTAGAATAGGATAGTTTTTCAAATTTTCTCTTGGGTAAGAATTTTTTTTAGTATTTTAAACTTGGCAATTTAAAATCTACTCCTCGTAACCACACGGCAATAAGTAAATGTGTTGTCAGAATTGCGTGACACGTGACGAGTATACATGAAATAGGAAATGATTACTTTTGATAGGGAAGGAAGATTCTTCGGTAGTTTGGGGAAGAGTAAAACCTTGATTTCACACTGGTTGTGGGGGGTCACTCAATCAAGAACGCTAAGTCTATACAAGAAAGAATTTATTCCCAATTGCAGCAGTTTCAATACGAAGTTAACATGAAAGATGAAGAATGCAGTCTGTTCATGAGTGCATCTCCTAAATAATTCCAGAAAGGGGATTGCTGAGGTTGCGCTTCTCGTGGGCTGCAGCCAAGGCGCTAGTGACCACGAATCTCACGTCCCGCTTCTCAGCGAGTACTACATAGTTTCTCTAAGACTTAAACGTGCCTGAAATTTACTTTCCCTATTTCACACCACCTTTTTTTAAAAAGTTTTGACTGTTTAATAAAAACTTTACCGAAAAGCTCTATATTTTCCCGGAGGTTCTATTTTAAGGTTAACAATAATATATTGGACAAATATCAGCAGAAGATACACTGACGACTTCATATAATTTCATCATTTCAAGTATTTACTTTAAGGGACCTACGTGTTACAATTTCTATTTTACAAATACCTGGAATGCGTTGGTTACATTACCTAAATACAATTCGACGACCTTCTTTCCTATGACATATTACACAAACAATTAAAATAATTACACAAAATGAAATGTAAGTTGCACTCCCAGGTACAGTATGAATACACGATGGTAACTTGTTATTACTTTCAAAATTGCTCTGCGTCAGATATTTTCATACTTACAACGTGTAAATCATCAATAAATAAAATATGTTAACTTTTGGTGCTTCTAAATTTAAATCGTCAGCTTTATTACATTTCTCCAATAAACGTCAATAATTAAAATTACTTAATATATTAGGTTAAAAGCTCTGGTTGGTAACAAGTATATCGATTGTTGTAGGAGCTCTCTGGCGGCGTACACAGAGACTAGACAGTAGCGAGACAGGCAGTGTACCCGACGGACTGATACTAGACAATCTGTACTTAATGTGAAACATAAGTGTATATAATAAAGTGTATTCATTAACACAACACGATTATATGGTGAGCTTTTAACACAATTTGGATTTAAGTAATATTTAGCCGGAGATATGGGAGCGCGGTTTACCGATAGTTTCCGCAAAGGTACCGTTAGGGTAAAAAACCCTGATGCCGCTAAACTCGTTCCATTGGAACGAGGTTTGGAATGTTACCCTTGTGGAACATTCCATGATGACCATGAAAGAGTTCAAAATATTGTCAGAAAGCTGGTCATGTGAGGTTGACGGCTAATCATGAACACGTTGGTTTTAGAGAATCGGAAAACAATCCGCTCGAGACCTCTGATGGCTTTTAAATGTGACCCAAGAACATCGCATGGTCAAGAGTTGTGACTGTCCTCGAATGTGGACCCAAGAGCGTCGCCTGGGTTCGAACGCTGCAGATGCTATATCAAGTGTTGGCGCGGAGAAATGAAAATTGGTAAGCCGCGAATCCAAAACGCCTGTTTGCAACCGAACTAAACGATGGTTATTGATGGGGAGAGGGAGGACGTATGTCCTCTGAGTATTGGTTGGTCATAAATGTTACTTTATGTATAATAAATTATTTTATTTAGTTAAATCAACATCAACTTATTTCAAATAACAAATACCTACCGCAGAATCCATTGGTTGAAGTGTCACCTGAGAAGAAAAGGTTTTTTTTTTCAAGATTTCAAAAATAACATACCTATATTTTTAATTTGACCTGTGTGCTGACATCATTAAAAATTACTGTTAAAGTAAAAGTTATTGGTGATTCAAACAGCTATTGATTTTTATCTAAAGGTATCCAAAGAGTTTCTTTAATTTTAACAATATGAGTTTCACAAATATTAGGCTTTACTAACGTTGAAGGAAGCAGAAGTGAAGCTTCGCAATCGTTTTGTGCAACATAATTATAAAAAAGTATATATCCTCTACAAATATGTAACAATACAATAGGCTTATAACATTTGGAGAGTTCATTTAAATTAAGTTTTGAGAAACGAGTTTTAAACTGGATTCGCGAGTTTCTGGATAACAGAAAGCTCAGTGTTCGGATAAATGGAGAAATATCTGAGCCAGTTGAAGTCACGTCAGGGAAGTGTAATCGGGCCACTATTGTTTTAGCATTTATAAATGATTTGGCGATAGGTATTGAGTCTCAGATAAGATTATTTGCCAATGACTATCATTTACAGAAAAATTGGAAACGTCCAAAATGCAAATATTCTTCAATCTGATCTAAACAGAATTCATTGTTGGTCGGACGAAAATGGGATGAAAGTAAACACGGCAAAAAGTAAATCGATTGTATTTACAAAAATGAGAAACGTTTTTCAAGTTGAATATAAATTAGGGGATGAAAATATATTACAAGTGGACACTTGCAAATATCTGGGCGTAACTTTGAGCAAAGACTTAAATTGGGGAGAACACACAAATTCAGTAACTGGGAAAGGGTGTAGGGTACTTCATTTTGTCAATAGAATACTGGGGAAGAGTACCCGAAAGACCAAAGACATCACTTATAGGTCTATCCTTGAGTATGGGATCAGATATACGCGTTGGACAGGCTTCAAAACAGGGCAGGAAAAGGAAATATTTCTAGAGGCACGGGTAAGCTGGAGGAGAAAGAGGGCCAGGCTTTGTATACAGACGGACCGGCCTGGAGTCATATCAAAACTGGTATTCATTTACGGACTTATGTAGCAAGATGCTCATTCATTCAAAATTAATCAGAGAAAACAACGAACGGACGTGGGTAAATACTCCTTCGTAAATAGGACCGTAAAAGACTGGAATGATTTGTCTGCAAGTCTACTAGCGACTTTTCCGAAGAGTGTAAAATTATTTAGGGATGGAATTAGGAAAATGGTTTAACTTAATTTATTCAGGCTTAGAATTAGTGTTTAAGTATTTGTATATTGAATGCGTATATTAGTATAATATTTTTTTTATTTCTTTAACTGATATTCCTTTATTGGAATATTAAATGTATGTTGCCACCACCAGGGGCTCAGCCCATTGTAATGTAATAAATTTATCTATCTAAATATTAATTCAAATGGGAATATTAAGAATATTGAGCATGTTTAGAAATCAGTATTGCGAGTTGGATACGAAGTTATATCAGCATATTTCTACATTAAATGTTAAAAATATATAATTTTCTATTCGCAAATGTTGGAGCAGAATGGAAATTGTTTTTTCTCTGGTCTAAATTCTGATAAAAAGGAATTTGGACTTTAAAAATGAAACACTATCTCATTAAATTATTGAAATGTCTCCTTTTTAAATAAATCATAAAACACTACAATACGTTTTAAACATTTTGAAAGAAAGATAATTATAAAAATTCAAATCAAGAAAATGTTTTTTAAACTATTTATGTATGCGTGATTTATTCATGGCGATTAAATAGATAATAAGTCCGGTTCATATATTTTTAATTTATCAAATAATTAACTATTAAAATTAATTTGAAAAGGTAAGGATTATAAATTTTAATTTAATAGTAACAACACGGCTATTTGTCCGTTTCTCGTTTGAATTTAAGTGTATTTTCGGAAATAATCGATGATGTAGTGAAATCAGATAGTGAATAAAATTCTGAACAAGTTACCTTCTAAGACAAATTAGTGTTGGAGTGACCCTAAGTCACCTGAGATAGATAGATGGCTCTCACTCACCCAACAATTCAGCCTGTTGACACGCTCCGAGAAAACTGTGCTGTCCTGTCAGCGATGGATTGTCAGTGCAGCACTGACGTATGTTTATACGCTACGGACAACACTGCCCTTCGTTTTCTGGCAGTCATCACTGCCCGTGTAAACCTAGCTTAATAGAAGAGGAGACAGGACCTCCAGTTAGATGTCACCGCTGTTGCTGTTTTGTATGTCTTTGCGGACAACAGCTGGAGTCCGCGGTGAGCAATCCTGGCTCGTCAGCGCATGCGTACAGGTCCACGTTTGGCTCGGCTAGATTGTCTGGATGTAGCTTAATGTATTCAAATGAAATGAAAAATGTGAAGAAATTTAACCTCAAATGTTACTGAAAAGAAAATAATAAATAGAATGGAATATTAACACGTCGTTTTTAATTTTTTTTACATAACTGAAATTTTATTTTTCTCTAGAAAATGGTAAAATTATTCTGCATTCATTTACGTACATAAAAATACGCAAATCATACATACAAACATGATTAAAAACTTTTCCAGGCCACTCCAGTTAAAGACGTTTTAATAAATGATAATCATCCCAAGCAATTGCTTTTACAGAAACATTCTGATTATATTGCTTCTTACGGAGCGAACAAAGATGAGTATGTGAGTGTTAAACCAATTTTTTTTATTCCATGAATTTCAATCATCCATTATATATATATATATATTTGTTATTTTTTACATCAAATGATATTTTATTACTTTTAGGAATACTGCATGACAGAATACCTTAGGATGTCTGGAATTTATTGGGGTTTAACTGCTATTGAATTAGTTGGACATCTTCATCGAATGGATAAATGTGAAATTCTAGAATTCATCAAAATGTGTCAAGATGAAAGTGGTGGTATTTCTTCAAGTATAGGGCATGATCCACATTTACTTTATACCTTGAGTGCTGTACAGGTTTGTTATACATTATTAGCAACTATAATTATCTGGAATGCTAATAATATGAGAAATAAATTAATTTGCCATAGTCCGAAAGAAATAGACAAAGCAATTGATTCAATAAAAATATATTCAATAGTATTGCTATGCTTTATCCATATTTGGTTACAGCAGACAGAGAAGCAAGATCATGCCTCTGAAATTTATTCACAATTTTAATAAATCAATTATTTGACAATCATAAACTTACAAGTAAACAAAGATATATTGGCTGTAATTTGTTCCTCAAACTCTATTTATGTACTAGTTTGGTACCCTGTGCTTCACTGGGTATTTATTTATATTAGCCTGGAAACCAATTTAATTTGAAAATTATTCCTTGTATTAGATACTTTTAACCATTTTGAGAATTTTTTTCCTGATGCATTTGGAAGAAATATTAAGCTATATTCTGAATACAATAAAAGTGGATGGAACGTCAAGTGTGTGAGGGTAAATTGGTTGTTAATAAAAAATTTCAATAAATATGATATTTTTACTACAGGTGCTTTCATATTATTATTCACTTTCTTTGGGTATTCTATTATCCGAGTACTTTAATTTTATCAACAAACTGCCACTGGGCAAATGCCCACCTGTGGTAATAATAAATACATTCATACAAGAGAGAGAAAGATAGATGAGAAATAAACTAGAAATAAGGATATCGGAGATGTAAACCAAACAATCAAGTTAGGTTTACCGAGAGAGTGATGAAGGAAATCGTCTAGAAGGATAACCGAGAAACAAGAGAGATGGATATGAGAGAGGAAACCAAATGTGCAAGATAGGTTTATCCCTTTGCTAGTGGCTGGTAAATATTGTTTTCATATTGAATCCTACAGATTTTTTTTGGACAGTCTAAGGATATAAGATACATATGTGGTTTGGAAGGGAGGACTCTTTTGAAAATTTGCCTTCCAGGATTTTGTATCTTTAAATGCTTTTTGTTTAGCATTGTTTATGGCATGTTTTGTATCATTGTTGAGTTGTAAGTTGGACATAATGTTTTTTATCTCTTGGGTTAGTAATTGTTTTTTAGAACAGATGTTTTTAACTATAATAAATGGGCTGGTGGCAATGCCAAGTTTAGTACTGGAGTGATTGGAAAGAAAATTTTGGTACCTTAAAGAGTGCGTTGGTTTTCTATATACAGTTGTGGCTATCTGATATTGGTGTTTTTGTAGGAGGATATCCTGAAAGCTGATTTATTCTTTTCAGTTTAAAAGGGAATTTTAGTTTTTGATTAAAGCTATTTATATCAGTAAGGTAATTGGACAGTCCTATACTTTCAAACTGCCAGATACAAAAAGTATCAGTGATGGTAGAATTTTGAAATTTTGTTGGGGGAGATAAGTGTTTTTTGAAATCTTGTAAGAAATATTGACAAGACTGGGTTCAAGACGGGATCCCATATCGAGACCATCAGTTTCTGCATAGAAAAAGTTCTCAATTAGCAAATACAGTTTTTTTTATGCAGTAGGTGAGCAGTTCCATAAGAATATTGACTGTGTGAAGGGTGCGGTATGAAAGAGGGAAAAATCAGAGATTAGAAGGCCACAAGTGGTTTGGCGAGTTTCATCAACCAGTATGTTTAAATGTCAAAACTTACAAGTTGATCTGTAGGATTAATAAATATATCTTTAATGGAAAAAGTGAATTCTAAAGAATTTTTGACAGATTTGTCAATAAACTTCAGAACCAAGTATTACAGAAACTCAAAAAGTTGACTAACAGAGTCAAGGTTTCTTAAGAGAGGAAATATTACTCCCTATATCTTTAAAGAGTTTGAAAGTAATTCCACTACCCCTAGGTAGAGAGAAATACTTTTGCCATAGAAGTGCTAGGTATTTTTTGCCCACCCAGTACTTGATCCAGATCGAAAGTAACCTGAGAGAAATTGCTCTAATTGTATTCAAAACTTATATTCACCCTCTACTCCTAAGGGCAAAACTACAGCTTATTCAGCATGTTGAATGCTCAACCCCAAATTAGGTTCTTTGTTGATTTCATATTATGGAAATTTCCCTTCACCCCTAATGTGGCTGGAGATACGTTTATGGCCAAAATTGATCTGAGTGGCTTCTATAACCCTAGAATAGATTTTTATATTATTGTCTTCATCCCCCCTCCCCCAAAGTCAGGAACAAGAGTACAAATGGACCTGCATATTGAATGTAAAAACTAAATTTACCCCCTTCCTTCATTTCTTGTTATTGACTTTAACCTCTTTCCACCCACAACCCCATTATGGGACCAAAGAATAACTTATCTTGCATCTTGAATGTCCGAATTAAACTTTGTAACCTCCACAATTCAGGGTTTTGTATTTATTATTACATTACACCCTCCAAACTATGAAGCTGATAAACTTCTTAAATGGCATGTTAAATCTCAGAATTATACTTATTGGCTTATCTAAAATAGACACCAATATTGGTTGTTTTCAAGTTATTATTATGATATGCCCCTGCTCTCCCAGTCCTAAGGGTCTTCTCCTCCCATTCCAAAATGTTTTGATAAATGCACCAAAAAAAAAACACACATTGGGGAAACATTATCAATCTCACTGACTCCAAATACATAATTTGTCATTGCTACATGAATTGTACATTGTACTCCTTCCGCCCTAACTTCTAGAAGGTTAACAATAAATGGAGTGTTTCATGTAAGAATAAAATTCATTGACTCTATAACCTTGAATTCAACACTAATCTCAGCTTTTTGCAGTATTTTTATGTAACATCCTCCACCCCAACCTGTGCCAAATGGTGTTGAAATTATACATCAAGAACATCAATGGTAACACTTATCAAAGTAATTAACCAGGGAAAATATTCATTTGACACAACTATAGGCTGTCTATGCATGCTTATTTTCTGTCCCGTTCACCTCCACCCCTAGGATGGTGGGTGGTAGACATGTCTTTATGTCACAAGGAACATATGTACAAAATTCGATTGAAATTGCTTCACACATCATAAGGTTTGTTTTATCCCATCACACCTCCCTATTAAGGGCTTATCTGCAACTCAAATCACATATTGAATATGATAATTAAACTTGACGATTGCTATAACACTGGTTTTGACACCAAACTTAGTTGTTCTCTATTTATTTTAATGTAACGTCCCTCCAACATTACCCCTATGGATACTGCTCTCCATGCTGAATGAAGTTGAAATTATACTCGATCAATGTTCAGTGAAACACTTCAAATAATTGACCTTGATTATTATTTATTCCATGCAAATATCAGCTACTTTTATTTGTTCACAAGTTTCCACCCCCTCCACCCTAACCTCCAAGAATGGTAGCCATATCTCTTATCCTGGCAGTAATTGTCTCCAGTTCGCAATGGAGCTATACACAAAATGCGAATTTCATTTATGAGTAGAAGATAGAATTATTTACAGCAGTCTACTTTATTCAAGATATTTTTGTTCTTAAATTATTAATTACAGTCTTACATATTTATTTAACTAATATAGAATGATTAAGCCCCAACTTATAAACCAAATGGTATGCTGGTTCACAGTAGGGATTTGGACTGGAGATGGAGCTGGTGGGGCATTGGATGTTTATTCAGAGCAGAGCTGGAGCAAATAAATTTGTAGTGGTCCACTGTGCCATTTTTTTTTGTAAAAACTGAAGTAATAGAATTTAAAGATTTTAAAATACAATGTTGTTAAGCAAGATTGCATTGTTTTAGAGAAGAGAATTTGTGTTTATTGGTAGCTAGTCATATTTCCCTTCTTTGTTTCACATATTGTCAGTGTTTTTAAAAGTTAATAATCAGCAGCTGGACATTGGTGATCTTTCTTTCAAATATCCAAGGTTTTTTGTCTTGTTGTAATGAATTATATGTAGATAGAAGAAATGCTCACAAATCAGGCTCAGATAAAGTGTGTAAAGCTAAGTTTAAAAGACAAGGATGAAAAATGTTGACTGAACCCATGTTGAACCAGTACTTGGGACTAGCTCAGTGGTAGAGATTTGGGTCCGGCCATTCACATCTTTTAAATGAATTGTATATTACTTCATTTGTTTCTGTTCACAATCATTTTGTTATAATTATAATAGTAATTTGTTTTCAGATGTGAGATTATTATAATTTGGTTATTTTATGTGCATAAGTATTTATATGCCTTATTTCTCAAATAATATCACTTTAAAATTTGTTTATTTAAGCCGTGGTGTCAAAATTTAAAACTCTCAATCATGATTCACAGTTGATTTACGGAAGAAGATCTTAAGGACATCTTCATATTTGAATATGATGATAAAAAGAATTAGTCAGTTACGTGCAGTATTAAACACATTGTAAATGTTGAATCTATATTATGCAACTTGAAGCAAGTGGAAGTAGTGAGTTAAAAAACTTCAATCTTTGAAGACAGGTGAACCATAATCATCATGATTAACAAATGTATTCAAAGCCAGTGAACATTATCAGGAGCATGCATAGTTCCTTCAAGCATGCCAACTTCTCTAGCAAGTATTGAGCATCTATATTCCAGATTAAAGTTAATTATAAGTGATAATAGACAGCTCAATGAAGGATTATTTGATGTCTGACATTTTATTTATTAAAATAAACACACAAAATGTTGTATATTTAGTCAATTATTTTGAATCGTATTGTAGTTTTTAATTATTTGTTGTAAAATTTTAGATTTTGTGTTAGTAATAAATTACATCTAAGAAGGCAAATTTTTATGTACACTTATATATGAAAGAATTTAAGAATATTTTAACTGGAGCATGGAGTGGAACACAGAGTAGATCTGGAGCAAATACTTTGATGACAGAGTGGAAGAGGTCCCTCCAATGCCCCGGTTTACAGTATTCTATATATATAAAACAATTAATGGGGAAAGGACACAGAGATAGAAAGAAGGTGACTTACCTTCTTTCTATCTCTCTGTCCTTTCCCTATTAATTGTTATAAATATACCATTTCATTAGTTATGTGTTTTAATGGTTGTTAATATTATATATTCTTTTATTTAGATTCTGGTTATGTATGATGCTGTTGAAGTGATAGATGTAAACAGAGTAGTACAATATGTAAAAAATTTGCAACAGCCAGATGGAAGTTTCTGGGGTGATAAGTGGGGAGAAGTAGATACAAGATTCTCTTTTTGTGCCACTGCTTGTCTCTCATTATTGGTAAGGCTAAAATTCAGAAGCAAACTATGAAATAATTTTTAGTATGGTTGATTTGTCTGTATAATACTATATATAACATCCAAACGATGTGGATATAAATGGCTGTAAACTGCCGGTTTCTTATACTAAAAATTAATAAGTATCAAAATAGAACTTATTAATAAGTCCCATCCCCATCCTAATTTTTTAGGAGTGTCAGTAAATATAAGATATGTAATTTCAACAATGTTCAATGTTGTGAACATTTATTAATTTTAAAATTTCTTATAACTTTGGCCAATATTTTTCACATTTTTATTTTATTTTCACATGTTTATTTTTTATTAGTGTCTATCTAAAAAGTAGTCAAGTCTTCCCTGTGGTATATTCTTTACAAAATGTGGAATGGTTTACAATTTAGTTGCACAATAATAACTTAAATATATATTGATTTATCAAGCAATTTATTAACAGACTAATCAGCTTTGTGACACACACATCTATGAAAATTACCAAAGTTTTAATTTGTATATTGTTTGTGTATACTAGTTTCTGAAATTAAATATTATGCTCAACTATATGTCTGAAATATTACACATTAAATGAAATTGTTTATACATTAATTTTACCTGATACAATTAAATAAACTCAAGTTTATTTTTAAATAAATTCTTTGTCTAATAACTTTTTTGTTTTCTCTTTATATATATGTTCTTGTTCATTTATCAGGTAACTTCTGAAGTTTTTGTACACTTTATAAAGTTCACATATTATGGAGGAAAAACACGTTGTATTAATAACATAAACCTAGTCCTTGGCCATTACACATTTTTATAGTTAATATAAAAAAATTATCATAAGATTTTTAGTTAGTACAATAATTGTTTCAGTATATACAAGATTAAAATAATGTGTTTACATGATTATAAAACTATATATAATTAACACACAGACTTGGAGGTAGTTTAATCCATTGATTGACCTACTTTAGCAGATGGGTTAGGTTTTTTTTGTGTGTATCTGAGAGGCATACATCATGGGTGGGTGAGGGTTGACAGGCAGTGAACTGGTCATTAGAGAATATATGAGGATGTGGCCTGCGGGCACAATAGGAAGGAGGGTTAGGATGTTCCTGAATGTTCAAGGGGAAGGATGAGGTTGTTTGGAATTGCTGGATTGTGGGGTTTGGGTGGTTGAGTGCACTTTTAATTACAGAGTTTACTTTGGGAAGTTTGATGTTATGTGGATGACGGAATTTCTAAGGAGAGTTTGTAATGGTATATAGTATTATGTTTTGTTTTGTTTGAACGTTGGCTGAATATTACATGTTATTAACTTTTAATTTCAGCTCCAACAATGCCTCTTAATTTATCATTATATAATCCATTCCAGCAATAGGAAATGTTGGTGTAGGTTTTTTATGTAGTTATATCTTTTTGTGTACATTTGTGCTCTACTGATTTAATTAACTTGTTGTTGTGATATTCAGACTGGTCCATGCTAACCTATCCTGTGCCCTAATCTACTTAGCATATTCCATTCTTGACCTCCTTCTTCTGTTCGTACTCCACAGACTTCCTTCTAATACTAATTTTACAAGATCCTCATGTCTCAAAATGTGGTCTTTTAATCTATCCCTTCTCTTGGTCAAAGTCCTTCAAATTTTTCACTCTTCTCATATTCTGTTTTATTAATTATCTTTCTATTCTATTCTTATCACATTAAATACATTAACAGAAAGTGTTTAATAGCCTGTGCATCACTAATTGTGTTTCAGGGCAGGATTGATGCTATTAATGTTGACCAAGCTGTTGATTTTGTCATGTCCTGTATGAACTTTGATGGTGGATTTGGTTCCAGGCCAGGAGCAGAAAGCCACGCAGGGCTTATTTACTGTTGCGTTGGAATGCTGTCAATTACAGGTTTGTTATGGTGTTTATTTATACTGACTCAAACCAGTCTTTTTCTTTCTAATCACAAGAACAGAATTAAACCTTCTGACCTAAAATTTGCATCTCTTGCAGTATTATTGCTCAAAATTTATTGTACACTGTCAAGCAAAATCTACTCCTTATCTGGTAAATTATGAAGGAGGAGAGTCAATGTTGTTTTTCTTCAATAACAAATATTTTGTAAAGGATTATGGAAGATTACTGTTCATTGATAGGGTATACATAGCATCTGCTTCTACCACAAGGCGGGTAACATTGTGTAAGGAAGTGTGTGAATGGGTTCTCTGGTAGACAAGGATGTTGCAGAATAGGGCATTTTTAAGTAGAGAATATTTAAAATTATTGCTAAAAATTCAGAGAACATGTACAGATGATTCTCTGGTACTTTATGAGAAATGAAAATACTCCTGATACCCTTAGGGAGCCAATCATAATTCTTGTACCTTAAGAAAGTCTCATTTTGAGATTTTTTGGTATTGTTACAATTCTGCATTAATCACAATCTCAGTGAAACACTCGAACGAAAACTGATAACACACCAGATTTCAAAAATAATGTTCTCACATGAACAACAAAATCTTTTATATTATATTCATTAAATTACAGAGAAAAATTTATACAAAACATCAATTTATAAGAAGAAAGACATCAATGGAAAAATGTCAACCGTACAAGGGAATCGAACCCAGGACCTTGCGATATCCAGCCGAATGCTCTACCAACTGAGCTAATCTGAGTCGACGTACCAGGACCGACTCAACACTCATCCATTCTGTAAACCTAAGCTAGGCTCACCTACCAATTCACTAATCACAATCCTCACGTCCTAATTCTAGGAAATATGTGAAGACGGAGATTGTGTAAATTGATCATAGGTGCATTGAATTCTAAACGTGAGCAAAATTTTGAGTGGCAAATATGTGACAAAGTTTCTGCACACAAAAGTTTATTTGTGATTGACTTGTGTTTAGTCCACAATATAATTCAATTTCTTCCCTTCCTTTGCCTTCGAGCAAAGATCAGTTTCACTGACATACAATAAACAATAAAACACTTGGCTCTTCTTGTAGTTACTTATCAAATTCCTTTTCTTTATTTAATATTCTCATTCTGCCATACTTATGTTTGTCTCTCTAGTTCGCTGCCCGCTCGGGTACTGGTGTCATTTTCACTGCACATTCTGCAAAAAAGGTCTCCCAGGCATAAATCATGACAAACCTCTCTCACTCAGCCTTCAGACATCCCTCTTTTCCTAGCCAGAATACTGCAGAACAGACAGACATTGGTGTCAAATTCAGTGTTTTACAAGACACCAAGTTTATTTCTGCCATTTATTATGCAATTTAAATTGCAGTTCAGCCCCTAATAGGTAGAGTGGATGGCATGGAAAATTTTATTTATGAAAAATAGTCTGATATTGTTTCCCCGCATTATTCAATTTAGATCAATTTTTGTGACACAAAATCAAATGGTCTGGGAGTAAAACATGACAATCACTTACCACCCCTAGGAACATGTATAAAAGTGTCAATATATGAGTCAAATAAATATTTTTTGGGCTCAAGTAGTTTGATGGTATTCTGATAGATTTTTTTTGTGTACAAGCTCAAAGTGTTTCCACCGGGTGGAATAACCATAGTGTTGAGGATTTTGGGGGTGTCACATAAAAATAAGAAGTAAATTACCTAGATGGGACTTATGAGAGCCATATTCAACGTGCATCATATCCTTAATTCAGCGCCTAGGTGGGGATGGAAGGGGTGAATGACAATAAGAAAATGAAACCCGATTCCTGTCTATTTCAGGGTTAAAGAATTCATGGACTTCAATTCTGAAATTTAACATGCATCTTAAATAGCCGTGGGTGGGTGGAATCAAATAAAATTTATAAAACAAAATTGACATAGAATGACATACGTTCTTACATTTATGGAATTTGTTTCAAAATTTACGTGAAGTTAATTTTGGTAATTATCTGGGGGAGGACATAAATTAAACTCTTTTACAATTGGAGCAAATTTGAATCGAACTTTATTTGTCCAGTTTTAACACTTGATGGGTAAAATAGCCCATAGCTTATATAGGGGTGTGAGCTGGGGGTCTGGCTCACTTTTTTTTGTCTTAGGGTACCAAAGCTAATTATTACAATCTTAAAATTCCAGACGTGACTTTGCCTTTCTTAAGGTTAATATTATGTTACTGGAAATATTTTGGACCCTCTTAAGTTACTAGTGACGGATTTAATTATTAAGTATATTTGTGCTCTTATGAAATGTTAACAGAATTTTTTATTCAGTTAAACTACTGTTGTTGTACCAGGAGTATTTTTGACACTATCGAGATATGGGAGCATATTTGAGGTGCATATTGTGACATTTTTGATTTCAATTTACTTGTGTGTTGACCAAGAATTAAATACTGTATTGGGCTAATACTGCTGTAGACAGGAGAAAGGCAGTAAGTTTAGAAAAATGGTTTTGAGAAATCAAAGGATTAAGCTCTTTTCAGCTTCAACATTTACTTGAACCCCTTATCTCTTTGAAAATGTTTTTATCCATTCCCAGACATGTGTATTTGTTTTCATAAATTAATTATAATACATTTATCCATGAAATATTTTCATAAAACACCAGGTCCTGAACTAATTGCTAAATAAATGTTCATTTTGAATTATTATTATTATAGGCAACTTGCATAGAGTGGATGCTGATTTACTCGGATGGTGGCTCTGTGAGCGTCAACTGCCTTCTGGTGGTCTCAACGGACGACCAGAAAAGCTACCCGACGTATGTTACTCTTGGTGGGTTCTAGCATCTATGAGTATACTTGGTCGCCTGCACTGGGTGAATCGAGATGCTTTAACTTCTTTTGTATTGGCATGTCAGGACACAGAAACAGGGGGGTTTAGTGACCGGCCAGGTGACATGCCTGATCCATTTCACACATTGTTTGGATTGGCTGCACTTTCACTGCTAGGTGAACAGTCACTCAAAGCTATCAATCCAACATTCTGTATGCCTCAAAATGACATTGATAGACTTGGTCTAAGACCTCAGAAACTTACCTTGTAACTGCACAAATAGTTCCTACAAGTGTTCTGGAAGCATACTACATACTGCATCAAAATTTGGTACCAAGATAAGGGAATGGGAAAAAATAAGTAGTTTCTTGTTATAAAATTTAAACACACTTATTTTGTTTTTTCGGAAGTTTAGATCTTTTTATATTTATAAATCAAGATTTAAGAACAACAAAATATGATCAAATTCATACACCTAAGAATATGTTATAATGAACCAATTATCAATAAATGAAAATTCACTAATTGTTTTATAGTGTTTTGTCTCCTGATAAATAATTTTCCACATTTAAATGATAAATTCATAGCATATTATTGAAATCGGATTATATGAACTTCTCACTGCTCTGAATATTCTAACTGTATGAAATTCTTACATAGGCTTGTTCAACTGTAGTCACAAAATCAGTTTATATTTAAAATAAATATTTCTTATCAATATAGAGATTTTTTTTGTATTTTGGAAAGGTACAATGTGAAAGTTTATAAACCATTCCATTTATATAGCATTAAAATCATAGTTCTGCTTTAATTTTACTTATATTTGTGTGTTGTGGGCATATGGCCAGTGCTGCCCAAAATTAAGCATATACCAGATTTTTTTCAAGACAAAAGTTATTTTAATGTGAAAGAGTATTTCTTAAACTAGTTCAGTATATAGTTGCCGCCATCGTTCAGATGTTTGTCATAGCAGGATACCAATTTATATGGAAAGATACCGCCACTGAAGAAAACCACTGTTTAATACAGTTCTTTGCAGTTTTGTTTTGATTTCAGAGTGATCACTGGTCACAATACTGTATCAGTGTACCAGGGAAGAAATGTCAAAGTACTTTCAAGTTGATTTGTGTAAGAATGTGTTTAATTTATTTTTTGATATATATAGTTCTGAGGATGTAATGATTTCTCTTAGAGAATGTTTTTTCTTTTTATTGATTGTTATAAATTATTCTTCTTTTATTGAAGTTGATATTGTCTGATATCTAAGATGTACATTTATAGATTTAGATTTATTGTTGTTTCCATTAATCCTCGATTGAGGAAATAGGATACGTCATACATTAAAAATTAAAAATGAACAAAATAAAGTACATAATTAAAGACAAATAAACTTAAAATAAATTAATAAAAGAAAATGTATATAGACAAAAGTCAATATAAACACAACACGGACACACACTGGGAAACACAAACAAGCACACACTGAGGAACACGGAATGGAGTTTTAACTAATTGGAGCTCTGCGACCAGGAAACTGTCCTTCCGTCGTAGCTCCAGGCAATACATGAAACAAACAAACAAAAGAGCAGAAAAAACTGAATAGAAATTTTAAGAAATGTGCTATTTTATAAGGCAGCTCATTCAACACTTGCAGCAGGAACCTTGATTTAAATACTAGAAGGACGATTAAGAAAATCCTGTACCGGGTAAAACGCGCCATTTAAAAGAATAGTTTTACTCTGCTTCACGAAGCTTTTGTAGGTACTATTTTTAACCTCTGTCAGACTTAACGTGATCTACAGTATCCCACTGTTCTTTGTTGTGACAAAGTGATATCATTTTTAAATTATTGTTGTTGTGATATTCAGTCCTAAGACTGGTCTGATACATGCTACCTAATCATGCGGAAGCCTTTTCATTTCCACATAATTAGCACATCCTCTTCAATCTGCTTAGCATATTCCATCCTTCGTCTCACTTTTCTGTTCTTGCCCCACACACTTACCTCTAATGCTAATTTTACAAGACCATCATGTCTTAAAATGTGGCCTGTAAATATATCACTTCTCTTGGTAAATGTCCTCCTTATTGTCCCCTCCCTCTTCCTGTATTCTGCTTAGAACTTCCTATTAGTAATTCTATCCATCCATCTGATTTTTTGATATTCTCCTATAGTACCACATTTCAAAGGCTTTTATTCTTTTCCTATCTTCAATTCCTATCATCCATGTTTTGCACCCATATAACGCCACACTCCATACAAACGTTTTTAGAAATGATTTACTAATATTCGCACTTATATTACCTGTAAGTGAATCCCTATTTTTCGCAAGAGGCTTCCTTGCCTGTGCTATCCTACTCTTTATGTCTACTATACTCCTACAGTCCCTAGGTATTACGCTTCAAGTAGCATAATTCCTTAACCTGCTTCAAAATATCCCTTCCCATTCTAACATCCTTTGTTATTCCATGTTTCCCATACTATACACTCAATCTCCATGATTTCCCCTCTTTTGATTCTCATGTTGTACTCTTCCTCTACGACCACTTTAATGCGGTTAAAATTATGGTTTCCAAGTCTTCTTCTGACTCCCCTATTACTACAATATCATCAGCCAAGCGTAAAGTTTTTATTTCTTCTCCTTGCAGTATGATTCCTTTCCTATATTCCATTTTAATTTTCTCTATCGCATGGGCAACAGACTCCATCATTGTCTTACTCCTTTCTTTTCTTGATCTTCTATTCTAATTACTGCTGCCTGTCTTCATTAAAGGTTATGTATAAGCCACATTTCTTGATATTTTATTCCAGTGCTCTTCAAAATCCTTAATAGTGTGTTCCAGTTCACATTATCAAAACATGAACATAGGCCTGTTTTTTCTTATCCTGTCTTCTAAAATTGGACACAAAGTCAATATTGCTTCCTAAAGTCAAATTGATCGTCTCCTAATTTGCATTCTATTTGACGCTCCATTCTCCTATAACTATTTTTGTTATTATTTTGCATGCAAACTAATTGTCCTGCATCTATCAGCCCCAGTCTTGTTCGGAGTAAGTATAATTAGATTTTTAATAAAATCTTCTGGTCCTCTTCCATTTTTAGTAGATATCGCAAACTATCCTGGACAGCCACGACATTACTTCTTCGCCCAATGACCTTATCAACTCCGCTGGAATGTCATCAATTCCTGGCATTTTAAAATTGCTCAGGTCTGTCAGCGCCCTGTCAAACCTTAACATTTTGACCCCCAACTCTTCATCTCCACCACCTCTTCTACTTCTATGGTTTCCAAGTCTTCTTCTGACTTCTACTTCTGACTGATCTAGATTTCCACCATTATACAGCTCTTCTAGATATTCCTTCTATCTTTGCCTTTTCTTCTTTATCCAGAATTGGCTTCCCATCCGCTCTCCTGAGGTTCTTGCTAATATTTTTCATCTCTCCAAATGATTCTTTGGTTTTCCTATAAGTTGCGTCTTTCAACATGAAATCTTCAACCGCTTTGCATTTCTCATTTTTTAAAATTATATAATTGAATTAAACTGACTTAATATTATAAATACCATGAGTGGCCAGAATTCAGAAATAGAATAATTTAATTTGAATTAAAATGTTTTGTTTGCAAGGTTCGGTACTTAAAAATATTTACCCATGTTTTGAATTTCTTTTGAATATAACTGCCATAATTTATATTAATATTTTATATATATTTTTTATTTAAAATTGCTCAGTTTTTTTATGATTCATCGCTCATTTTAGTGAGTTGTTATATATTTGGTCTACTCACTCCACCCCATTTACAGAAATGAATTTCCAGTTGATTTAAACATCTGTGAATTGCAACCTCATAGGTTGCTCTTGTATAGCTTGTCACTTAATAAAAACCTCCCTTTCCATTAAGGGCCAATCGCCGGGCTATATTGTAGGACAACGCAGCCGTTTGATCTTGGTTTGCCATTATTCCTTAGAAATGATTTAATAATTGGGAATTTCACTAGTTTACTGCTGCCGTCCTGTTGTGTTTATGAATACACTTATGTTTTATACTGATACTTTATTATGATAAAGATACACGCAGTACTGACACAGCCCACACTGTCTATAACGTCCATATGATACAGTCTGTCTCGCTACCACTCTTTAGATGAAATAGTTATGAAATGAAATAAATAACTCAATACAAAGATGATCACTAATGAACAAAATTACTGGCAATATTCATACATAAGCTTATATAATAATTATGTCGCTGATTAAAAATTATTATAACTGTAAAGCAGCCAGCAAATAAAACAAAACTATATTTCCTCTTAACCAGATATAACACAAGGAGTACAGCGACAAAAAAATCTCATTAAATTATTGCATCTGAAATTTTGAGATTTGTTTGTCCAAAATAAAATCCCTGGTGGTTCATATTCGTATAAAAGAAACGCTTGCAGTCTTGTATTGCAAAGACATAGGAAGGGGGTGAGGTCATGGCACTTTGTAATTTATTGAGAACCATTGTTGACAGAGTAGCAGTGGGCTGTACTTTTGTACAAGGTCACAGACATCTGTGTGGCACATGCTAAAGTGTGTCCGCCCTCATGAGCGGACAAGACTTATGAAACTGTATAAGTTACCTGCAGGATATCTTGGAGCAAAATTAAGTATTTATAAGGAAATACAGTAAATTTGTTTAGGAGTTCACAGTGGGACCAGTACAGAATACTTGTGAGAAAAATATCTACACAGAAAATGAAACTTATTACTATATAGTATGTATTATATAATGTTATTTTATAGATACATGAAAATAAAAGGATAAAATGTGATTTTTTTGTTTTGTATTACTATTAATTATTGTTAGTGCATGTATTTTTAAGTTTCTATTATGTGTTCCATTGAGTATACTGGTATTTATTAGGCAATCTTTGTATATGGCTGTCTTGTTCTCCCTCTTATGATATTAAAGGTGAATTGTGACCGCATGGATTACCCTCGTGTAGCTTGTCACTCAATAAAAAGTTTTGTAATGAGAAAGAGCTTTAAAAGGCATATACAACACAGTTGTGGACTCGGTCATCAGTCTTAAAATATCGCAATCTCAAAATTTCTATCAGTATTAAGCATTAGTATTATTTTTTGTACTGATGTTATATACACGTCCTTTGTATTACTATTATGATGAATTTAATGTAATTAAGGACTTGATCCAAATTCTACTTCAATATTATAAGAAATAAAGTGAATTGGTAATGGTGGTGATAAAGCATAGTATGGAGTAAAGTGATCTTGAGAGGCTAAAGTGTGGGATACATTAAGCCAGAATAGGTGGAAGGGATTGTATGATCATATATGCACAGTCAGATAAGAGAGTTCGGTTACAATGGTGCATCTGCCACTTAATTTTTCAAAACAATAGCCTCACAATCGCATATCTAGAAAGAAAAGGATTCTGATTGCTCTCAGATCGCAGTATCCGCGATGAGCGAGTTCAAACACTAGGTGGCCCCGGAATCATGGTTCCAGTGATCTGATTCCTGAGTGAATGATTCAAACACTATTTCCAATGATCTGATTCCCGAGTGAGTGAGTGTTTCAAACAGCTGGTTGCGCCCAGATCAAAGGAGTGGAGTGAATCAAAATAGCTACCGCTCACTCCGCAGGAGTTAGTTCTTTGAATCAGATCTTGATCACATTGCCCACCTCTAATACTATCCTACAAGAATAGAAATATTTGTCAAATAATTTATTATATCCCAAACCTTCAGCGGCCTTTACTGGTGAGATCAAATGCAGTGAAATAAGTAGTGGTGAAAAGAATCGCCGCCATTTTCAATTCAAAGGTTATATCATTGGATGATGTGAAGTGAAAATATCTTAAATTGTCTAAGGGAATCGGAAAAAATTCTGGAAAGTGTAAATTAGCTGTCAAACTGGAGCAGTACCCTTTTCCGTGACATCTCCAAGGCTAATTGCTATCCCCCATGCTAGACAAAGTGAAAAAGACCATAGAGAAGATGGATGAAAAGATAATTTCGCCAGTTAACATACCTACGGACTGTTGTTCTCCTATGGTCGTCACGTTCAAAAGTACGGCAACCCGAGGATTTGTGTAAATTTCAGAGAGCTGAATAAAGCCGTTCAACGAGAATACCATCTTATACCTTATGTTCACTATACCTTCTCCCAAAAATACACAAACCTGGGGTCCCTGGCAGCCCATTTGTTGCTGGTTATAATTCCCCCACCAAAAGGATTACCGCTTTGGTGAATGACTCCCTCCAGCCAATCCTACACCTCTTTGCTTTTGCAGACATAATGGAAAATGTTCTTAATGATGTCCCAGAAAAAAAAATAGCATACTGGTTTAGTTTTTATGAAATTTCCACTTTTTGGCATTGACAGAACAAATAATGATGTCCTCTGCTCTTAAAATAATTTTTGTGAGGATCTATTAAATGTACATTTTTGATTACACATCCTGACACTGGTGAGATGCAACCCTCCATGCTAACCCATCTTGCGCAAGCCTTTTCATTTCTACATAACTACCAAACGTAATAATGAATTGATCAATTATTACTCTCAGAAAAATATATTTATTTGAATATTTTGTGATGTTAAAATTGTTACGTATACATTAACATTTTTACAAAATGTTTGTTTCCAAGATTTCATGATACTTTCTGCTTTGTGTCAATAAATTATTTCCTTCCACAAACTAAACAGGAATGTTCCACTTGTAAGATGTACATATATGTTTTATCTAGATGTTTTGATATTTTAATGGGAAGAGAAATCTTTAGAGACAGTAATGAAGAAGTTCTACCAAAATCAAGTCATTGTGGGTGGGATCCCCCAAGTTCGGCAGCTGGCGTGTTGTCCGCTGCATCGAACCAGATATCGAAGCTGCTGTCAGATGTGACGGCACTACGCTCGCGGACATCTTCCTCTTCGTGGTTGTCTT
Source organism: Eucriotettix oculatus (assembly GCA_034510155.1). Classification (NCBI taxonomy): domain Eukaryota; kingdom Metazoa; phylum Arthropoda; class Insecta; order Orthoptera; family Tetrigidae; genus Eucriotettix; species Eucriotettix oculatus. Next base: position 14,446,505 of record CM067381.1, read on the forward strand.
CTTCCACGTCGTTTTGTAGTTCTTCAGAGGAATGAAGGCACAGGTGTCCTGACCTGGCGATGTCTTCCAGTAGAGATGAATCTGGTTTAAAAAATATCAGTTTCACGTCGGCTGGTTGGGACTGCGAGTGGTGATATTCTGAAGCTGCGATGTTCCTCCTGTAGGAGCTGATGTTAAAAATGTTCATGAGCTCTTCCCCAGAACTGATCACTGTCAGATTGGAGAACTGAGATGTAACTGGAGAGTGGATGTAGCTGTAAGACTCACAGTCTGTGCTTGTCAGAGCCAACTCGTTCAAGAGAGAGTTACGAAACTCAGGAGGAGGGACCTCCTCGCTGACTGCATCTCTTCTAGTTCTACGACGAGGGAATATCTCTCTCACTAGAAAGTATAGAGCATCAGGTTTCCTGAAACACACGTGTTATTTCTTCAGCTACACAAACTCCCCCGTGATGTAAAGATGCCATAGTTGCTTGGAGATTAATTTGAAAACTTGTGGTATTTGTTAAATTTATTTTCATGTGACTAAGATATTTACTTCAAACAAGTAAATATTATAAACTGTTTTCATATTACCCATTCAATTTACAATCAGTTAGACCAGAAATATATAAATGAGTGTTTCTGAGCTTCTGGTTCAGGAATACATTGGGTTGTTTGACTGTTTAATGTTGATAATAAATAGATAATAATAAACCCTTCGCTGTCATGGTTTTAAAAAGTTATTTTATTTCAAATGGTAGCTTTCAGCAGCTTATACCATGTTCATCCTATTATACAATCCTAAAACAATTCAATTATAATCCTTATTCAAATGTCATTATTCACTTTGTTATAAACATATGTGAATTTGAGAAGAGAAGGATATGTAATTATTAGGGTTGGAACAACAGCATGGCAATTAAGATGAAGTTTGTATGAAGATAGTTCTGATATTAAACTTTTGAGATAAACGAAAGATAGAAAAACATGATGTAAAGTGAAGAATTAAACATAGGTAACAAAAAATGCTTTTACTCAGGTTGCACTACATTACGAGGTTGCAGTACCTACTTCTTAATTGTGAAATACACCACATCAAAAATGTATTAATATGTTTTCCTCCTATTACCCTACTTATTATTTTAAATTCAAATAATTCAAATTTTCTCTGCTTCATTTAAGGTCAATCAATATATTTACTATAGCAACACTGGTTCTATCAGGTGAAAAAATCAAGAGACATTCAGACCGAAAGCACATAAAAAAAATTGAACACTTGGCAATAATTCCCAAGGGTTATAAATAAATAATGCTTCCTTATACACTTTATTTTTAAATACATATGTAGGATGTTTGGATAGTAAGCAAGGATAGAAAATGAGGACGAAAGGTAGGAACTAGCTTTGAAACATTTGGTCGGCATAGAATTATGCTTGGAGAAAAACATATGTTAATTGTAGAGAGGAATGGATGAAGAAAGAAAGACTGAAAATATTCGGAGCTGCTGTAATTCTATAGCAACCAAATGTTTCAAAGCATATTTCCCACTTTTCTCCCTCATTTTCTATCCTTACTTACTATCCAATGCATGTGACTTAGTCGTGTTTCAAACATTTCGTTAATTTATATATATAAAGCATAGACTACTTTAAACAATTACAGATTGAAGTGCAAAATGATATTAAGAGCTGCTGATACTTCATCATTTACTTACACAAAAATCAGTCCTAAAGTAGCAATGAATGCTGCTGCTGCCAAAATTGGCTTGGATAATAGCTGAAATAATATTAAAATAAAATTGTGTCATAAAAATAAAGAACAACATTAAGAGGAAAAAAAATATACAAATTAAATCTGTATATATTATTCACAAGAAGATGGCACTTTAAATGTGCCTTCATCATAACAAGTACATTATTGTTTAATTAAATTCTACAAGCAATATCATTAAGTATTTTAGATCATAGAATTGTAAATTATTCTGATTGTAATTGAATAAATTATATTTCAAGGTTAACACAAGTTCTTTTAAATCATAAATTATTTGGCAAAGTTATTAAAGATTGTTTTATTAAAAGTACACTTTTATGAGGAAATTCAAAAAGCAGTAAAATTCTTTCAATATACAAGGATATCTTTCAAAGTAAATTGTTTAAGACCAAAAACAGTTTTAAAACAGCACTTTCTTAGAGTACGAGGTCTTTCCTCTTGGGTTCCCAACCGGGTCAAAGAGATTATCAGTGACATTTCAGTCTGAAGATGATGGTAGAGCAAGCCATTGAAACATCACTGATAATCTCTTTGACCCAGTTGGAAACCCGAGAGGAATTTATACATCACTTTCTTCCATGGTAAATTTTACTGTATGATAGAAATATTGTAAAGATTTCAATAAAAAAAAAACTTTGACTCAGATTTATCATTAATCTGTTGAAGCAACCATAGATAATTTTTATATTTATAAAATATGAATATTTTATAAAACTTCTGACTTATCATGTTATTCTAATTTTCTTAATTTATGTATGTAATGAAGGAGGTTAAATTACAACTAGGTCTATTTAAATCTACTACTTATTCAACATTCTGTAGAAGAAAAGGTTAGGTTCATTATAGAAAGACAGGTTTATGCAAGGGAATATAACATTCAAAAAAGCAATGTGTCATTCATGCTGTTACCATCTTAAAATATTAACTTCAAACTATGGTACTTAATTATGGTGTCAACTAAAGTGACCAAATCTACGTACTAGACGCAACAAACAATTTGACTGAAAAGCACATGAATAAGCTAATCTGTTTATAGGACATAAGATTACACTCAAAACTTGTCTTATTTTCTTCAATTTTGATGCTACCACATGAATACTTTTGATGGTGTTCTTTTTGTGCCCATATGATAGGAGACAAGTTGACTTTTATAATTAAAAGGCACGTCCTAAAATTTACAATTCCTTCCTTCACAGCCCTATGTGGACCTTGGCCTCCTTCCCATGCGTCTCTATCTCTCTCCATTCTCTCACTTTCTTAATCTTCAGATCCTCTGTTACATCCCCTTTCTTCCCTGTCAAGTATGGACTGGTCTGTTGCAACCCTCCATGCTAACCTATCTTGTGCAAGCCTTTTCTACATAGCTACCACATCTTAGCTTTATTCCGTACTTAGCCACCTTCTCTGTTCACTTCCTTCTAATACTAATCTTACAAGACCCTCATGTCTCAAAGTGTGGCCTTTCAAATTCCTCCATAGGCTTAAGAGGAAAGTTATCCCCCAAACTTAATAGGTCACGATTAAGCCCCTCCCGACTTTGTAATTAATTTATAGCCTTCATCATTGACACTTTTGTAATATAGTGAAAGTTATCCCTTCCTTTTATATTGAATTTTAAAACCCATTAATTCAAATTTTGTAATTAAGTATAAGTTTTCCCTTCCTTTCGCAACACCAATTAGAGGATGGGGATAACTCTCCACCAGTTCCCCTCCATATTGTTCTCCCTTCTCTTATTCTGCTTAGAACTCCCTGGTTTGCTACTCTATCCACCCATCAGATTTTTCAGCATTCTTCTATAGCTTGACTTTTACTGAAAAATATTAATTAGAGTTTCAATCAAAGAAATTCGCATATACAGACGACGATTGTGTTTTGATAGTTTATTTGATGGTTTTCTTACCTTTGAGTACAAGGCATGTCCAACATAAGACATCCCTTGACTGAGAATAATATGAAATGGTGTGTATTGGTCCTCCAGGCCATCATACTCGTTCGGCTGGTGGCGTGTCGACGACCGTGGAAGAAGTCATCTTTTCCCACGAGCTGGAGGACAGAGTTTCAGGACCGCGACGGTCCATCCGGAGACTATGAATTTACCATGGGTAAAAAATAAACAAATAAAGAAGAATCTGCATCAAACCGCTCATTTGTTTGCCGTGTTTCAATAAAACAGCGATAAAATTTAATTGCTATGCGCGCAGCTGCTTTTTTTTTTTATCTCCCTTCAATTTTCGAATGTCTCATCCAAGCTATGTATGAATGTTTCCGTAGGTTACGAAATTTAACCGATTTGTTAATTATGTAATAAAAAAAAATCCCGAGGAAAAGCGTCACATGGGAGACTTAAGACAATTACAGTAAGTCCTAACCATTATGGTGTAGCTCCAGTTTTCCCGATCGTGTAAACTGCTCATATATAAAGAAAAAAGATGCGATCCAGCCCACATACCGTTTTTAAGGTTGATGAAACAGAAACAGTGAACGAATGGTGTGGAATAGAAAGAGTTCCACCGCAAGCATAAGGTAAGAACTTCCATCTTCGTGACAATGTCGCTGTTTACAACAGTAGCTGAGACATTGTCACAAGCTTTACACTGACTCTGGCAGTTGGTGCAGACTATAAGAAAAATACAAATCTGAAATTATCTAGATTTATTTGTTTAAAAAAAATCTGTTTTCTTTTGTGATAACATAATGATAACCAGTTGTATGTAAAAATGTGTCCCACTTTTATTGTTGCTCTTATGACAATGGGTATGTGAGAAATACAGTTTTTGAAGGCTGTAGTATTTTATAACATTTCTTATTTAAGCAGGAAGGAATCTTTTATTCAAATAATAATAATAAATTTATCATTGCAACAGTACAAGAGAACTTTATTTTGTTTGTTAAAGATATTTACAAGCTGTTCATTTTGAATGCTAAGCAAATTAGATAAAGGTAATACAAAGAGGGGAGAAGTGGTCCAGCTCTGAATGAAACAAAATGATATGTGAATGAAGGGGATGTGGCCAACAGACCTGTGAAGTTTAATTTTATTGCAATCTGTAACATGCTGTTAGTTCATTTGCTAGATGGCTGACCTCTTCGTTATGGTGTCCTGGGAGATTTTGACGATAATTAGCGCCGAGTCTGTATAAGGTTAGATCTTCATGTATTGTTTTGTTGCTTACAAACCAGTGTGTGATGGTATGAAGGATTGTTCAGGTAGGTTACAGTTCAAATGTCATTTTGGTTGCATATGTAGATACAAAAAATTTAAATAGATATAGATACAGTAATATAAATGTATAAGAAATGCATTAAGGTTTAACTTTTGAAATAATTTTTAAAAAACTAATCTACTTTCTATAAACAGATCCTTCTGAATAAATTATTAAACCTGTACTTAAAAATAGGTACAGGTAACAGTTTAATACAAGGGGGAAGAAATTCCTTGAATTTCAGACAAATCTGCCCTCCCTTGCAGCACACAACTTGCTAAAATTTTAAGCAATAAATTATTTACGATGGACAATCTCAAGCTGTATTGCCTAATTACTTGTCAGTTTCAAGTTTTACTATTTTAATTTATGTCTATAACGTATTTGAACACAAGGAATATTCCACAGGAGGAAGCCAGTAATTTTAAATTTCAAAAAAGAAAATAATTTTTCATCCAAGAATATATATATTTTTTCCCTAAAACAAGTCTAATTGATGTTGAGTGAATTAGAACTGTATAAATATGAGTAGTACCATTAACGTCACAATCCCACCCTAGCCAAAATTGTAAATTGATACCAAAAGTATTTATAAATTCAATTCATAGAATTGGATTTTGATCCATTTCATTAAAAGGAAATAATGATAGCTACACATTTACAGGCTACATTGAATATATTCCCTTCAGAGGTGGTGTGACGTAATACATTTATCAGTTGTCTCAAGTGTTTATATTAATTTACAAAATTATAAAATGAAAAATAATTATAAGGTTATATAGAATAAATATAACAATATAATTATATGAATTAAAATTTAATGAATATGCAGAGTATATTGAGAAAAAATTGGCAAGAACGAACAGGAGTAGTTTGTAGATTAAGATGTTTTATCCCTTAAAGATAAGAAAACTGTATTTATATGAATTGCAGTCCCTTGTGTACAGTTTTGTTAATTTGTGTAAGTGGAAGTACTATTGAAAAATTAGAAGTGACATAGAATAGAGGACTAAGGGTTATTTTAAATAAGTATTGTATGGTTAAGGATATCCAAGAAAAATTAGAATTGTTAAGTGTTAGGGACCAAATTCTGTATAATGTTTTAGGTAAAGAAATAAGGAACAATTTGCAGATTACTTAAATATTTTTATAAAAAGAAATTTTGGTGTACATAGTCACAACACCAGGGACAGGGAAAAATTTTCTATGGGCCACTGAAATTTAAAATGTTTTAGTACAGGTTTAGTATTATAGAATGAGTTACCAGTAGCTGTTGAGGACACTAATGGTATAAATGTATTTAAAACATAGTTTTATTTTGGAGTTTAAAATGACTGATTAAATGTAAAGAGTGAGTTTGGTTTTAGAATAAGTTTTGTATTATTTGGTGAAATAGAATTAATTAGCTTTGTGCTAATTTGAATAACTAATAATTAACATGTTATGCTGTTTCACATAGTTCTAATTTGCAATTTTTGGCCATAATGTGACTTGTTTTGTCAAGAAGACAAAAATCCATTTGATGTAAAATATTATATTTAACCTCATTATCATTATTAGAGTAATACCGTTGTATAATTGTAATAGTACTTTCTAAGTGAAATTAAACAATGCAAATGTAAAAATAAGTATATATATATATATATATATATATATATATATATATTTATTAATCTATTTATTTAGAGTCACATAAACTACTATGATTATCCATCCAGGACAAATAAATTTCTCATTTTTAACAAGTATTTGCAATGACAAACCCAATGAAAATGAGTTTACCAAAGGGTAACAGTCTGGGAAGATAAGAAGAGGTATATTGTTGTTGTGGTATTCAGTCCTAAGACTGGTCTGATGCAACCCTCCATGCTAACCTATCTTGTGCAAGTATTTTCATTTCCTCATAACTAGCACAACCCACATCCTCACTAATCTGCTTATCGCATTCCATCCTTGTATCCCTCTTCTGTTATTTGTACCCCACACACATTTCCCTCTAATGCTAATTTTACAAGACTCTCGTGTCTTAAAACATGGCCTATTAATCTATCCCTTCTCTTAGTCAACGTCCTCCATATTGTTCCCTCTTCCCCTATTCTGTTTAGAACTTCCTCATTAGTGATTCTATCTACCCTTCTGATTTTCAGCATTCGCCTATAGCACCACATTTCAAAGGGTTCTATTCATTTCCCTTACGATATTTTATTCCTGTTCTCTTCGAAATCACCAGAGTGTTCCAGTTGACATTATCAGAAGGTTTTTGTAAATCTACTAATGCCATGAACGTAGGCCTGTTTTTTCCCCTCTTCCTATCTTCTAAAATTAGACAAAAGTCAAGATTGCTTCTTTGCCCCTACATTCTTCCTAAAACAAAGCTTATCTTCTTATCACCTGGTATGGGCAGAATTGGGATTACCGAACAGACTGGTGCCCATGACGAATGGCGGATGCACACAAGGTTCGTATACATTGTATATAAATAGCTTTGAGGCTTTGTCTTTCACATACAGTATCAGTTTTTAATTTGTTCTTGGCCACTTCTACCGATTTTTTTAAACGTTTCACGTCTCTTTGGAGAATTTTCGGTAACTATGATCGGTGGCGCCGCCCTGTCGGCAGTTCCCCATAGTAGCTTGTCGGCACCACTTTTAAAAGGAAAAAACTTTGTGGGTTTGTCTTTCACGTACTGTTTACCTATAAAATATTTTTCCTGGGTTTCGGAATTACCCTGTATTTCTTGTAGTTGCTGTGGACACGCGGACAATCGGCGGGAGGCGGAAGGCTTTTTTGTTCTTTTTTACGAGTGTCCTGTCCGTTCTTCTTTTAACGGACTTGTTCCTCAGATCCAGCACCGCCGACAGGTGACGAGTGACGGGCAATTTTTACCGGAAGAAGTCCCGGGGCGTCGTGAAAAGCGCGTGCCACAGATTAATTTAACGGGTATCAGAGCGTAGGAAGAGACCAGGAAAGTTGCCTGTTGACAACCAGTAGCCTCTCACACCCTGCAACCGGAAATGTAGTTGGAACGGTACGATGGACTTCAAACCTGGAGATGTGATGTTCAGAGCATCCATTCTCTTACAAGTCGATCAGGGAGGGAGAGAGAGATTAGTTGTGGATGTTATTAAGGGACACGGGGGACTAAAATTTCGGCCAAAATCTGGGGGGGCGGGATCGATTTTCTAATTTTTTCCATATTAACATGCCTATAAATTCAGTAAACTGAAAAAAGAAGCTGCCAAACAAAAGACGGAAGGTGTAACAATGATCATTTCGGCCGTAACCGTCGCTGGAGAAGGTCCAGCGCGCGCGGAACCGAATTCAAAACATGTAAATTCAATAATCTTTTGGACTGAGGGAGTCGAGGAGTAAATAGGACGTACTGCTAAATTTTAAGCCCGAAGAAGTCTCAAAATTGAGGTGAAACGTCGCTTCTGTTAATAAATAGTTATGTATTTAATGCTTTTGGTCGTTTTTATTTATTGTTTGATGGGGACTAATGGCAAACAAGCGGGAGCAGCTGACAAGTATCTTTTGTTCCTCAAAGTCATTAAGAGAGGCGGCGGTGATCAATCCAGAGGAATCGCGCTAATGCGGGCAGGTGACGAGATGCCCATAACCTCTGACTGCGCAACAGACGGACAAATTACGCGTTCACTTGCGACGTTAATCGTTTTCCGACCGGTTATTGGCCGTGTTCGGTCGGTTATGTCAGTCCAAACTCCTTAATTTAACAGTAATTTTACTTTTCTTCCTCTTGGTCTTGACAGCGCAATCAGCCTTGGCAGTAGTGATTCCTCCCATCTCAATGCTTTACAACTGTATGACGAAATACACCTCGTCCCTTCACCTTCAACAAAGAAACAGGATCGGGATTGACGTTCTTTAAATTGGGAACCATGTCTTAATGAGTCGGTCATGTTGGCCACCGATCACGAATTAAGCAAGAAATTAGATCATCCGCGACGTAATACACTTCTTTTATTTGTTGTTGTTATTGAATTGAGTCCTTAGACTGATTGATAGTCCATACTAATCCATTTCATTTTCGCATAACTACCACATCCCTCAGCTTCCCTAATCTACTCAGTGTATTCCATCCTTTGAAGAGGAAGCTCTTCTGTTCACTTCCCTCTAATAAATATTCCGTAGATCCTGTAAAGAAGCTAAGCTTCAAGGATGTGGAATGAGTCAGGCTGTACATTTATTACATTATTTTATTATATAAAAGATAAATATACTTATAACAAATTTTGTAACCAAATAGAAAGGCGATTCCAACATTATAAACTAATTACTCGTCTCCGATTCTTCTATAAATTCCTTTACTGAATAGAAGGAGTGGCTAAGCAAAAATGATGATAATTCAGACTTAAATTTACCTTGGTTATCGGACAACTGTTTAATTCTGTGCGGCAGTCTGTTGAAGATGGATAATGCACACCTTTCTGTGCAATTGACAATGTTTTACATTTTTTGTAGAGACCCTCACGTCTCACAAACGTGGCCTGTTAATCTATCCCTTCAAAGTCCTACATTTTGTTCTCTCTTCTCTTATTCTGCTTAGAACATCCTGGTTAGTTACCCTATCCACCTCATCTCATTCTCCTATAGCACCACATTTCGAAAGCTTCTATTCTTTTCCTCCTTTCCGCAACCTCTATCATCCACGTTTCGCACCCATATACCAACATTTCCTAACATTCATACTTATATCAGCCGTAAGTTAAGTCCTCAACCCTCCATGCTAACCTATTTTGTGCAAGTGTTTTCATTTCCGCATAACTACCACATCCCCCATAATCTCCTTAGCGGACTCCATCCTTGTCTCCCTCTTCTCTCCTTACCCCACACACTTCCATCTCTAATGCTAATTATACAAGACCCTCATGTCTTAAAACTGTGCCTATTAATCTATCCCTTCAATATTCTCCATGTTGTTCTCTCTCCTCTTATTATGATTCCTGGTTAGTTACCCTATCCACCCATCTCATTTTTCTACAGCAGCACATTTCACAAGATTCTATTCCTTTCCTTTCTTTACCTCCTACAATCCACGTTTCCCACCTATACCGACATTTCCTAATGTTCAAACTCGTATTAACGTAAATCTTTTTTGCCTGTTCCATCCTATTCTAGTTATTAAGCTTCCCAATCTAACTGCCTTTGCTATTACAGTATTTCCCATACTACACTACCTTGATTTTCCCTCTTTAATAATCATATTGAACTCTTCTTCCACGACGACGTTCATGCCATTTATTATGGTTTCCGAGTCTTCTTCTGACTCGCCTATTAATACAATATCATTAGCAAACCTTAGGTTTTTTCCCCTTCTTCTCATTGCAGTATGATTTTTTCCATACTCCTTTTTAAGATACTTCATCGCCTGCTCTATATATAAGTTAAATAGCACGGGCAACAGACTGTGTCCTTTTTAAAGGGCTTATAAACTGGATTAAAGGAATAAGGATGGAGAAATTAGTGAATTTTGTATTCTCAAACGTAAAATTGTAATTTAACTTTTTTTGTGACTAGGGCAGTGTTAGTCTTGCATGTGAGGATTGAAGGAGAATTGAGGCTATTTAGAAGAAGGAAAAATATTCTCTTTCAACCCAATTGTTGTATATCGAAATTCACAAGTGAGTTCTTGGAAGGAATTTTCCCTTTCCCCTGAAGAGCTAATTACTTGTTGTGTGGTGTGTTCCGTGAGACGGGGGCAGCATGCGTTTGCATGTATCCTTATTGCAACTCTCCCTCGACCGCAAAATTAGCCTCCCTCCTTTTGTGCTCTTAACCGATATTCCCTTGTCTCCGGTTATGAAAGCATTCCTGTGGAGCAGGTGCTGCCAACTACGGGCACTCGCGTGAGCAATCAGGTTGGTTATCGTCGGCAATTGGTGGAAGTGTCCATACAGGAACGTTCCAATTACGACCGGATTGACACGAAGTGGTAGTCATGGCTGACCTTCAATCTCAAGATACTCTGTAATTAACCCTCTCAGTCAGGGAAATGGCAAAACGTTTTCACAGCCAGGGGACGAAGGAATAATTAACTATCATTTTAGTTTAATGGAAAACTTTATTATACTGGAAACTTCTAGAATTATTGGGTTGCAAATTGCGAGCCACAGCGGATTTGGGCCACGCACCAGAGACCGTGTTTGATTCTCTCTTCAAGGCTTTGTGTTCTGTATCTTTGTCAGAAGAGTCTTGTACATGAGGTTGGTGAGGTTACCTGTAAGCTTCTCTTTGCCCCCATAATATAACTAACTATATTTTAAATCGTTGAAGGTGGACATAAATGTAATGCACCATCTGTAGCTGAGCTGAGTTTTCCCAACTAATTTGTTAATCTTATCAGTTCAGTCCAATTTAGTTTATTATGGGAATTAGTAGTTTCATTTACATTATTGTCGTGGTGTCTCAGACTTACGGTTACGTTCCTGACACAATGATTTGAGGTACCAGATCTGGGGTTTCTCATCCACCCCGCTGCCACCATGTATCACAAGAGGATTTTAGAAATTAGACAGTTACTCCAATGAAGTCCTCTTTCCACCTAGAAAATTTAAATAGACAGTCGTTAATTTACAAAGGTAACAGAAAGGAAGTACATACATACTCAATATTATTATTACTGTGTTTGCCTTTCTTTCTTTCCTTTCTTTCTTTCCTGTCTTTCACTATTTTTTTTCTATTTAGTATTGAAAGGTAACAACAACACATTTACAAGTTTAATGTCTGTGTTCACTTATTTGTCCGAAACACGGTCTACATGCTAATAATAATAAAAAGGAAAACTAGAAAACAAGGAAATATTGTAACAACTGTGCAGATATACAAAACAGACTGCAGGCAGTAATTCAACCTCCCAGCACATAAACTCGTGGACGTTATCCGGAAACTATGGAAATTGGCGCCGTTGCCAATTATAAAATGTAAATTAAAAAAATGGGTAATTTTCGTTGGACGAGATTACCCGCCGCCGCCATTCTGAAGGAAGAAAATTCCAGAAAAGAGTTTCTTTTTCTTTTACTATCAAGATTTGTATATAATTACATACATTGAGGCCTCGAGAATTCATCGTATTATTCCAATTCTTCTATTTATCTTTATTGTAGTTATACGTCACTAGTGACGTGGCTACTTCCGTCAACTTGAATAATTAAGTGGGTAGTTAAGTCATGGCACCGTCAGTATATATGTCATGGCGGTGGTTCTGATGCCCATAAACAAGTCATTTCGTCTTTCAACGGTATATAATGAACTTGGGGTTTAGATTTTAATTTAAATCTAAATAAATTATTGGGTTAGATTAAATAAAAGAACAAATTAAGTTTATTCACAGAAAGCATAAGAAAACAACAATAATTACAAGACTCGGGGTCCAATTTAAAATTTTTACCACGGTTAGCTCAATTGCATTTAGTAAGACTCTATCTACTTAAGTGTCAATGTGTTTCTGGGCTCATCGTGCAGCAACAAAATCGTCATCACGCACTTTTCAATATTGCCTCTAAACACACCCGTGCTTCGTCCTTTGCCCACGGCGGTATCTTCCGTCTTCCACGACTTCTGGTCGCCTCTGGAGCTCTGCCCTGGGCTCTGTGAAAATTACTTGGACAGGACTCCACCTGCACGGACATCCTTCCTACTAACACGCCATCGATATTCCTAGTTTTCTCTCCGCCTGATTACTTCGAAGCTCGTTCCTAATGAACTAATTTCTCTAGCGTCGTAGCTCAACTACCACACACTCGCCCGATAACCTAATTGTTCAACTCTCCGCGCCCAACTGACCAAATTTCTCCCATCCATCCTCGCAGGTCGTCTCGTCCGTTCACGTCACCATGTGATGCATGGCGGGTCACCTGACCCTCAGCCTCCAATTTAAAAATTCAGCTTGGCCCGCGGTTTCTTTCCCTAATTTTTTGGCCTTACAAAATTCCCGGAGTCAAAGAACTGGACTCGGGTACCAGATTTTTAAAGTCGCCAAACGGTCGGCCGATCTGTCACTTCTGAAACCCGATGTCTCGCCTCTCTGGCGTCCTTGTTGTTTACTTGTACTGCGTGTCTCCCTTATGGGGAATTCTTCGCCCAGTGACGAAATAATGTGGCGATAGCCACATACACTACTTGGAATTGATTGATGATGCGTTTAGGATCGTTGGCACGTACGTGAGCCGCGGAAACGACATCATTTTTTTTGTCCTAAGTGTTGTAGTCCTGATTTGAAAATGGACAATATTCTGACAGTGACTTGAAGGAAGTCGTTTTACATATATGAATTGGCGCGGTTTGTTTTTTGGTGAATGTAAGCACGGAAACCGCAAATGGCTGCTGGAAGAAGGGAAGTGGAATGTTTGACAGCGCCTAGACACGGACGTTTCCTATAGAGGCGTCCATATCTACGGACCGACATTGTGTTCCCCCTTTCTGTGTTATTTGCTGGTCGTGCCATTGTATGCACCAACCACTTATCAGCCATTCAATTCAAATTCCGCTCGGGGTTTGTCAGTCGTGAAATCCTTGACAGTATCACGAGGAAACAGTCGACTGTGAAGGCCACGTGGCGGGGTTACAAAAATTTTAACTTTTTTTTTTAGAAAGTCGGGGATCTCTCTCATAATAGTGTAGGAAGGGATGTGACCTAAAAGTGACTCAGGGAAACTCAGGCTACTCACGCGCCCTTCTGATGACGGGAAACTGGATTGTTTTTTGGGGGACGCAACAAAACACCGCGGCTCAGTGCCTTGAACAAATTTTCGGGGCAGCTGGCTGGTCGAGTGGAGTGTAACCCCGGTACATGCACCCCTCAAACTGCCCGTGGTCGTCTCGGCTTCCGAGAGGCTCAATTTAAAATCCTTGGCCCGGGGCTTAGGGGAGGAGGAAAGCTTGTTGATTTTTCCTTGTTTTCGCGAGGTGGTCCTGAAATATGAACCCCTCCCCTTTAATACGTTTTTCTATTTATTACTTTTGGCCATTCTTTGTAAATTATTATTCCGCATTTATTTCAGTGAAGAAAGGGGTCAAAGAGGAGAATTAAGGAGGCGGAGGAGAAATTAGCCAGGTTCATCTTAACACAGGTTTTCCCTGTAAAATGATTATTATTCATTGTATTAATGGATTTAATAGCCACAAATAATATTATCAATAATTTATCTGTAGTATTTTTTAGACGCTTAGAAGGTCTGGTGCGTCTTTATTGCGTAGGAAGGGTCGTAGTGTGAAGTTGGCCGGCCTTCTAGAAGGTTCTACATCTGACTGACCGACTCTTGCACTGCGCTGGAGCCAGGTGCGTGGTGACGTCACCGGCCTTGGCTAACATTTGCGAATTATTGCCTCGTCCCCGGGTCCGGACAATTGCGTGAATTCTCCTTCCAAGTTTCGGTTTTGTCAACGTGTTAAATCGTTTAAAAATATACAAACGTCGGTATTACTTTAAAGTAGTATGAAGAACGTGTCGTTTTCTTGTTGCCGCTGTAGTATTGAGTCCCTTAGACAGATCTGATCCATGCTAACCTATTCTATGAATTACCAACACATCCCCCCCTAATCTGCTCTACGTATTCCATCCCTGGTCTCTCTCTTCTCTTCACTTCCCTCCAATGCTAAGATCCTCAAAAGTGGCCTATTAATCAAAGTCCTCCATATTGTTCTCTCTTCCCCTATTCCGCCTAGAACTTCCCGGGTTAGTTACCCTAACCACCCATCTCATTCTCCTACGACACCAAAAATTTCAAAAGCTTTTCCTTTCTGCAACTCCTACCTACCGTCCACTTTTCGCACCCATATAACGCCACGCTCCATACCGAAAATTCCTGTTCCCTGCCTGTGCTATCCTATTCTAGTTATTACGCTTCCCAAGTAGGAGAATTCCTTAATTTCCTTCAAAATATCCCTTCACAATCTAACAAAGGGATGGGATATTTTGAAGGAGGTTAAGGAATTCTGCTAGTTGGGAAGCGTAATAACTAGAGTAGGATAGCACAGGCAAGGAACAGGAATTTACTTACAGGTAAATAATAAGCGTGAATATTATGAAATCGTTGCTAAAAAATGTTCGTAATGGACTGTGGAGTTATATGGGTGTGAAACGTGGACGGTAGGAGTTGGGGAAGGGAAAGGAAAAGAAGCCTTGGAAATGTGGCGAATCAGATGGATGGATAGGGTAACTAACCAGGACGTTCTAAGCAGAATAGGGGAAGAGAGAACAATATGGAGGGCATTGAAGGGACAGACTAGTAAGCCACGCTTTGAGACATGAGGGTCTTGTAAAATTAGCATTAGAGGGAAGAGTGTGTGGGGTAAGAACAGAAGAGGGTGACCAAGGATGGAGAACGCTAAGGAGATTACGGAGGGTGTGGTAGTTATGAGGAAATGAAAAGGCTTGCGCAAGATAGGTTAGCGTGAAGGGCTGCACGAGACCAGTGTCAGAGTTGAATCCCACAACAACAACAACACCATAAAATCGGACGCGGTAGCTCCGCCAACTGAGCTGTTGCTTTCAGTAAATAGGTCATTTCGTTTACGCCGTCGTCCTCTATCCGGTCACACGGAAACGTCCGTGACAAGCTGAAAGCAACTACCTTTGGTTTTTTGGTAGGGAATTATAGAGGAGTGAGTAACGGCCTGGCTCGTGACGTTTCACCCGATAACTTTCGTTTACGTAATCAAGTTAATTGCTGAACACGCTCGGGACATTCACTGTCTTTATTCCTGTTCGTCGTCGGTCGCCATTGATAAGGCGAGGGACGACGGCGGGCGACGCCACCTGCGAGTGACACCGTGACGTCTTCCGCCGCCACCGTCGCTGCTGAGTTACGAAATCTCTGGCGGCAGCTGCCTCTAGCGATTATCTCTGGTCGCCAAGGTCTCAGAGACATTCCCTCTGCTTGCACCGAGGAAGCCAAATACAATTACTTCATTAATAGAAGCCGACAGAACCATCAAAACAACAAAAATAATTTATTTTAAAACAGCAACGTCGTTTCGGTGGAAAGTTGTACCTTTTTCAGGTCGTGACTGTGTGGAGGTAATGCAAAAAATGTTCTTTTGGGAACCATGTCACAAAATAAAATTGCTAATAATTGTCATTAGTCAGTAGCGAACGTCTTTGCAAGGCGGTTGAAGGATGATGGTGGGCTACGGCTAGTCCTCCCACTTCACCAGGGCTTTATCTAGCTTATTCCCATACATTGCTCTGCCCAGTTGTACGTAGCTCCCTCCCTGCCTCCCAAATATATGTTAGTGCGCATTTAGCAAAATTCTTCCTCTTCCTTTAAAACTCCTCCTTGACGTGTTTCACGGGTCACGGAAGCGCTTTTCGTTTAAAAAGGAAAAATATAAAATTAGTCTCAGCGGGGATCTAAACACTATTTAAAACAATCCTCGGCCATTTGCATTTTCGTTATCGATAACGTACCAACCAGGAAAAGAGAAAAGGAGAAACGGAAAGGAATAAAGAGAGAAGGCATATCTGCTTTATGTAAGCAGTTCTTTGCATTGTTTTTGGAAAACCTTGTTTTCTCTCTGATTTACGAAGGTTCTTTGAGTGACAATCTCGAAGCGAGGAAGTAATTATACAAATTATTGTGAACAAAGGAGGTTGATAAAGGCGAAAAAGAACTTGACCCGCATGAATAATTTAAATCGCGGTTAAGTAAGTGCTCTTCCTTAATTTGTATTAATGTTACGCGTCAGCCTTTATTTAATAGTGTTTTGAGGTTAGGCGACGTTCAACAGAAACACTTAAGCAACGCTTAATTTCCCCTATTATGCACGCCTCTGAATCTTTTCCACTCCTTTCCTTCTATTCGTGAGTTATTTTGATTATATTTTACCCTTTTTCTTACAGTGCCTTACTTCATCATGTAACATATACATTATTTATACTAAAACATTGAGTTGTTCCCTGAATAAAGACCGAATACAACTTCGGTTTTAGGAAGCATTCAGTATTTTAATTTTATAATTATTTCTGTATCAATTCGAACCCCAATACAAAGCAACCCAATTAAAGAAATAGGGTCTCTGCAGGACTTTATTTTTACTATTATTTCTGTATCTATTCCAGACCTTTACAAAACATCCCACTTATAAAATAAAGTGCCAAAAGTCATTTATTTTCAAAATTATTTCTATGTAAATTCGAGGTCAAATACAAATCACCCCAATTATAAAAATAGGGTTACAACGTTCTTTTATTTTCAAAATTATGTCTGTATCTATTCCAGACCCTTACAAAAAACAGGGTCTGTACAGTATTTCAGTTTTATAATTATGTCTGTATAGGACCGTAAAAGACTGGAATGATTTGCCAGTTCTTGGTCTACTAGCGTCTTTTCCGAAGAGTGGAAAATTATTTAGGGACAGAATTAGGGAAATGGTTTAACTTAATTTATTCAGGCTTAGAATTAGTGTTTAAGTATTTGTATATTGAATGCTTATATTAGTATAATTTTTTTTCTTTAACTTATATTCCTTTATTGGAATATTAAATGTATGTTGCCACCACCAGGGGCTCAGCCCATTGTAATGTAATAAATCTGTCAATTCGAGACCCAATACAAAGCAACCCAATTATAGAAATAGGGTCTCTACAGTCCTTTATTTTTATTATCTTTATCCATTATAGACCCTTACAAACCATACCAATATATTTTTACTATTATTTCTGTATCTACTTTAGACCCTTACAAATCACCCCAATTATTAAAATTGGGTCTCTTCAGTATTCTAGTTTTATAATTATGTCTGTATCAATTCGAGCTCCAATAAAAATCACCCCAATTATAAAAAAAAAGTCACTGCAGACTTAGTTTTTTTAAAAATTTTATTTCTGTATGTATATGGTAAGGCACGTTGTGTGTGCTGGGACGTACGCCATATTGCATTCCGCTGCAGTGTTTACTTGTGATCGTTCGCAAAGTTTGACGGACTAATTTACGAGGCGCAGCCAGATGGCGGAGGTACCGCTAAGGCGGCTTGAGAAGGCCGAGACTGCAGCAGGTGATGGCGCGTGCCACGGAGCAGCAGGTGGAGTGAGGAGGACCTGTCTGTCCGTACGTCCGTCCGTCCACCTGGCGACTGAAATAACTGTACCGCCGCGGGATTGCGGCGTCGCCAAAATCTCTGGAATTCCCACGACGCACGCAACTGGCGCTCAACGTCCACCGTCGCCATTTTCCTCCGGTGAACTGTGACGAGGCTTCCAGGGGTTGGCGAGTGTTCCCCAAAGGGAGGGAGGGGGAAGGGGGTGGATGGGGCGGTGTTCCCTCGTATTAATTAAATATTCGTTGGGTTACTTCCCTCACACGGCTGACTGAGCTCATTCACCGCAATATGCTCAACGGAAATCGTTGAAGCGAGGATAAACCAGGCCGGGACAGGTCACCAATAAGAGGAGTCAAAGACTGATGACGTAGGCTCAGGTCTAACAGGCTATAGGGCGGAAAAATTAGTATGCATGTATTTATTAAATCTACAAACGGTCAGATGCCCGGCAGCAGAGATACAGAGCTTAAAACAATTAATAATCTGGTCCTAAGGACCTTATTTAACCTATAATTAAATATACTCAATATAAATCCTATATAAACCTAATAAATAAACATATCAAATAATGGAAACAACCACTTAAAATAGTCTCACAATTTTTTATTTATTTAAACACGTTGAAACTTTCGACATTTGTCATAATCGTTCTGTAAAATTCAATGAAACAACTTATACTGCGATTACACGAATTATTCTCATGTCTTTAATTAAGTTTAATAGAAATGGATAAATAAATTATATGTGGAATCATAAGATAAATTTTGAAAAAGTAATAATGTTGCTTTTGCCTGAAAAAAAAGCAACACTGGAAAAATATTTCACATAAGTATATTTTTAGAGAGATTTCGGAGCACTGATCACTTCACTGTATTACACTTAGATTAAGTCTAAATTTTCTTTCCGTTAGAGGAAATTCCCCCCACAAAAACACTCCTGCAAGCAGATTGTTCCAGTCGTTAATTGTCCTATTTAGGAATGAGTATTTTTCCAACGTTTGTCTTTTTGGTTGGTGCCTCGCTTGTAATTTGAACAATCTCAGATTCCTTGCCAAGGTTTTTAACAACCTCCAAAGGCTCTGTGGATAATGTGTAGCCTAAACTTCATCGAGAGAACTTGGTCCACGACGTTTCGTGCCTCGATTTGGGGCCTCATTTGGCGCGATTTAAGCTCTTGAAAAATATATAAGATATTTTAAAGGTATTCTTTATTTTATAGTTTGAAAATTTGACCAATGGGAGGTTGTTATTAAAGGCTTTAACTTTGATTACCTTCGTAGGTGGGGAAGGATTATCTCTGGCGGCTCACGACGTTTCGTGCCTCGATTTGGAACCTCATCTGGCGTGATTTAAGCCTTTGCAAAATACAAGAGATATTTTAAAGGTATTCTTTATTTTATAGATTGAAAAGTTGACCAATGGGAGGTTGTTATTAAAGTCTTTGACTTTGATTACCTTCGTTGGTGGGGAAGGATTATCTCTGGTGGCTCCCTTCTCCGTAGTTTTCCTGTTGGCGAGTTTCGCTTCAAAGTGGATAGTATTTCAATTTTCTGACAGCAGCTCTTCAGCTACTCGACTCGATATCGTTTCCTTGCTTCTATCTGGATTACCATATCTCGCCTCTGTCTATCTCAGTGTGTGTGTATTTACCTTAATGGTTTACTTTTTTATTTTGCACGTGCCACTTTGCCCATGGCCTTCTTTCCTTCCTTCCTCCCTCATTCCTCCTCCTTAAAATCCTTGACTTTTAGGGAGACCGATAGATAAATTTTAAAAATTTCCCGTAACCCGTTTCCTCGTGAAAGAACGTACTTCACTTTTCGGAAACTTAAATCGTCTCTCAACGCTGACTCCCTTGCCGGGGTTTTCTACAAAAAGTAGGGGCCTACAAAATACCAACTTTACTTATGCACGATTCTTCAACTACGGTGTATATTTAATTACATAAAGATTTTACGGAAAGAACTGGGGAGGTCTGTAAAAGTTTGAGGGGGGGGGGGACGAAACGAATTCAAACGGAATGGTCCCATTTCTCAGTGTTTTACTTCCCCCAAAATTATTGTAACATCTTAGCTCCCAAAAGTACGGGGACATATTTAATAACTTCACTGAAAATTTGGAAAAAAAATCCCCAAGGTTAACCAACATATACACACTTAAACATAAACGTGGTCGTAACGAGACGCAAGAAAGTAATTAAACCCCTGATTATTAACAATATATGTAAAACTGTTTATAATAATTATAAAACACTAATTATAGGTTTAAAGAATACCATAACGTATGTCTGCATGCTGGACGGAAATAATTTCAATTAACCAAAATACAAGCCATATGGTAAAACATAAAGTGGAGCATCTTTAAACCAAATGCTGTCAAATTTCTCAGAATAGAGTTATCTATATATAACCATGAATATTAGGAAATTATTATTATAAGTGAATAAATAAAAAGACGGCCAATAAGTCACCATATAAATTTATCACCAAATTTTTTTTCAGAAGCGTCGTTTCGTCCTCACTTCGAGACTTCTTCAGGCGTAATACAAACATAATGTTACAGGAAGTCAAGGAGTAAATATGATGAATTCCTAAATTTGTAAGGTTTGAACCATGTTTTTTTGTATATAAATTTAAAAAAATTGTAACATAGGACCCATATTTAATTTCTTGTAATATTATGTTCGTAGTACGCCTGAAGAAAACTCAAAGTGGAGACGAAACGTCGCCTTCGAATAAATAGCGATAATTTTATATGCTGACTTATTGGACGTCTTTTAATTTATTGTAAATTTTAAAGTCAGAAAACTGTGTTGTCATTATTAAAAAATGTTGGTATAGAGTGTGACGATACATGGGAGCGAAACGTGGACGATACGAGTTTCAGACAGGAAAAGAATAGAAGCGTTTGAAATGTGGTGCTATAGGAGAATTAAATGGGTGGATAGGGTAACTATACAGGAAGTTCTAAGCAGAATAGGGGAAGAGAGAACAATATGGACGACGTTGGCTAAGAGAAGCGATAGATTAATTGGCCACGTTTTGAAACCCCTCACATGCTGGAAGGGGTTGAAATTATACACAAATATTATCGGGGAAACACTATAAAAGTTATTGGCCTCACCATTTTTTATCCGACTCCCTTAATTATAAAAATTCCGTCCCCTCCCCTCTAGGGGTGGCGCCGTGTCTTATCTCCAAAGTGTTTGGTTTTGGGTCAAGAGGGATACGGAAACAATTTTTTATCAAAATTGTTCTGTTCTTTAAATACATTAGGCAGAAGTTTGTGTTTCAACCCGTCCCACTCCAATGTTATGGAATTAACTGCAATTTAATTCCCATTCTAAATGTCAGAATCTAATTCAAAGACTCCCATACACGTCCCTTTTACATCCTCACCCCCTATGAATACTCCCCTTAGACGACGAATGGGGTTGAAATTATAGGCAAAAAAATTCATCAAAAACGCTATCAAATTAATTGACTCAAAAAAATATATATTAGAAGGAAATAACTGCAGTTTTGTCTAATTAAAAAGTAAAGACCCTCAAACCCCCTCCCCGGTCGTCATCGGAAGGGGTGGTAGCCGTGTATTACCCTAATTGTGTTGGTTTCGGTTCACCACGAACACCTGTTCAAAATTTTGTGTAGAAATTGATCCGTCCGTTAAACATAGTGTGCGGAAATCTGTTTTACCCCCTTCCAACCCCTCTTAGCTTGAATCGCATTTTCTTTTACGTCAGAATTTAATTCAGCGGTTCACATTAGACCGGTTTAGAGACCAATCTCGGTTGTTCTCAGTTTATTATGTGACGTCCCTCCAGCTACACTCCTAAGATTGGAGTTGAAATTACACTCTAGCAAAATCAGGAGGAGTCATCAAATTAAATGATCCAAGAGTGTACTTATATGATTGATATATTGGCCGTTTTGCTTATTTAAAATTGTCCACCACCGCCCCTATTGGATGGTGGGCCGACTCTTACCCCGACAGTGCTTATTTCCGGGTCGCAGAAGAAGCCATGTATCAAATTTCGTTCACTTAGGGGATGAACTGTAGCTTGAATCGCATTTTCTTTTATGTCAGAATTAAACTCAGCGGCTCACATTAGACCGGTTTAGAGAACAATCTCGATTCTTTTCTGGTTTTCTTATATTTTTCCCCCTCCCCTCCACCCCCACCCCTTTTGATTATGGACGGAGTTGAAATTATACGCAAGCAGTGTCAAATTAACTGATCCAAGAATGTATTTTTATCATGGAAATATTGGCCAGTTTTTGCTTTTTTTAAATAAAATTTTCGCCCCCGCCCCTACAGTTTAGAAGCCCAGTATTATTCCTAACAGTGTTGTCACCCATTAATGTACACCTTTTTCGGCCTACCAGTGAGAGCTACACGTGTATCAAGTTTCTTTTATTATTATTATTATTAATTTATTACTGTATACCTCATTATCCGCGCAACTGTAATGTGATGTACAATAAAGGTACAAAAAATATTAAAAAAAGCAAAATTCTTCGAAATTTAGATCTGTATGCGGAACATACATGCAAACAGACACACATACAGGTAATTTTTATACAGAGAAGATTCAGTTAACGTTTAAAAAATGGATTTTTGGCAGCAAATTAGCTTCTGCCAAGTTTTTATAATCGCAATATAATGGAGGACCATGAAGTTGTCCTCTATTAGTTTATGCCAGGGTATGTCACCGTGGGACGTGAACAGATACCCGCTGCCTAATTAATATCTCTTGTCGCGTCCCGCAGAGAGGAAATTAACTCTTTCCTGTTATCATCCGTCGTCGTCGTCGTTTCGGTGCCAAAAAAATTTCGCCCAACTGCCCCTGCTGTTGCTGTTGAGTCCTCTGGATGCGGGCGAGTCATGCACCTGCCATCAAGGACAAGGGAGCCTCGGCCAGAGATTCTCGACCAGCAGCAGGCAGAGATTCCGCTGCACGTTTTCTCTCCCGCTGCCGCCGTAATTGTTGTTAAAAAAACCAATTCACGACCTACCTGATGCAGGTTTTCTCTTTAGGTGAAACACCGGGTAGGATCCTTAAATCACAGCCCTGGGGCTGTTTTTCATTGTCAGAGTTTCATTTCTCTCACTCACTCACTCCCTCTCCTTTCTTTCTTCTATTCATCTATTTTTCTTAAAAGATGTATAACGCGTCTTGTAATATACTTCTTTTTCTTTGCATACTCCTGTGATTCTCATTGTCAGAGTTCTATTTCTTTCTCTACTTCTCCTTTATTTATTACTTTCTCTTGCCCTCTCCTTTCTTTCTCTCTCTTCTTTCTTAGTTTATTTATTTCTCTCTCTCCTTTCTTTCTTCTCTTCGTCGCTTTTCCTTAAAACGTCTATAAAGAGTCTTGAAATATCCTTCTCTTTTCATTTACATTGTATACTTCTATGTTTCTCATTGTCGAGTTTCATATTTCTCTCTCTCCGCTTCCTTTCTTTTTCTTTCTCTGCTATGCAAGTATTGTTATTAGACTGTTCTCATTCCTTGACTACAAATAAATGCCCTATGAGAGTTTTCTCTCACAGGCATTTCTTCCCCAAATTGACTGCAGGGCTCACCTTTGGAAATGTCTCCAGTCATTCCTAGGGAAGGGCGTGAGAATATTACCCAATGCCCGACCTACCTGCTGCAGGTTTTCCCTGCATCTCTTTAGGTGAAACACCGGGTAGGATCCTTAAACCATAGCCTGGGGGACCTAGTCAACCCTTGCTAGGCTACCTTGCTCTACCTTCCGCATCACCTCTTTTCAATTCCCTTCCTATGCTATTAAAGGGAAGTTGCCTGTTTCAGGATCACCCTCATGTAGCCTGTTAACCCCCCCTTATATATATATGACACATCAGTCGTCTCTTTACCATAGACTTCATTTAAGGAATAAAACATAATCTTAGTAGGTAATTAAAATATGAACGAAGGCTTAATAACTCACGCTGTAGATGCACGAGGTCCTTTACATAAAGAATGACTTATCTATGAACGTAGATCGAGTTTCGCCTCAATGTTGTAGTTTTCAGCCCTTAGACTGGTCTGATACAACTGTCCGTGTTAAGCTTCGAATTTCCCCGGTCCACGTCCGCCCTTATCCTGCTCATCGTATTCCGTCATTAGCCTCCCTCTTCTGCTCACTTTACTCTTATCCTAAGACCGCGATCTATTTATCTATCCATTCGAAGTCCTCCGTATTGTTCTCTCTTCTCTTATAACTTCCTGGTTAGTTACTCTCATTCTTCTATAGCACCACATTTCAGAATCGTCTATTCGTCTCCTTTCTGTAACTCATACCATCCCCCATGTAACGCCGAATTCCATGCCAACATTTTCAAGTAATGATGTCCTAATATTCACACTTATATTAGCTGTAAGTAAAGTCCTATTCCTTGTCTCTGCTGTCCTACTCAAGTTATTACACTTCTCAAGTAGCAGAATTCCTTAAATTCCTTCAAGATATTCCTTCACAATCCTTTGTTATTCCACTGCTTCCCATACTACACTCCATCTCCTTGGATTTCTCTCTATTAATCCTCAAGTTGTACTCTTCCTTCAGAATCACGTTCATGCCATTTATTATGGTTTCCATGTCTTCTTCTGACTCCTCTAATACTACAATATCATCAGAAAACCTTAGGGCTTTTATTTCTTCTCCTTGCAATATGATTCTTTTTCCAAATTACCCTTTTATTTTCTTCATCGCCTGCTATATACGTTAAATAGCAATGGATATCCTTGTCTCACTCCTTTATTGCCCTTCAATTCTAATCACTGATGACGGCCTTCTGTAGTGGTTGTGTACAATCTGGAGATAATCCATTTACAATTACTCAGGTAAATTATCCACAAACTATTTGTAATAGTCTGAAAACCGTAAAATGATATGAGGATATAAGGGTGAACCACCACAGGGCCTGGAAAGAAATAACAAACCATCTTCCTACGGGCGCCCAATTATATTTCTAAAAATAACCACTCGTTCAAAATTAAAGAAAAATGGCAACGTACAGACGTAAGAAAATTTTCATTTGTAAATAGGTCAAATATGCGATTGTAATTCCTTGCCTCCTGCAGAAATACTCACGACTTTAACGGGAAGCGTAAATCAGTTTAGGAATAGGCTAAGGAAAATTAAGTGAGTAGTAGTTTTTTTATTTTTAGAATCACTGAAGTGATAAAAGTGAAGTGCAGTGAAGTGATTTTTGTGTGGCTCCTTTCTTTTCTTTTTCAGATAAAAAACTACACTTCAAAATTCTTCCTTAGTGTAAACGTTTTGTAATTGTATTTTCTTTGTATATAGCTGCATCCACAGGGCAAATAGCAGCTAAGTAAGTAACAATAAACACTATTGGTAATTTATAAACTAAGGACGAGGCGTTGTTCCTATTATTAATTGTATTATTATTGGTTTATATTTGATTCCCGGGCTGCCACCGGGTTCTGTCAAGGCCGAAGTTGACGTAAGACGACGACAGCAATGCTCTGAAACGTCTTCTCTGGAGTATTTTAATAAGGTTAGTATATATATACGTACGATATATATGTATATGGCTGTCACCGATGACCCGCATCGGTGCCCTTAAGGACGTTATTTATGAACGCCGTCACATTAGCCTCTATTAATAATTATCGTAGACGTGTTAGCGTAATTGCGGCGCGGCGATAATTCAGGCTGCCTAATAATAATAATAATAGTAGTAGTAGTAATAATGGCGGCTACTTGACCGTCCACAATCTGTACGGCGAGGACACGCGGAACACCCCCAAGGATTCCCTCACGGAAATTCCGAGGAAACTGCTAACATCGACGATATTAGCAGTCCCCTGATGTCGACAGGGTTGCCACTTGTCCTGCGTAAAAGTCACAACTGACCCGACGCCATCTTACGTCATTCCCTTTACGATGACGATGATGTAGAGTTTAACGGCAGTCATGTAATTGGACAGTATCTGTAGAATTGCTGACTTTTGACTGCTTGCACACGAAGTTACTTACGACGGTGTTGGCATGAGATGACGTCATCGTAGTGTACCTAAACTCCTCTTCAGATTACCCTGTGTAACATTTCTAATTCCATGAAAGGTTTCCTAGCGTAGGAATCCAGGATTATGTACATCTCCAACTACGAAATGGGATGTAAGATTATTTATTTCAGACATTATACCACAAGTCTGTATTAATAATAATAATGGCTGTCTGACCGCTCATAATATGTACAGCAAGGACAAACGGAATGGAGGAATCGGAAATTAAGAGGAATCTGTGAACGTGGATGAATATGCGTGATATTAGTAGTCCCTGATCTCGACAGGGTTGCCACTTGCCCTGCATAAAAGTCACAACTGACCCGACGCTATCTTACGTCATTGTGTTGCGAAAGATGATGATGGAGAGTTTAACAGTAGTCTGTATAATTGCCCACTTCAGTCTATAATTTGGATTCCGTGCATACAGAGTTATTATTCACACTGATGACGGTGTTGGGTATGAGATGACGTCATCGTAACGTACCCAAACTCCTCCTCGTGTAACACGGCTGATGGCGCCACAAGAGGTTTCCTGGCGCAGGGATAATCTGTAGATCCGGGATTACGTTCTTTTCTAACTACGAAATAAAAGGTAAGATTATTTATTTCAGACATTATTCCACAAGTCTGTTTCCCGATAATAATTTCAAAGAGTGCCAATGGCAAAGAACGAACATGATACTTGACTTCAGGTGGATTCCATCTGTATTCACAGCCTCTGACTCTCGCCGTTCATCATTGGGAAGTTATATTATCTGTTATCGCTGGATGTTAAAAGAATATAGACGCGGGTTGTCAGAGTGGAAGGAAGAAATATTTACGTGAGTGTTCATTTATACGACTTAAACGAATAAAGAATATAATGTATTATGTTTAAAGTAGAGTAGTGCAATGTATTATGGATGGAGGCGGAAGATAATTACAACACAGACAGCGAGAGATCGCAGCACAAATGACAAAGAAGTGGCGAACTGCTTAATTCATCGCCGCTGGAATATTGACGGCGACTTCACAGGCACGCGATTAATTAAGGATGGACGAGGCTGAGGAGGGAAATTATAAGGCTGCGGCCAGAGGTCCCTCGTCCTCTACGTCATCATCCTAATTTATAGACTGCGTCCTTTCCGTATAACTATTATCTTTGGGACGGTAACGGGCTACATGAGGGTGATCCTGGAACAGGAAACTATACTTTAATAACGTAGGAAGGTAGAGCAAGGTAGCCAAGGCTTGGTTATAGATTAAGGAACACGCATCAGGTAGGTGCGGCTATTGGGTACTATTCTCAGGCACTTCCAAATTGCCAGAGAGTCCACGCATTCCCTTGCTCCGTGCCGACCGGTCCAATAGGATCAGCGTACTCGTACCGTATGCCTAAGGTCTGCGACTCCAGTTCATGCACTTCTTAGGAATTCTCGACCGGACTCCAGTTAAAAGATTAGTCCTTAACCTATCCTCTCTGCGTGTCTCTGTCTCTTTTCCTCTGTCTCTCTGTTTTCCTCTCTGTCCCTCTTTCTGTCTTTCTGTGTGTATCTCTTTTTCTCTCTCTCCGCGTCACTCTCTGTTGCTCTCTATGTCTCTCTGTGTGTCTGTCTGTATCTCCCTGTTTCTCTCCGTGTATCTTTCCGTCTCTTTTTTTCTTTCTGGGTGTTTCTCTCTCTCCGCATCACTCTTTGTCTCTCTGAGTCTCTCTATGTGTCTATCTGTTTTTTTTAATCGAGGGTAGGGGAAAATCTTCAAAAGACGCCGTGAAACCCGAGTTACACGGTGTGTGGGATTTTTACCCACTAAAAACCACCTCCCTTTACAAAGTACCTCCTCGCGGAACCGCCGTTAGGCATTACTTCACGAGGGGTTGGATTGCCAATGGGCGCACATAGGTATAATAATTATTAGATAACAATAAAACTATAGTATAGCTATTCCTAACTATTACTAGCGTCCGTTCACACGTCTCATCGAAGATGCAAATTATACATTATCTCACTTACACAAGATTCACTCACACGCTCAATTTACAAAATACAACTATTACACACGCATTCACTCGGATGTATATGCTTTCGTCGAACGTTCATCTAATGACGCATCGCGTACAGACACTCACACATACACTATCATACGCACTCGCACTCTCACTTACGCTTCATAAACGCTCGCACTCACGACAAGGCAGTTATAAGCACATTCACTCGTTGGCTTCTAGACGCTGTCTTTCTTCGCTCCGTAGGTTCTCCAGAACCTTCGTAGCGAAGTGTGACACTACGTCCCAGCTTTCTTGGTCCTGAAGCATAAACGGCCATGTTATATCTTCAGGCCTCACTCGACGTCTGAGAAGCTCCTGTACTGCTGCTCTTTCTTCGTTGAAGCGAGGGCAGTCGAAGAAAACGTGTTCCGCGTCTTCCACTTCTTCCGTGCATGTTGGACACATTTCATCTTCTATTATGGCGAATCTCTTCTGGTACTGCTTGAAGCATCCGTGTCCCGTCAGGAACTGAGGTTGTAATTCAGCTCGCCGTGCTTCCTGTTGACCCACGTTCCTACGTCGGGAATCAGCCGGTATGTCCATCTTCCTTTGTCAGAGTGATCCCAGCGGCCCTGCCAGGATCTGATGGTTTCTCGACCTTCCTCCGCTGCGATGACTTCTGTCTAACTCGGCATTGAGGCGTGCTCGGTGGAATCGCCGCTTGCATTCTTCTGCCTCCAGTTCTATGGGCTTCATTCCGGCGATGACGCACACTGCATCGTAGGAGACGGTCCTGAATGCGCTGGCGGTAAGCTCCAGCGATCTTCCTCCTGGACGATTCAGTCTTCAAGGCTTCCGCCCAGATGGGGGCCGCGTATAGCAGGGCCGAGTTGACGACAGCCGCTAGTAGCCTTCTCCGACTTTGTCGGGGTCCTCCTGCATTAGGCATTAGTCTAGCCAGGGCCCTGACAACCGTCGTTGCCTTGGCACTTGTCCTCCTGACGTGTTCCCCGAAAGTCAGCCTCGAGTCGACCCATACTCCTAGATACTGTCTGTACCTCTCTGTATGTCTTTCTGTATCTATCTGGCTCTGTCTGATTCTCTCTGTGTATCTTTCTGTTTCTCTATTTCTCTGTCTTTTTCTCTCTGTGTGTGATTCTTTCTCTCTCTCTGGCTCTCCCTCTGTTTCTCTTTCTTTCTCCCTATGTTTGTCTCTGTCTCTCCGCGCCGCTCTCTCTGTCTGTCCCTCGGCAGTGCAGACTTGTTCAGAGTATTTTAAGGAACGTGTAGCAGTGTTATAGAGTTTCCTGCAGCAGGGGCAGCAGCAGGTAGGATAGGAAAGAGGAGGCCGTGACGCGCTGGCCGCAGGTTCGCGGATGTAAGGTGATTTGGCGAGTGTATTGTGTAGGTGTCGGAGAATCCTCGTGGCCGCCGAGGGTGGCGCAGGTACAGGTGAGGTGGGGTGGCTTCTTGCAGATTGGAACACCTGGCCTAACGGTGCGGGCGCCTGCCTGCCTGCCTGCCATATGCCGCGACGGCTGGCTGCGAGGCTAGCACGACTGCCACAACACCCTCCAAAATGTCTCCTACTCCTCCACTGCATCGTCGCTAAAATTAAAACAGTATTCATATGAATTAGAATCAAAAAACGACTTACTTGAACTAAATAACGGGGCTGAAGGATAAACTGCGGGGGGAGGGGGAGAGAAAATCGATAACATTAAAAATACCGTCCAGATATTCAAGAGGGTCGTCACGTAAATTTGGGGGGAGGTGGGCGGGGTGAGAGAAAGTGGCCTATATTAACCAGTCCCTCAATCAGGTGTAATACGAGTTATTAGTAAGTAACAGCTAACAAGCTCATTTTAATACCAAATTGGACTCACGGCTGCCAACTATGAAAATAAAAAGTGTTACCTTCTGAGTCAACGATATTGATCCGAGAAATGGAAACTGTTTACACAAGTCTTCCTTCAAAAAGGGAGTCGATGACGCTCTTTTGAATTTAAAAAAAAATTAAAATCCCGTTTCGTAAGGGTGGCAGAAGTTTTTTTTATTGAGGAGAAATTTGCAGGCCTGACTGGCTCATGACGTCACTCTCGAATCTCTGTCAAAAATTGTCGTGTTGTTAATAACGTTATTTTAGAGAGGGGCAGGGGAGGAGAAACCTTTCGTTCGTCAATTTACATATATCGTGTTTATTTTCTTATCTTTACTAATGAACTTACTTAACAAAGTGCTTTCGTTTTCAAAATTGATAGAAGCGGACGGTCGGGGCTTCAGAAAATCGCCCTCCCCCATATGGACCAAAGATGGCGATCTGAAACACACCTTCTCTCACAGTCCCGTTATAGGTTGGCCGTGATCGATGACGCAAGTCTCACTGGAAATTGGAGGCTTATCTACTAATGAGCGTTTTTCTTTTCCTGCTCTTCAACCCTTAAGGCGCGCTTTCATTACATATTTCATAGACCGTCTCCTTGTACTAGTGCTGTAGTTGCTTCCTCAAGTCCATGTTGTCTTCCTGAAATGTTTAAGGAGACACGGGCACTTGAAATGTCGGCCAAAAATCTGGAGAACAAAAAAAATCAACCCCATTATCTATTTTTTTCATATTAACACACCTTATAGATTCAGTAAACTGAAAAAATAAGCTGCCAAAGAAAAAAATTAGTGGAACATAACAAACTATAATGTAGAAACAACTACATGTTTACGGACATTGATTTTATCAGTAATATGTATAATATCTTAATTCATGATTATTATCTTTGCTTCTTTAAAAAATCTATTTTTGTCTTTTGGTTTCATCATTTACCGTATTCTTTGGCTCTACTGTAATATCTATGGAATGTTATAATTTTTGTGCGATGTTATTCAGTTCGACCTGAAGAGGTTCCATATCGGGACCGAAACACCCTTCTCTTGCCCAAAGTCATCCATATTGTTCGTTCTTCCCCTATTCTGTTTAGAACTTCCTCGTTAGTGATTCTGTCCACCCATCTGATTTTACGCCTTCTCCTATAGCTGAACCACATTTCAAAGGCTTCTATTATTTTCTTTTCTGCAACTCCTATCGTCCACGTTTCGCACCCCATATAACGCCATGCCTCCATACGAAAATTTTTTAGCAATGATTTCCTAATGTTCACCCGTAAGTAAATTCCTCTACTTTGCGAAAGCCTCTCTTGCCTGTGGTATCCTTCTCTTTAAGTTCTAGTTGTTTTCAAATTACAGTCTTATGTTTTCACTAAAAAATTTTTTGGTCTGGTTTTGGCCTTATTTAATTTTAAATTTTTATACATAAATATTCGTACTGCTGGCCATTGTCTAGTAAGACCCTCATGTCTCAAAATATGGCCCCCTTTAATGTATTTTTTCAAAAGTCCTCAAAAATTGTTCTCTCTTCCCCTATTCTGCTTAGAACTTTCTGGTTAGTTACCCTATCCACCCATCTGATTTTCATCAGTTTATTGATGAACATGTGGAGGCTGAGCTGCCAGGACATGTCACTGATAACTGCGGGGGTGTGTGGAGGGCCAACCGAAATGTCGTTGCCCTCGCTGGTTGGTCGAGGCGGAAGGAATCCAGTCAAGTGCGTCCAGACTTATTTACATGATGGAACTATGTAATTTTACGGAAAGATTGCCATGCCACATTCTTCTTCCGCCCACCACTAGGAGAGGGTGGAGGAAGGGGAAGAAAATTACAAAGGAGCTGTTTCCGGTAGGTTGGATTTTAAAGGCAGATGTCGTGGCGGTCGGACGGTCGCGTGCCTCCGCCATAACAGTTATCAAGAGGGGAATCATCAGGCATTCTGCTTACTCGGGGGCGATGCGCAGGCGCGGACATTGGCGGACTGATCCGTCACTAATGTGGGGCATTACCATCAGACAAACGTGCACACACATGGCGCGACAACAGTGGCATACGTCAAGCAGGCTGGAAGGATTCCTCGGCATCATCGCCTGGTGTTGTGACGTCATCAGGGTCAAGGAAAACCCAAAAATCATGACGATGGCCTCAAGAGGGTCTCGAATTTCAGTCATAAAGCCAAACGTCACAATGTAATTTATCCAATGACCGTCGGGCGCCACATATTCCATATGACTTTCAGATACATATAGTGTTAAACTGGAATTACAACCGAGTTGCATATTTACTGGTCTGATCCATGCTAACCTATTCTGTGCAAGCCTTCACATTTCCTACAAACTCCCTAATTTTCTCAGCGTATTCCGTCCTCCGGCTCTCCCTCCCTCTCCCCCCCGTCTCTCTCTCTCTCCTATTCACTTCCCTCTAATGCCAACACCCTCGTGATCTATTAATCTACCCTTAAAAGTCCTCTATGTTGTTCTAGTCTCCTTCATTCTCTTGATCTTGACCCTCATGGTATCCCTCGAAAACCCTCCATATTGTTATAATCTGCATGATTCTCTTTATCTTGTACTTATTTGTCTTTTGATCACTTCCCTCTAATGCCAAGACCGTCGTGATCTATTAACGTATCCCTTAAAAGTCCTTCATGATGTTCTATTCTCTTTGGTTCTCTTGATCTTGTAATTATTTGTAATGTATGACGTATCCCATTTCCTCACCTTAGAACTGATGAAAGTAACTTTAAATATAAATTTTCCGATTTTTGTGGTATGTTTTCCTCATCTCCCCCCCCTTTTACGTGCTTTCCTCAGAGGCTGTGTTTTAGTGTTCACTCGTTCAAATTTCTCTGAGGCGGCTTAAATAAACATGTTGTTGTTGTCATGTCTCAAAACGTGGCCAATTAATCTATTCCTTCTCTTGGTCAACCAAAATTGTTCTGTATTCTCCTGTTCTGTTTAGAACTCCGTCGTTAGTGATTCTATCCACCCCATCTCGTTCTCCTATAGCACCACATTTCAAAGTCTTCTATTCTTTTCCTTTCTGATACTACTATCGTCCAAGTTTCGCGCCCATATAACGCCACACTTCATACTAACGTGTTTTGTAAAAAGTATTTTCTAATATTCACACTTATTTTACCCGTAAGTAAATTCCTTACTTTCTGTGCTATCCTACTCTAGTTATTATTTTTCCCAAGTAACAGAATTCCTTAAATTCCCAATCTAACAGCGTTTGTCTTTTCTCTGTTTCCCATACTACACTCCATCACCTTTGGTTTCCCTCTATTAATGTTCATGTCGTACTCTTCCTCCACGTAATGTGATTATATTCTTAATTACAGGACGAACACTGTTTAGGAATACGAAAGTTGAGTATGTGAGGATGAGCCGACATGTGTGTGTTTGTGTGGAAGGTTGAGCTCGCTCAAGGACACTCTCTGTCTCTGATAAGATCGTCTCTGACTTTCTCCTGCGATGATGTTGCTTCCTGATTACAGACATTAGATAATCATCACTCGCGACTATCTAACTACTCTGGATTCCTCTCTCTCACTCTTATCAGCTCAGTAATTTAATAAACTACTTTTTTTACTCGTCCACGCACTTCCTGTTCCTCAATACGACTCTCGACAAAATCATACCCCTAAATTTGACTGTGCGTGTCCTGTTAAAATAAAAGTGATAAATTAGGAGGAGTGTCTCTAATGATTATAACGTTAATTTTTTAGTGATTTCACATTTATAGAAATGTCAGTACTCCTGAAATTCACCTATTTTATAATTTCTGTCTCATTTAACAAGGTGCGTTTTGTAAACGAGATTGAGCTGCTTTTATTTGCATTAATTTTCATTTTATTTTCCTCAGGCCAGATATTAACCTTATATAGCTAGATCTTCTTGTAATACTATCGCGTCTTGCTCGTTCCTTATCTTTCTTATATTTCCCTGTATCTCAAGAGAGTACTAAATACCCACGGTACAACAGGAGGAAAAAATTTATTTTCAGTATTCTAACAGAATAAAAATTTCCTTCCCCCCACATCTTAATGGTTAAATTTTTACTTAAATCGCATATTAAAGGTGATAATGTAACACAGCGACTCACGTCACACCAAAGTCGATAGTTTTCCTTTTTATTTTCATACTAGCAATTAGTAAATTTTAAAATTTACCTTACACGAGACAACTCCCCCCCCCCCCCACAATTTATGTATACATCGTATCGGCGGTCCAAAAAAACTTTTTTTCTCAGAAACACTAGATAGTAAGTTTGATGAACGAAATAGGACTTATAACTCGCAGTTGGTTTTCACGTCGCGCGGCAATTCCAAGAAACCTTCCCGCAAGTTATGTATGAGCCTCCTTTGTCCATATTTTATTCCAGTGCTCTTCAAAATCCAGTGTTCCAGTTCACATTATCAAACGCTTTTTCTAAATTACAAATGCCATGAAGGTTGGCTCTTTTCTTCTTATCCTGTCTTCTAAAATTAGCCGCAAAGTCAATATTTCTTCTCTGCGGGAAGAGTTCATATTACATTAATATCTTCTGAAATATATTGATATTAAATATACACGAATATTTAAGTTAAATCTCTATTTTGAAAGCCTCAATTTTTCATTGAAATCCGTTGAACCGTTTCGGAAGCCTATTCGAGACAGACAGACACTTCAGTTTTATTTACTGGTATAGATTAGTCCAAGTACATGGGTAAGACGCAGGAGGGGGGTGGACATTTGTTTATTTTTTGGGTTGTTGCTATTCTTGTGCTCCGACAGCTTCTGTGAGTTTATTACGCATGCGTAAACGCTCCATACATTTTTTTAAAAATTTTCTTTTTCTGGACCTGTATTAACTTTTCCTCTCTGGAGAAAAGAATGCGGAGTGTACGAAGCCTTAACATCTCTGGAGAAGGAAGAGATAGTATTTACAGCGTCTCTGGTTTTAATATCCGTGACGATCCTCTGGTTGTTCCCAGTGGTGTGTGTGTGCGTTTCGCAACGGTGAATGTAAGGGGATGAAGCGCTAATAACTGGACCTGAGGGGTCTTGGTTTTTTTACAGCCGCTACGCCGAAACACCTTCTGCTGTTGTGAGCTGGCAAAATAAAAGGGGGGAGAGAGAGAGAGAAAGAAGAGAAAAACTTTTTTTTTTATACGGAACGGTTCTGCCGTCTCCCGTTCGGCACCTGCAAAAAAAGAAGAAAAAGGAAAAGGTAGAGGAAAAATAACCTCGGAACGGATCTGCCGCGACTTGTTCACCTGCTTCTGGAGTAAGCAGCGTCACTTTCACTACCGGTCGGCCATTACTTCTTGTCAAGAGTCGTGACACGGTGCTTAATATACCAAATAATCTCTGGAAAATAACCACGCTAACAGACACACCGTCATTATCTTTCAGGCTGCTGCTGTCGTGGTGTAGACTTGTCTCGTCCATGCTAACCTCTTCTGTGCGCAAGCCTTTTTATTTCAACATCCTTTATCATCTACTCAGCGTTTTGCATCATTGGCCTCCCTCTTCTACATGACGTAGTCCTCCATATTGTTTTATCTTCCCCTATTCTTCCTCGTTAGTGATTCTATCCTCCCATCTCATTCTCCTATAGCACTACATTGATTTCAAAAGCTTCTATCCTTTTCCCTTTCTGCAACTCCTTATCGTCCACGTTTTTTGCCACACTCAATACCAACATTTCCTGAATTTAATACCTATTCCATTCTTGTCTGTACTATCCTACACCTTTGTTATTCCACTGTTTCCCCTACTACACTCAATCACCTTGGTCCCCCCCTCTACTAATCCTCATATTGAACAACTCTTCTTCCTCCAAGACCACGTTCATGGCCATTTATTATGTTTTTCAAGTCTTCTCCTGAATCCCCTGGTACCACGATATCAACGGCAATGCGTTTTTTATTTCTTCTCCTTGCAGTATGATTCCCTTTTCCATATTCCGTTTTAACTTTATTCATCGGCTTTTCTACATATATATAAGGTAAAGAGTATGTGTGACGGACTGCATCCTTGTCTTACTCCTTTCTTTTCTTGATCTTCGATTCTACTTACTGCTGCCTGTCTTTCTGTAGAGGTTATGTACGAGCCTCCTTTGTCCATATTTTATTCCGGTGCTCTTCAAAATCCTATGTACTCTTCTGATTTTCAGCATTCGCTTGCGGCACCACATTTCAAAGGGTTCTATTCTTTTCCATTCCGATATTTTCATTCCTGTGCTCTTAGAAATCCTTGATGGAGTGTTCCAGTTCACGTTATGAAACGCTTTTTCTCAGTCTACAAACGCCATGAACGTAGGCCCGGGTTTTTTCTTCTTATGCTGTCTTCTAAAATTAGCCGCGAATATTCAACATTTCTTCTCTTGTCCCTAAAACCAAATTGATCTCCTATTTATAAATTCAACAGTTTGGACAGCCTTGTCTTACTCCTTTTTTTTATTTTTGCTTTCTCGGCAGTGTTTATCCAGAACCCCCTCGTTGAGTGTTATTCCCGCAAGGAGGACGATCATGGACGTCTTTCCTGGCCGAAGGGTCGTCAGGACACTTCCAGTCAATAATGCTTCTTTCCTCCCTAATTGTCTTGTATTTGTAAAATTGGTATTAGCTAAAAAAAATTCTAATTATTTTTAAAAAGATATTCGGACATATATTAAAAAAGAGTTCTGATAATTACTCCCCTGTAATTTCATGAACGTAGTAGGACGGTTTTCTCCGTATCCCGTCTTCTAAAAATTAGACGCTAAGTCTACATTGCTTCTCTTGGCCCCTCTACATTCTTTCTGAAACCAAAATGATCTCCTCGTAACTCGCATTATATTTGACGTTACATTCTCCGTATTTCCGTTAATATTTCGCTGGTTGCTTTTAAACCATAAAATTTTCATCGATAAAACCGTTGAGCCGTTTCGGAGCCTATTATTATTATTACTTACTTACTTAGCTGCTATGTGGTGGCTGCAGCTAAATACAAAGAAAATACAAATGAAACAAAAATACAAATACGAAAAGTTTACACTGAAGAAGAATTTTGAAGTGTAGTTTTTCATCTGAAAAAGAAAAGAAAGGAGCCACACAAAAATCACTTCACTATTATCACTTCACTGATTCTAAAAAAAATAATTGTAAAATTTTATTTCTTGGAATATTATATTTGACGTATCCTACTTCCTCAACCGAGGACGACTAATGGATTGAATAATATATATATATATATACATATTATTCAATCCATTATATATATATATATATATCGCTTTATAACGTCTTGCGTCTTCCGATTCCCAAACGCCACTCCTCTCTGTCTTTCCATAAATTTTCTACTATTCCTTTTTCTCGGATATCCTCATTTGTGCCACTAATCCAGCTCTTTCTGGGCCTGCCTTTTTTTTCCTTCTTCCGGTTTCCATTGTAGAATTCTTTCGGTAGTTTTGTATCTGGCATCCTTTGTACGTGTCCAATCCAGATCAGTTGTTTGTCTCTTATGTCATCAATTATGTTGTGTTTGACATCCATAATTTCTCTAATTTTTGTGTTTGGTGGATCCGGTCCATTTT
Organism: Eucriotettix oculatus; assembly: GCA_034510155.1. NCBI lineage: Eukaryota > Metazoa > Arthropoda > Insecta > Orthoptera > Tetrigidae > Eucriotettix > Eucriotettix oculatus. Next base: position 14,483,972 of record CM067381.1, read on the forward strand.
TTGATCTACCTACCGCCCTCCTCCAGAAATCCATTTCGGTCGCTGTTAACTTTTTGGCCATTTGTTCCTTTAGTGGCCAGACTTCAGCGCCATACGTTATTATATATTTTACAATTGTATGATATATACTTTATTTGTTCTGTTTCGTAATACTTTTGTCCCATAAAATGCTATTAATCGTGCCTATCGCTTTCCTACCCTGTACATTTCTTTCTTGAATCGCCTCATCCAGTTTCTGCCCGCACTTTTGTGATATTTTTATTCCCAAATATTTATATTCATTGCATCGTTTTATTTGTTGTCCATTGTCAATTTCTAGGTCCTGTTGTTCTCCTCCTATACACATGTATTCTAATCCCCATTTTGAATACTCTTCTTTTAATTTTCGTGTCATGTAATTCACATCGTCATAGCCTTGGGCTGTCAATATTAGGTCGTCCGTAAAATATAACGTGAATAAGGTGTTATCTTTTAAGGGTAGACCCATGTTTCGACACTTTTTCTTCCATTCCTTTAGTGTGTGTCAGAGGTAGATTTTGGATAATGTGGAAGATATGCAGCAGCCTTGTTGTGAATCCTTCTGTGACCATGTTGCCTATCTTAATTTTGGTCTTTGATTGTTTATACTGGGTCTTTACTGTTTTTTTAGTTCGTTGTTAATGTTAGTGTTTTTCAAAGGGACGCTGTCATACGCCTTCTTTAGGTCAACAAAGAGTAGATGTAATTCTTGTTGAAATAATTTGAGTAATCGAGAATATGTGAATGAATAATAATCTAAATAGGATACAGACTACTTCAAAGAGCTTCCTAGTAGAGAACACCCTGTCTGAGTGTGTGTGTGTGTGGGGGGGCAGTAGGATGAAGAGTATTCGACACCCCCTCGAGGAGAGAAAGGTTACGGTATTGTCGTTCCCGTTGTCGCCGAGGCGGCAGCACCTGTTCCTCCGTGGCGAAATGCGCCGCGACCCGTTGAGTTATTAAGGGGGCCAGGTTCGCAACAATGGCGATGTCAAGGGCAGATGTCGCTGCGGCGAGACAGATGCCCTCGGGCAACAGATGACCCGGAAGATTTAATTCCCAGGCGGTTGGTGAGGAGGCGGAGGGAGGGAGGGCCTCGCGTGCGGCGCGTGCTAATTACACCCGGGGGCGCTACGCAAACAACCGGTAGGTCGTCTCTCCTCTCCTCTCTCCTCTGCAGCGGGCGCGTGCCGCCGCCGCCTCTCACAAAAACTGCAATCAACCGTTGTCCGACCTCCCCTGAAGAACACTACCATGGTGACGGAAACTCTCCTCTTCCTCTTCTCCCTCTTCTACGAGACACCAAGGGCTCCTCCGTTCACACGGGCAGTGATGTCCGTCCAAGTTGGGTTGGCTGTGCACCTGCCTACCGTTTACATTGTATGTATCTACAAATGGTCAGATGCCCCCCGATGGTGGAAACAATAATCTGGTGGTAAGGTCCATATTTAACCTATAGTTGAACGTATAATTATATTCAATATAAATAAATAAGTGTGGGATCATTATAAGAAATGAATTTTTTAAAAAGAATAATATTGTTTTTGACTGAAAAAAAACTGGAAATATATTTCATTGTAGTATATTTTTAGAGATTTGGCAGCACTGATCACTTCACTAACTGCACTACACTGCACTAAACTTAGATTAAGTCGAAATTTTCTTTCCGTTAGAGGAAGTTCCCCCAAACACTCCTGCAGGCAGATTGTTCCAGTCATTAATTATCCTATTTAGGAATCAGTATTTTCCAACGTCTGTGTTTTCGGTTCCTTGCTTGTAATTTAAACAGGTGATCTCTCCTCCTCCTCCCGTTCCGAGTCGATTCTTTCATTCTATCTCGGATTCCCTGCCAAGGTTTTGACCTAGAAGATGTGTAGCCTGTCTGTTTCTCTTCTTGTCTGTAGCGTGTCCCACCCTAGTCGCGTTAACTTTTCGTTCCCATGCCCAGGTCCTATTTGTAAGAATTTTGCGGCCCTTCTTTGCACCCTTTCTAAGGATTCTATTTGACCTATCCTGGGGCATGCTGCGCCATAAGTGGGCAGGCGTACTAATGACAAATATGCCATCTCTTTAGATTTCGCATTCCCCTTGTTGAGTCTTCTCATGACTAAGTGCAAGGTGTTCCACGCTTTACCTGCCCCCAAATTACTCTTCAGATAAATGCCTAGGTATTTGCATCGTCTATCCTGGGTCACTGTCTATTTTATATATCAAGGAATATTGAACGCGCATTTTAGTAAAACTAATAGCCTTACTTTTACTATTTTATTTCGCTTGGCTCATCTAAGTCAGTGTGCAGATAACGGCAGAGAAATCTGATGCCTCGATAATCGATTTGAATATTTTTATCTCTGACACGCTCCTAAAGTATTTAATACTATTACTAATAAAATAATAATAATTATTATTATTACTTAGCTGCTATTTGCCCTGTGGCTTCAGCTATAAACAAAGAAATCACAAAATACAAATAAAACACAAATACAATTACAAAAAGTTTACACTAAGGAAGAATTTTGAAGTGTAGTTTTTTATCTGAAAAATAAAAGAAAGGTGCCACACAAAAAATCACTTCACTGCACTTCACTATTATCACTTCACTGATTCTAATAAAGAAAGAAACTACTACTCACTTAATTTTTCTTAACCTATTCCTAAAAACAGATTTACGCTGCCCGGAAAAGTCGTCTGTATTTCTGCAGAAGGCAAGGAAGGAATTACAATCGCGTATTTGACCTATTTACAAATGAAAATTTTCCTACGTCTGTGCGCGTTGCCCTTTTTTCCTTTAATTTTGAACGAGTGGCCATTTTTAGAAATATAATATGGCGCCGTAGTAAGATGGTTCGTTATTTCTTTTCCAGGCCCTGTGTGGTTGACCCTTATAAGTTTTATATATTGCCTCGCATGTTTCCTTCTATTACTGAGACCTTATAAATTCTCGTGAGGATTGTTCGCGAATCACCTGACCACCCCCCCTCCCAAAGAAAAAATTTTTTCAGCCCATGTTTACACTTCTCTGATATTTCTTGGCAACTACGACCGGTTGGAATGTTGACGTTGCATAGTATCGATATATACATTGTTAACATCAAGTTGAATATTTTTTTCCCCTTTGCGTCTTCGCGCACGCATAATGTCCGATAAACAGAAACTGAGGGGGAAACAGACATTAATTTTCCATTCAAGTCGTTCCCCGAAATGTGCAGAAATATTTTGAAGGAAACAGCGGTGGGGGGGGGGGGGGCGTTAGGGGGATGGAAAAGTACATATTTGAAGCTCAAGAATGAGTACGTGATCTCATTGTTAGATTTCATTTTGGCAGCAGCACTGTGACTTACGTCGCTATTCACACGCACGGAATTTTCTTGCCTCTACTCGAGACTTCACTATCTATCGTGTGAACGCGCCATGAAAGTGTGCCTGTAGTTTAAGTTTCACCTGAAATATATTTACTGAAGAGCCAGATTTCCAAGTGTGTGTGTGTGTTTGGCGTCGACTTGCGTCTATTTGTTCAGGTTCGGGTCAGGTCAGGTCGTCCCCTGATTGGGCACAACCGTATTTGAACCCGCGCGGCGTGATTCCCCCCCCCCCCCGAAACACTTGTGCCAACATAACAGTACCAGCGACGTCACCGTCAAAAATAGTAGGGTTCCTCCAAGTTTTGTGCCCATTCCGATCGACCTACGTTATTGTGAAAAGGCCTCATTTCACGCACAATTTTATTCCATTCTACGATATGCAGAAGAGAACTTTTAAAAATAATTTTATACTTGTGTTTTGGCGGAAAAAAATGAAGAAAGGCATTTTTTTTCTTCCCTTTTTCTCATACAACTCGACTTTGACAACTCATACGTTTCAAACCTGTGCTTTAAACGACCTGAAATTATAAGAGGACAGTGCGAACCCTTCCAAACCCATCCGCAAAGTTTGAACCATCTGCGTGTCTCACGTAGTTTTCAAATTAATTAATCAGTGGACCCCTGCGGTACTACCTCCTGTACAGCGCATCGTACAAGAGTGGGACACTGCTTTTCTCGTAGCGGTTGAATGTCAAAAATATAAGCTTCATTAGTGTAGAAACGTCCCAAAATGTTGTACGGGTTTTTTAATAATAAAAACTGTAGGCAGAAAGGAAAATGTTTATCGGAGCGGGAGGGTAAAGTAGGGTGGCAGCCTTGCACGGGGCAGATACGAACAGTGTGAAATTGTGATCCCTGAAACTGTGTTCACTGGAATGCGTACCTCAGATTTTCATACATTGTCTTCAATTGTAAATAAAAAATAATTACAACCAATTTGTCAGCTATATATATATATATATATATTAAAGACATCCATCTACAACGTTTCGTCCATATTTATGGACTTCATCTTTTTAAAGAAGAAACTGTAATGTAGAGAAAGAATATTTCTTTAAATTGAAATAATAAACTTACCCATTTAAAATGTAAAACTGTTTTATTTATTTGATTGAAATGTGTACTTTTTTTACAATCATAAAATATTTGTCTGGTTATCTGATAAATTCCACAAATACAAACGAAACGATGTAGAGATGTATGGCCCAAATAAATATCCGTACGTTTTTACAGCTGAAAAATGTCCGCAACTCGAGATTTATTTAAATTTAATATAATTATAATTAATCTACTACTATTTTTTTATAATTTCCAAAGATCAGGAAGACCATTCGTACAGAGACCAAGGACAACTCTTGAAACAATTGCCAAATATCAGGATGATCATTCGTGCAGAGATTAAGAACAACTCTTGAAACAATTGCCAGAGATCACGAAGTCCATTCTTGCACAGATCAAGGACAACTCTTCAAACAATTGCCAAAGATCAGGATGACCATTCGTGCAGAGATCCAGGAACACTCTTGTCCCTGATAGCTTTGGCAAATGTTTCAACTCTTGAAATAATTGCCAAAGATCACAAATGCCATTTGTACAGAGACTAAGGACAACTCTTGAAACAATTGCAAAGATCAGGAAGATCATTCGTAAAGACATAAAAAACAACTCTTGAAGCAATTGTCAAAGATGAGGAACACCATTCGTACAGACATCGAGAACAACTCTTGCTAAAAATTGTTTCCCAGGTTTCGTGTAATTGTTTACGAATTGTCAATCATGATTCTTCCAGATATTTTTTGAAAATGTTTCCCATATCGGGCGTGAGGTTGGTAAGTATGATTTGGTCTCTTCGTTAACCCGACCGATAGACTCTTTGCTAATTGTTTCCCCCGGGGTTAAGGGTAATTTTTTACAGTTTTTTGTCACGTAATTAATATGTTTTCTTTATATTCATTTTATGCCTGAAAACTGTCACAGTAATTCATAAAACGTGCACTCGAGGTCCAAATCCGATTCAATTATTCGCTGTCATTTAATGACCGAAGGGATGTTTCGTCGTGTTGATTGGTTATTGGCAACCCTCGGGCGAGGGGTTAGTTAATCCTCCCGTATCTAAGTGGCACGTTATTGCAGCGGAGGGAGGATTGTGCAAACGCTAACCTAGATTGTCGTCTGCTAGTCGTTCCTTATCCGCCCCGAAGAGTCGACTAGTGGCGTGAGGAATATCTCTGGCGGCTGTCTCGTGCAACAAGTTCGTGTCGACACCCGACTCGATGACACTCAATTATTAACCGAGCCGCAAGCGACGTCAATTAAAAATATTAATCATTCGCTTCAGTTCAGCTCGGCTCAAAGATTCCAACACGATCACCAACTTCTACAACTTCACTGACAAACATTTACTTAAAACGGAGTAAGATGGAAATCAGGCTGACTCAATTTGAAAAGACAACAAAATGTGACAATAAATAATGTTTAATGGAAATTCGCTGTGACATTGATTAGCAAAACACTGCCTTGAATAAATTACCATTTTGTATAGTTACTGCCACACGTTGGGCGCCTCAGTAACGAAAATACTAGCTGTGATCCAATAAACTAAGCCTAGGAATGTTAATTAAAAAACACGGATGAAATACTAAGTTTTGAGCCCCACGTTGGGCGCCACAGTAGCGATAAAAGCCTTCATAAAATAAACATAGTAGTGGATGCTTCAGTGAAGCAATGCTTCGAGGATTTGGAATGAGTCAAAATACTTTATAATTGCATTATTAATATAATAATCGTATAGATAATTGAGCATCAATAATTACATAGTTTCTTTAAGTCGACAAATAAGACTCGTGTCACAAATTAAGAAGCACCGATCAAGTTGATAAAGTACTACTTGGGATGCACAGTAACGAAAATACTTGGGATCCGTTAAAGCCAATCATTTTTAATTAATAATCACCTATAAAGGTATTAATTGTATCGCGTGATGAACTAAATCCCAATATAAGCAATGTAATGTTAATTTCAAACACTTATAAAGAAAAAATGCCAAATTATAAGATAACTAACCCACGCTGGGCGCCACAGTAACTAGGACAGCCTTTTATTCGTTACTTCGACAAATAAGCCAAACATCAATAATTAAAAAACACCGATAAATTATAAGAATACTATACAGTACCGCGCCGCGCCCCATAATACTAAATCCAAAAAATAAGCCAATGAATGTTAAATAAGAATCATGGTTGAAGATGAAATTCCAAGTTATAAGGATAATACCCCCATGGTTACTAGATAATTACAGAGAAATAAAACAACTGTATAAAACAAGACTGGAGGAAATTAGGCAATACAATTGGGAAAGATATGTGAGTCAATGCGTAGTGATCGACCCTTGGGGTAAACCGTATAAGATACTGGCAGGAAAAATATCCAATCCAGAGTCCCTATCCACATTAAGAGATGATAACAACCAAATGACCACTGACTGGAAGTCGTCCGTAGAATTACTAATGACTAAACTTCTGCCCGATGACAGCATTGTAAATGAAACACAAGAACAGCAAGAAATCAGAAAATTATGTGAGCAAGACTACAACAACGGAGGAATTGTGTCACCCTTTGATGAGAGAGAAGTTAAAAAAATAATAACCGAACTAAAATTAGGCAAAGCTCCCGGTCCTGACGGAATTCAAAACGAGATGCTGATGGCACTTTCTGACAAACTGGCCCCCTTCCTATGCGGATTGGTGAATATATGTCTAGCACAGGGAAGGTTCCCGAAACGCTGGAAGGTGTCCCGATTAGTAATTCTACTAAAAGATAAAGATAAGGATATTACAGACCCCAAATCTTACAGACCAATATGTTTAATCAACACGATCGGGAAAATAGTGGAAAAACTCATGTGTAAGAGACTTGAAGACTGCTGGATCCTGAGAGGGATTAATGACTGCCAATACGGCTTCCGCAAGGGAAGATCAACTGAAGACGCAATAAACAGAGTTCTACAGTACACAAAAAATTCGACCAAAAAATATATAATAGGAATTGCAGTCGATATAAGAGGTGCCTTCGACAACCTGTGGTGGCCTTCTCTGATGCAAAGATTACGAGACATAGACTGTCCGACGACACTATACGGCATGATTAAAGACTACTGTAAAGACAGAGAGGTAACGTTACAATGTCCACACGACCTGATCAAGAAGACGACCACAAAGGGATGTCCACAAGGTTCAGTTTGCGGTCCAGTTTTCTGGAATTTATGTATGGAACCCCTTCTGGACCACATGACTCAGTCAACTTCTGTTGGGGATATTGTAGCATATGCCGATGACATTATGATAGCAGTAGAAGGAACCTCCAGGTCAGAACTCGAGGCCAACGCGAAAACAGCCCTACAAGTAGTACATAAATGGTGCAACAAAAATAAAATGAGCATAGCTTATAATAAAACTAGTTACCTGTTGATGAAAGGAAATTTATCCCGCAACCCAGTGGTCAAAATATGTGACAACACTATAAAAAGACAAAAAAGCTTAAGGTATCTTGGAATTTGGCTGGACGACAAAAATACATTTTCGGAGCATATAGATACAATAAAAACCAAAAGCATAAAAGTAATGAATCAAATTACAAGAGTGGCAACAATTAATTTCCAAATACCTTTAAATATTTTCAAGTTATACCACAACTCAATATTGGCAGCAATCACATGGGCGCATAGATTGAGACTAGTTAAACCAATGCTAAAAATCCAACAAATTCAGCGGAAAACTTTGTTAAGAATATCAGGTGCCTTCAGTACAACCCCTTCAGAAGCACTAACAGTTCTCCTAGCTGTTGTCACGTTGGATCTAGAAATCAGGAAAAGGAGCGCGCAGTACTGGCTCAAAAAAGAGAACCAGTGCAAAGTCGTAGAAATTTTAGGCAAGGAAGCAAACACCAAAATAGAAATTAAAGAAGAAATATTAAACATTTGGCAAGAAAGATGGAATTCATCGAATAAAGGGAGAAGGGTGTACGAAATTCTACCTAACATAAGAGAAAGATTACAGCTTAGACACCTCAACCCAACCAAGGGTCTTATACATTTTCTTACTGGTCATGGTCCATACGGACAATATCTGGGAAGAATAAATAGCAGACCAGACAATCTATGTGCCTGTGGAGAGATAGGAACACCGGAACACGCCATACTGGAATGCCCCAATTATGAGGTAGACAAGACAATAAGAGAAACCTTAAGAAAAGAAAGACTATGGGAAATAATAAGAAACCCACCACTCACCGCGGCTCTAGAAAATTTGACAAACCTGATATCCGCTTTAGAACTGACAAAATACAGGACTAAAAATATAGAATCTTAAATATTACATCATAAGACTTAATATACTCATCATCGGACCGGACTTTCAAATCCAGGAACCGGATGAGTATAAAGACCAAAATATGGACATCATAACATAAAATAGAATATAAATTATAGTAATAGTAAGATTATTCAAGTAATTATCTTAAACAAATTACATAACTCTGCTAATACAAATACAGTCATAAATAATTAGAGTATAAAATTAGTAAAAAAGTTCGACCAACGCGTCATGGAGATCCGGAAACGTGGGTCGTAACCGGAAAACCGGAGTTGTTTCACTAACAAAATGTATAAAGGTGGAAAGGATGAGGAGACAAAGAAATTAAGAATTCTCTCCTTCAGTCTCTCCACGAAAATAATATAATAATAAAACTAGTGTAACAGATGATGATCTTACATGCTAAAACAAATTTAAATATACGCATATACTTTATTATTGTATTCATACATATTTATATCTATGTAAAAAATGTACCAACAAAAGAAAAATATTGTTAAACAGACCTGTTATTGAATCTAGAAAACAGGTCAAGTAAATTATTATCAATAAAAAAATACCCCCATGTTGGGCGCCACAGTTACCATTTAATTCGCAAAATCGAGAAATAAACCTAACATCATAAATTAAACAGCACCGATATTGGCTAATAACAAGCTATAAAAGTTACTAGCCCCTAACGTTCGACCTCACATTAACAAACACACACCGTGATCCAGAAAATCTGAAACAAACACTAGGACTGTTACTTTAAGAAACACTGGAAAACATTAATATCAAGTTACTAGCCACACGTTTGGCGCCACAGTATTCATCGTGTTCGGATCCTACCAGAATTTTTTGGAAAGTCAACATTTGGGTTCAGAGCTTCCCAGATGACGTTTAGATAAATAATTACAGTGTTGTTGGCAGTTCTTCGCTTTATTTAATTAACGTCTAGTTCTTTTTACGGTCAATCAGACTTTCTTTTATGGCTAAAGATTGCCTCAACTGCTTTATTATTTCCTCCGTCTTTTGTTTCATTAGGGAATTAACGCAGTTGACAGTTCTCCGTTATATAGGTATAATGATGTTTCTTATTCTGAAGCAGCTACACATAAAATTTTCATATTTGTTAATTACCTATTTTTAATAATTTTTCCCTTTGTTATTGGATTGCATAACTCTAACGAGATGAGACGTCGTGGGGCGCTGATTGAGATTAGTGTTTGGTTTCTCTTTGGATTAAGCTCTGTGGAATGTGCCTGCGTGGGTGTCCGCGGCAGCTGTGGAAGCCCCTGCGCGTATTTTCCGCTTGAGCGACGGAGCGTTGAGCCACGCGCCCTGGAAGCCCCTCGCCTGCAGACAGGCTGAGTAGGTCCTCGTACCCATCCCCGCCTCACAGGTGCGAGACTACGACGACACAGCCACATCCTCGACTCATCATCAAACCATCCAGAAACCGTTCGTTCCTTTTTTCAAAGTTTGGTGGACACACTGATTTCCCAACGGTTCAGACCAAAATAATAATGTGTAATTCAATTAGCAAAATAGAAGGAAACACGAATAAAATTAAGATTTGTAGCAGAAAGAAATTGCATCCAAAAATATTCAAAGTAATAATCCCCTATAATCCTTCTATAGACTGTTTGTTCTTTTCCTATAATCGTCGGTCACGTTGACTCCCTAACAACAGTAATAAATCCTGTCGAGTCACCACAGACGTACGTAACATCCGACTGGCCGAGGGTCGCAATTTCAAAATATGTAAACGACTCCGTCAGTCAATAATGAGTAACAATTAGTTTTCAATTCAACCAAATGTCGACTACATGGTAAACAAAATGAACTATGAGTGTCTTACGCACAATTAATGTACATTCATTTACGAACTTTGTTTTGATTTGAAGGTGGCAGCAATTTCAAAACATGTAAACGACTCCGTCAGTCAATAATGATTAACAGTTAGTTTTTAATTCAACCAAATGTCGACGACATGATAAACAAAATGAACTATGAGTGTGTTACGCTTTTTTAACGTACGTTCCTTTATGATTATGATTTGAAGGTTGGCGCAATTTCAAAATATGTAAACGACTCCGTCAGTCAATAATCATTAACAATTAGTTTTTAATTGCACCAAATGTCGACGATATGAAAAAGCAAAATGAACTATAGGTATGTTACGCACTATTAACGTACGTTCATTTACGGACTTTGTTACGGATTGAAGGTGTAGTGAAAGTGGCGAGGTGAGGTGAGGTGAGGTAAGGTGAGGTGAGGCAAGGCAGGTATCTACGCCACCTGCTGCAGGCACGCGACACAGAGATGAAGACTGTCAGGAGAAAGCAGCTGCTGCTGGATCACGTCGTTTATGCTGATGCTGCCTGCTACATGTCCGACATGCTGGAGCCTCTCAGGAGGAGTCGGGGACAACAGTTACAACTTTATTAAGCTGCAGCACAACCCAGAGGAGAGAGTTTTACTACCCTCCCTTCCCCCCTCTCTCTCTCCTGGTACTGTAATGACCACTATCTACCAAAAAATCTAACTATAATAAAGTATTTAAAAATGCCGTTGTTTAAGGGACAAAGAATAAAACGATTTTATTTTTATAACAATTGAAATGAAAGAAAAATTTGTATCTCAGGGGGGCATTCATCTTGCTTTCTCGGTGGGTTTATCCACATCCTCGTTGAGTGTTATTCCCGCAGGAAAGACGCGGGTGGACGTCCGTGTCCTTCCTGGGAAATGAATAGGCTGAAGGGTCGTCAGGGCCATTCCAGGAACTTCCAATTGAAAAAAAGCCCCGGCTCGTGGGGAATAAAATGAAGAAGAATACGGATGAGACCCGCCGTAATTTTACGTTTCATCCTTTTTTTACGTACGTTAATTCGCATTGGCGGAACGCCTTCGCCCTCTTTTTTTTTCCTACCTCGTTAAAAGTTCACTGAGTTCATCCACCATCCAGGTTCACTCATGACGCGAAACAAAACTGTCCAAAATCGCTAGAGAGACAGAAACCAAAGGGTTTATACCCTGGCGTTAGTGGTAATCGTTGACGCCAGAGAGTTTACAAATAACAGAGTCAGTCCCTGAAGAAAGGTTCAAAGAAGTAGATCAATAAAGACAAACAATCGTTGAAGATTATCTATAAAGAAGGAAAACTCCTTCCTCGTCCTCTCTCTTCTGTTCTTACCCCACGACGTCAATTTTCCTCCTGCACATGACCACGAGGAGAACGAGGAAGATCTGTTCAGGTTAGTTTGTGGTATTCAGTCTTAAGACTGGTCTGATGCAACCCTCCATGCTAACCTATCTTGCGCAAACCTTTTCAACCTCGCATCACTAACACAACACCACATTCTCCCTGCTTAGCGTATTCCATCCCTCACCTCCCTCATCTGTTATTACCCAACACACATCCCTGTGATGCTAATTTTACAAGACCCTCGTGTCTTAAAACGTGGCCTATTAATATCTATCCCTCCCCTTTGTCAACGTCCTCCATATTGTTCTCCCTTCCCCTATTCTGTTCAGAACTTCCTGGTTAGTGATTCTATCCACCTCATCTCATTCTCCTATAACACCACATTTCAAAGGCTTCTATTCTTTTCCTTTCCGTAACTCATGTCACCCATATGGCGCCACGCTCCATACCAACATTTTTAGCAATGATTTCCTAATATTCATACTTACGTTACTCTTGAGTAAATTCCTCTTTTTTGTGAAAGATTTCCTTGCCTTCTCTATCCTACTCTTTATGTCTACTATACTTCTACCATCCTTAGTTATTACGCTTCCCAAGTAGCAGAATTCCTTAACTTCCGTCAAAATATCCCTTCCCATTCTAACAGCCTTTGTTATTTCAGTCTCCCACACTACACACTCCATTACCTTGGTTTTCTCACTTTGCTGTGGACCTTTCCCCACTTGGAACCCCCTTGTCCTATAGTAATGCCATTTACACCCATATATTTACCCACGAGAACCTTTTCCTGGCAAAAACAACCGAATTTTCCTGTATTTTGGTGTGGACATTTTCCCAACTCAATTTGAAAATCGTATCTAGGCGACCTATTTCGAGGACTACCACACTATATTTACAAGTGCAGCCCTTGTGTAGAACGTTCTTTGGCTGAAAGAAATGCCCTAGGCTCTGTTTTCCTGATTTTTACACTTTTGTATCTCCTTACCCTTCTTGTTGCAGTTTTTACAAATAGGTATTCCATTCCATTCTTTTGCAACCGGAGAAATGGAGTGATTTTTAGTCCCATTTTCATTCTTAATCGGTCCCCTCCTAATGTTAGCAATCTTTTTCGCGAATACCTTCCTTGCATGTGCTGCCATACTCCAGTTATTACACTTCCCAAGTAGCAGAATTTCTTAAATTCCTTCACTTCAATTTTATCTATCGGTATTAGACTAGTGGAGTGCCCAGGAGAAGATGTAATACGATACATGAAACCGTTAAGGTCATCTAAATAGTATAAATACAAATAGAACACGGCTAAAAGTATTCAAAGCCAGACTACTTTTGACAGTGGAAGAAGGGAAGAACAGGAACGAGAGTAGCGGAATTCCTTAATTTCCTTCAAAATATCCGTTCATAATCTAACAGCCTTCGTTATTCCACAGTTTCCTAAACGACAGTCCATCACCTTGGTTTTTCCCCCTGTTAATTCTCATATTGAACTCTTTCTCCGGGACCACGTTGACGCCATTTCTTATGGTTTCCAAGTCTGTCTTGTGACTCCTCAAATGCTACAACGTCATCGGCAAAGCATAGGGGTTTTATTTCATCTCCTAACAGCCTTTGTTATTCCACGCCATCACCTCGGTTTTTATCTCTATTAATCCTCATGTTGTACTCTTCCTCCAGGACCTCGTTTATGCCATTTTTTCAAGTCTCCTTATGATTCCCTACTAATCTCTGTTATCTTGGTTTCCTCTCTTTTTACCCTTATATTGAATTCTTTCTCCAGGTCGAAAATGTAAAAAAAGCGGTTTGGATCTATGGAAGTCTGCGAGGGGGGGTGAAGGCGAGTGGGATACCTGCTACTAGGAGAGCCCAGCAGCAGTGCCCAATCTCTCTTATAGGATGATGTAAAGTAATTTAAATGACTTTCTCTCCCCCCGCCCCCCGCCCTCCCCATGAATGACAAGGGGGTGCAAGGCCGCAGTGTGTATGGGTGCTTCACAGGTGCCTTGGCAGGTGCTGCGGCAGCTGCTGCGGCGACTTTGAAACTTTCCCCTGGCAGCTGAGTCGCGAAACCTGCCGACTCACACGACAAATTGGGTGGACCTGGGGGCCCCCTTGTCGTGTCTCGCCCTCGCGGCGGCCACCACTGACCATACAACCTGTCGGCCAGGTCCAACGACACTCAACCATCCAATATCCATCATCGTCTGCTGTCTTCCCTTTCATCGTGATTTTCTCCAAGCTGGAGGATTTGATAGACCATCAGCCATCATTCCTGACTCTCGGGAACTTTCAGAGCTATTCAAGTTTCGAGCTACTCACTTTCATCGTCTACTCTCTCCCCTTTCATCGTGATTTTCCCCAACCAAAAAAAAAACAATCACTGGAGGATTTAATAGACCCTCAGCCATCATTATTGACTCTCGGGAACGTTCAGGGCTATTCAAGTTTCCAGCTGCTCACTTTCAAGATCCGGGAAACACTTTGCGACGACGTCACACAGACTCAACCTCAAGGACTCACTGATTTTTGATTTTTTTTCTTCAAACGGTTATGTTAGAATAAAATTACAGGGGTTGTTTCATGATATAAATTGGGAATTTATCTAAAAAATCGTTAATGAATCGGATGGAAAGTCAACCAGAATGCGAGTCAGGAAAGAATCAGTTTGACTTTCAGGAAGAATGAAGGGACAAGAGAAGCAATATTGACCTTTCGGATAATTTTTTGAAGAGGAAAATAAAAAACCGACCTACTACGTTCCATTCGTAGATTTTGAAAAAAGCGTTTGATAACGTGAACTGGAACGCGCCATTAAGGATTTTGAAGAGCACTGGAATGAAAAATGGACAAAGGAGGCTCGTACATAACCTCTACAGAAGACAGACAGCAGTAATTAGGATAGAAGACCAAGAAAAGGAAGCAGAAATCAAGAGAGGAGTAAGACAAGGATACAGTCTGTCACCCATGCTTGTTTAACTCACATATAGAACACGCGATAAAGAAAGTTAAAACTGAATCATACTGCAAGGAAATAAAATAATAACCTTACGCTTTGCCGATGATATTGTAGTATTAGGAGAATCAGAAGGAAACTTGGAAACCGTAACAAATGGCATGAGCGTGGCCCTGGAGGAAGAGTTCAATTAATAGAGGGGAAGACCAAGGTGATGGCGTGGATGGGGCGTTGCGGGAGTTTCTCGTAGACGCTTTTGCCCAGAGTGACTGCGGGGCTTACCTGATCATGTCGGGGATGCCTCTTGCACTCTCTTTGGGTATTTTTTATCAAAGTTCTCATATGCCGAGACACCTTCACCTATTTTAGGAGGTATATGTTACTGGGGTCAAAGTCCTTGGATATGGCAAGAGCTTGTTCCGCTGATTCCCATTGGATCAGTGGCAATTGCCATCCTGAAAACAATGGTCGGAGACACGGGAAGGATTGCTGCGTCCCCACAGCAAACTAGTCTCCCGTCATTCGGAAGGGCGTGAGAATAGTACCCAATGCCCGACCTACCTGATGCAGGTTTTCTAGGGTTTTCCCTGCATCTCTTTAGGTGAAACACCGGGTAGGATCCTTAAACCATAGCCCGGGGGCCTTAGTTAACCCTTGGCTGTTTCAGGATCACCCTCATGTAGCCTGTTAACCAAAAAAAAGAGGTGATGGCGTGTAGTTTTGGGAAACAGTGGAATAACAAAGGCTGTTAGGTTGGGAAGTGATATTTTGAAGGAAGTTAAGGAATTCTGCTACTTGGGCAGAACAACTAGAGTAGGATAGCACAGGAATGGGAAGAGGACTTTACTTACTGCTAATACAAGTGTGAAGATTAGTAATTCATTACTGAAAAATATTCGTTATGGACTTTGGCGTTATATGGGGGTGAAACGTGGACGGTAAGAGTTGCAGACAAGGGTGGGCGTCGGGTAGCTAGCCGGGACGTTCTGAGCACAATAGAGGGGGAGATGAGAACAATAGGGAGGACTTTCAAGGTATAGGTTAATAGGCTTGAGACATGACGGTCTTGTAAAATTAGCATTAGAGGGAATTGTGTGTGTGAGGGGGAGGGGGTAAGAACAGAAGAGGGAGGCAAGGATGGAATACGCAAAGAAGATTAGAGAGGATGTGGGGTAGGGGGGTGGTAACTGTGCGCAAGACATTTTAGACCAGTATTAGGACTGAATACCACAACAACAGGTGTGTTACAAATTGAGTGAAGTGTAAAATGAAATTGCGACCCATAACGTTTTTGTATTTAATTATTCAGTTTCTTTTGTCTTAGTAATTTATCCCGATGTGTTTCCCTCTTGAAGGCGACTCAACAGCTTCTTTCACCTGTGCATGTTTCACGTCATCAGAGAAGTTTCAAGATTCGAGTCGGAGTCCTTGGTGGTCCAAGGCCTTGGCTGTCGCTCATAAAGTGCCCCCTTTTTTTAGGAATAAGCAGCTGCAATCGGGGAATTCCCGGCACACGAGGGGAGCAGCACTTTCTCCATCAGCGCAGCAAGGAGGTATCGTCCCTTCCCCCGCATCAATCAGCGGAGAGGTGTTTGGCGTTCACCCAGCCACCCACCCCGGGGACGGCGACGACGACGACGACGACGGTTGTGTTGTCCGTCCGGTAGCAGCACCTGCGACATACGGGCTGGCGGCAGGTGGCGACCCGCATGACTTCAATCTGCGAGCCGCGGCGGAGCTCGAACCAACTGCCACATCCTTCAGGAGGTCCAACTCACTCCCACTTCCCTCGACCTGTGTCGACGTCACCAACAAACATCTGTAAAACCCCTACCAAAGCTTTGAACCTGAATGATCCCGTCACCTGGAGCCGGCCTTGCTGAGCTTCACGGGATTCTGTCTCTCGTCTCCTTATCATTAGTCATTTGTAAAAAACAAAAAAAACCAACAGATTTTTCATGTATCTTTGGCTAAATACTTCCGTACATCACACTGCAAGGAGAATAAATGAAAACCCTAGTTTTTCCCGATAACGTTGTAGAATTTGGGGAGTCATAAGGAGACCTGCAAACCATAATAAATGTCATAAACGAGATCCTGGAGGGAGGGTGGGAGCACAACATGAGGATTAACAGAGAGAAAAAACCAAGGTGATGGAGACGAATAACAGAGGCGGTTAGATAAGGGAAGGGATATTGTGAAGGAATTCTGCTACTTGGGCAGCGTAATAACTGGAATAGGACTGCAACAGGCTAATACAAGTATGAATATTACGAAGCCATTATTATTAATAATGTTGGTGTGGAGCGTGGCGTTATATGGGGTGCGAAACGTGGACGATAGGAGTTAGGGAAAGGAAAAGAATAGAAGCCTTTGAAATGTGGTGCTGTAGGAGAATGAGATGGGTGGATAGAATCAGTAAGAAGGAGGTTAAAAACCGAATAGGGGAAAAGAGAACAATATGGAGGACGCTGACTAAGAGAAGGGATAGATTAATAGGCCACGGTTTCAGACGTGAGGGTCTTGTAAAATTAGCATTAGAGGGAAGTGTGTGTGAGGGTAAGAACAGAAGAGGGAAGGCAAAGGATGGAATACGATGTAGGAGACCAGTCTTAAGACTGAATACCACAACAACAACAGCTTATTATTACTTTCTTATTTGGGTTATTTCTATGTTGTTGTTTTTTTTGTTATTCATGAATTGTCCTATTCCACTTATTAGAGGTCAGCACTGATGATAAATTTCACCAAGCAGCAGCAGCAACCATCACGGTTCATGTCAATGGAGACTTGGCCAAGGCCGTCAGGTTGGCAGCTTGCAAAAATCAAAGCATAGGGGCGTTCTCATTAGCAGCATAGAAAACTTCTCACCATAAACAGGGTCTCTCTCTCTCTTTCTTTCTTTCTTTCTTTCTTTCTTTCTTTCTTTCTTTCTTTCTTTCTTTCTTTCTTTCTTTCTTTCTTTCTTTCTTTCTTTCTTTCTTTCTTTCTTTATTTCTTTCTTTCTTTCTTTCTTTCTTTCTTTCTTTCTTTCTTTCTTTCTTTCTTTCTTTCTTTCTTTCTTTCTTTCTTTCTTTCTTTCTTTCTTTCTTTCTTTCTTTCTTTCTTTCTTTCTCTCTCAACCCCTCTCTCTAGTCTTCACCTTATTCCTTCTAATCCTCACTATTTGTCTATGTCTATTTCATGTTGCTCTTCTTTTACTTTTTTACCCCCTCCTTTCTAGACTTATTTTCTCTACCTTCAGTTTCCCATCAATTTTTCTTATCTTCCTGTTGTTGATTTATTTATTTTACATATTTACTTTAGATTGTGTTACCGTTCCTCCACGCCATTCTTACTGGCATCGTCTGTCTAATTCCGTTGTTCTGCTTCATTCCTACTGTTTCAAATTCCCCCCTTCCTCTTCTCTCCTCCCAATAACTTTTGAACGCTAACAGTCTTATTAGTGCAACTTGAAGTTTCTCATCGTTTTACCTAAATTCACCATTCGCTTTTAGTTGTTTCTTCCTTCTCTGTCTATCAGCTATCTGCTTTCACCCTTATTTCTCCTCATTCACATAGATTTTTTTTAGTTTCTATTTTCGTTTCTGTTTAGTTTTTCACCCCGTATTCCAATGTTTCTCTTCTTTTCTGCAGAAATTATGCTTTACGTATTTCCTCTCAATTTCTTCGCTAGCTTCGCCATTTCCTTGTAACCCTTCTTTCTCCTTGATTGTCTTACCTCTGTGATTCTGTTTCATTCGTCTCCCTTGATTGTTTATCTTCCTTA
The DNA here is from genome assembly GCA_034510155.1 of Eucriotettix oculatus. Taxonomy (NCBI): domain Eukaryota; kingdom Metazoa; phylum Arthropoda; class Insecta; order Orthoptera; family Tetrigidae; genus Eucriotettix; species Eucriotettix oculatus. The sequence goes on from CM067381.1 coordinate 14,502,627, forward strand.
CGGCATGTGCTTGTTCTCATTTTCATTCCTTAATCAACTTTTCTTTCTTTAATAGAGCCCCTTTCCCAGCATAGTTCCCCCGCTCCTCTAGTGTCTGTCGCCTTTCTGTTTTCTTTCTGGACCCTTTTCGGTCATCCCCCAAGGTACCATTTTGTAGTAGGTTTACCAGCCTGTTTATTGTGAAATGATTTTCTATCTTTTCCTGATTAAACCCTTTTTATGCTTTATCAGCTTACAGATGTCTTTAATTTAGTGTGTACAGGGTGTTTCGTAAGACGAGTGAAGATAAAGCGTGGGGGAACCTGAATGTGAGTAAGTGATATCACGTCATTGCGCCGTAGATTAGAGACTCGCTACCTGACTGAGTAGGTCGGCGATTTACAAACTGTCCCCGTCCTCTTATTTCTGAGTTTTTCTTCTTCATTCCTCCTCCTCCGACGACGGTTTGTAATAACAGGAATCTTTCTGGGTCAAAGTTGCAGCCAGCTTTCTTAACCAGGTTCCCCATTTCTGTGTTCTCTCTCTATCTATCTATCAATCTATCTATCTCTCTATCTATCTCTCTCTAAAATATATATATATATATGCCTTCATCTTTCTGTCCCTGTCTCTGTCTTTCTGTCTGCCTCTCTCGTCTCTGTCTGTCTCTGACCCTCTATGTCCCTCTCTGTGCGCGTGTGTCTGTCTCTTTCTCTCTCTCTCTCTCTCTTTCTTTCTTTCTTTCTTTCTTTCTTTCTCTGTGTGTGTTGTCTGCCTTTCTCGTCTGTTTCTCTCTGTCCCTCTCTTTCTCTGTGTATCTGCCTCTCTCGTTTGACTCTCTATTTCTCTCTCTTTCTCTTTGTGTGTTTGTGTGTGTCTGCCTCCCCCGTCTATGTCTTCCTCTCTTTCGCCACCTCTCTCTCTCTCTTTCTGTGTGTGTGTGCCAGTGTGTCGCTCTATGTGTCTTCCTCTCCCTTTTTTGAAATATTTTTCCTCCCCCCGTCCTTGAAAAGTCCTGGCGCAATCCTCGCCCAAGCGGACTACTTGCACAGATAAGAAGCGACGGGGAACGCTTTTAAAAGTGGAGATTTCACACTCACTCTACCTCTGTAATGTTTTATCTCTCGACTCACTCGCAACTATTAACCAGGTCGCAAGAACTACTTTCCCGCTAGTTGAACCGCGCGCATTGATTTCGTGTCTCACATTGCATCAAGCGGACGGACGCAAGCAGTGACAAATATTTGCAAGATCCAGGGCAAGTGGGGAGAGCTTCGGGTAAAACAATACTCGGAATAATCACCGAATAAAAGACAGGGAATGGTGGAGTTCTGGAAAGTCCGTCGGAGTGACTACCTACATCCTTGTTTTACCTTTTCCCTTCCTCCTTGGTTCTTAAACTAAATTGCGGGACCCTAGTCAACAACCCCCTGGGGTACCTTTTTCTACCTTCCATACGCCACCACACTTTCAATTCCCTTCCTAATTTTTGCGTGTTTCAGGATCACCCTAATTTATCCTCATACATTCCTCCCCCCAAAAAATTTTTTTTTCTTCATTTGTATAGGAAACAATCTGGGTGTACGGCGTTTCCAGGTAATTTATTTATACTAGTCCAGCTACACTACTAAATTCCACGACATTAACCTCTTTTAACTGACATCCAGACTGTCAATTTCTTTTAACCTTTCACACCTTTCAGCCTATCCGTGACCGTCGCCATGACTCAAAGTAACGTAATAGAGTCAACTACTGCCTTAAATGAGCACAGAAACTCAACAACAAAAAAAGCAAGCATATTTCCTTTGACGAGACGAAAATATTCCCAATACCCCAAGAGGGTAAAATTTGACAAGCACTTCCTGGCCCGGTCCGACGAGGTTGGGTTGGTAAGATTGAGCGTGCAGGAGCGTCGCCTGACCTGACACGCACGAGGCGGCGGCGTTGCTCGCTACCGGGTTCCATTGTCGTGCCATGTCTGCTCTCTGCTCTGCCTCACAATGCAACAGCTGTTTCGTCACCTGCACAACTCGCAGGAATTGCTTTAACAGCCAGTCAGCCAGCCAGCCGACTTCTTCTTATCACATTCCAGCACCAGCGGCGACATTACTCACCACGTTCCACCCTGTAATACCCCCGTACCGCGTTGGTGATACCGTCAGCAATGACGTCATCATGACGACATCCATCCGGATGAGAAGTCTCCAGCGACCGCTCAAGTGACCGAATTAACGCCAGGAATAAGGAAGGACAAGTGAGCGATTGCCTCTGGGACTTCTCTCTCTCTCTTCCCATATTGACTGCTGGGAATGCCTCCTCCCTCCAGATTATCTTGAAAGCTCCCCACATGACGAGGCACCATCATCTCATTTGGGAGGTGTATGTGCTGGGGTCGAACAACTCATCTCATTGGATCAGTCGACTTCTTTCTTAAAACAGAACTCTGAGAATGAGAAATATTTCTTTCTTTCTTTTTCTATTTCTTAAAAAAATTCTAATTCGTCTTGGAATATCCTTCTTTTTCTTTGTATACTTTTGTGTTTCTCATTGTCAGAGTTCTCTTTCTCTCCCTCTCCCTTCTTTTCATTCTTCTCTTCGTTTCTTTTTCGAAAACATGTCAAATGCGTCTTGGAATATCCTTCTCTTTATTTGTGTACTTCTGTGTTTCTCATTCTTATTGTTCTATTTCTCTCTCCCTCTACTTTCTTTCTTATCTTCGTTTCTTTTTCGTAAATATATGTGTACTGCGTCTTGGAATATCCTTCTTTTTCTTTGTATACTTCTGTGTTTCTCGTTGCCAGAGTTCTATTCCTCTCTCTCTCTCTCTCTCTCTCTCTCTCTCTCTCTCTCTCACACACACACACACTCTCCTTTCTTTCTTCTTTCTTTTCGTTTCCTTTTTTAAAACGTCGAATGCGTCTTGGAATATCCTTCTCTTTATTTGTGTACTTCTGTGTTTCTCAGAATGAGAACGCTTTTAAAAGTGGAGATTTCACACTCACTCTACCTCTGTAATGTTTTATCTCTCGACTCACTCGCAACTATTAACCAGGTCGCAAGAACTACTTTCCCGCTAGTTGAACCGCGCGCATTGATTTCGTGTCTCACATTGCATCAAGCGGACGGACGCAAGCAGTGACAAATATTTGCAAGATCCAGGGCAAGTGGGGAGAGCGTTCTTCTTTCTTTCTTTATCTCTTTCTATTTTTCTTCTCTTCGTTTATTTTTCTTAAAATATGTCTAACGTGTCTTGGAATATCCTTATTTTTCTTTGTATACTTCTGTGTTTCTCATTGTCAGAGTTCTATTTCTCTCTCTCCCTCTTCTTTCTTTCAATCTTTCTTTATCTTGTCGTACAGTTGAAATTAATTTTCCTACAAAAGTGTTGAACGCTTTGGTCTGTAAAATATTTTTTTCTATAACTCTAACACTTTGTGTATTTGTTTTTTTCATGTTTGTTTCACATGTTGAGCCACTGCAGCGATCACAGAGGGAAAAATCAGTTTCCTCGTCGTGCGGCTCCAAGGAGCAGCGTTTCCACCGTTTGTTTGTGCGTGCGTGACGCGTTTTCCCTTTACTTTATACTCTGTCTTCTTAACTCTAGTTACTGTTTTGAGGATTTTTTGGGGGTAGTTAATTGTATCTTATTTTTTACTTGATGGACTTAATGACGCATCCTATCTCCTCAATCCCGAGGACTAACCCAATTAATAATAAATCTAAGTTTAGTATTGTCTTATTCGCATCGATGACGACGGTTACGTCATAATAGGGGCCTGTTACAGACCCTTGCGGCACTCCAGAGCATCTACACTTTCCCCGATAATGAAAGCTTCCTTAACCGGGCTGACTATCTTTATTTGCATCGGGCGTGTTTGCTCTCCTTCTCTCCTTCCTTCCCTCCTTCCTCAGTTAAGTTAATTGTCCCCGTCCAATTCAATAACTACAAGTCGTCGTTTAGCCTCGAGCATAAGTTTGTATGTGATCGACTGTCTGTGTCACGATTTGATTTCCACGCGTCTGTCTGACTGTCTGACTGACTGACGGGGGCGGCGGAGGCGGCGGCACACATTAGGCCGATTGCATCGACCTGGTTGGTCAATAATTCATGGGCGCGCACTCTTAGTAATTATGTGTAAAGTGGCAGGGGAATTTATTTGGATTTCTCAATTTGGAGCGAGAGATGGCCGCGGAGATAGGACGACAGAAGGTGGAAGGAAGAGAGGAGAGAGGGGCAGAGCTTCCGGTGCAACGGATTACAGCAGCTGCCCCTCTGATTCCTCAGGATTAGCCAACACACAACAGAAACTCGAATAGTAACAGCAACCAACTTTGTTGCATTCTTCAAGTGTAGAATAGTCCAACCGCCAAAGATGAAGCTTCCATCAGTAGATTCCCTTCTTCTTTTCCGTAATTTTCAACCATTTCTCCACTTATCGATTTTTTCACCAATGAATTTTCTCGGGTAATTGTGGAAAACGAGGAAATTCCTCTACATTTTTTTATTTCTACATTTGTAGTAACTCTACGCAGGGATCCTACAGATTTTTCCAACCACGATTCGTTTTTTTCTACTTATGAATTTACTCTATTAACTGTAAAAAAACTAGGGAATTCAAGTGACTTTTCCTTATTTACACATTTTTAGTAATTCTACTCAGAGATTCTCCAAATTTCTGAACCACGGTCCATTTTTTTTGGAAATGGCCGCTACAAATTTTATGTAATAGTTTTTCTTAAACACGTGCCTATTTTGTAATTAAAGCCCTTCATAATTTTAAATTTTCTCTCAAGTAACGTTGGAAAAGGTAAAAAACGATTCTTTTATTATTTATACATTTTTTGGTAATTTTTACCGCAGACGACTTTTATTTAAGAAATTCATCTACTTTTTCGACTTTTCCTGTTACTACGCGCGGGCTTTTTTTAAAAAAATATATCTTTACGTTCACCATTTTTTAAAAATATAATTGAAATTTGTACAATACTACTTAAGAATTTCACCGATTTTCCCGACCACTGTTCCGTTCGTTTTTTCGATTTCTTCTTTTTTTTGGGTTGAGATTTAGGCCTTAAATTTTATGTCACTAACTTTTTTATTCACCTATTTTGTAGTTAAACTTTTTTTTCTATTTTGAAATTTTCTCAATTAAGTGTAGAAATATGTACGTGAGAATTTTTTTTTACATTTTCCTCATTTATTCATTTTTTGGAAATTCTACGCTAGGATTCGCCACTACAAATTTGATGTAACAGTTTTTTTAAAAATTTACCTATCTTGTAGTAAACGATCTTTGTTTTTTTACTTTTTCTCTCTATTAACTGTGTAAACACTTAAACGAACGATTTTTTAATTTTTTATTATTTATATAATTTTTGGTTATTTTACCGTAGACTATTTTTATTTTAATAATACATCTACGCTTACCACTTTTCTTGTTTCATCACGAGGAAGCCAAATAAAATTTTCAGTGGGTTTTTTCTTCTTCAAATTTCCCTCACGTTCACCATTTTTCTTTAATTTAGTCGAGTGTTGTAGAATACTACACAATGATTCTACAGATTTTCCCAACCAAGGTTCGTTCGTTTACATTATTATACATTTTTTTTGGAATGGCCGCTTCTAATTTTAGTTTTTCTAAAAAATTACCTATTTTTCAGCTAACGTTACTTTCTATTTTGAAATTTTCTCTCGACGCGTGTGTAAATTGGTAAATAAGAAAACTCGTCGAGGTAACGTTTACGAAAAATTAGGTAAGAATGAGACAGAAATAATTGAAGAAACTCCGTGGAATCCTTCAAATAGAATCATTACGACGTTCGACTGTAATAAAAAAAATAAAACTGGTGAACATGAGGAAACTTAAAAAATTCACTGAAGTTTATTTATACTCAATAACCTAGCGATGAGAAAACAGGGAAAAGTCGAAAACACAGACGGATGAATTAAAAAAATAATAATAATCAGTGGAAAAATACAAAACAAAGAGAAAATTATTTTATTTAATTGAGATAATATTTCATTAATTTCAGAATTACATTATTTTCATTACCTATTTTATACTAAGGTTATCTCCATTTTGAAATTTAGTTTCAATTTTAAGTTTGGAAATGAGACAAAATTTCAAAATGGAGAGAACGTCAGTAGTAAATAGGTAGATCGAATAATTGTAATTAAGATAATTAATAAATTACTGAAAAATGGAGAAATCGTTAATTAGAAAATAGATAATTGATATAAATCGTTACGGAAAATTCAGGGTAGTCAATCCACGGAAAATCTTGATTTTACAAGATCATGAAGTGGTCAGTTGTGGATGCTTACATTGTACAGTGTTTACACTTGAAGAAAGCTGAAACGTAAACGTGGAGTGTATGTATGGGTTAGAGGTGAGTCACCTGTGTGTGGTGGCCACCCTGCGAGGAAGAAGCCCCGTAGCTCCAACAGTTGGCAGGTGGAGCAGTCGTGTGCTCGTGATGAATGTGGACCATATTTTACCCCGCGCTTCACACCCTTTCCGCCTTCCCCACTTTTCTGCCTCTTAATATTAGTTATAGGCTCTTTCCCTTCCCATCTCTCTCTCTCTCTCTCTCGCTATCTCTGCCAGAGTTCGTTACATCACTGTCCTTATTTCACTCTTTAGCTATATATTTCAGCATAATTTGTGATCGTTGAGATTACTGAACTTTTCATCTTTCCCTCAAGACACGCAGCTCCCTCTCTTCTTTAGTTTAGAAACGTCAGTCATCTCTGCTTTCAATTTCCACTCAGTTTTTCCTTCTTCGCGATTTCATCTTCGTCTCTTTTTCTTAGAACGTGTCTAATGCGCCTTAGACTATCCTTCTTTTTCTTAGTATACTTCTGTGTTTCTCATTGTCACAATTTTATTTCTCTCTCTCGCTCCCTCTCCTTTCTTACTTCCTTCCTTTCTTTCTTCTATTCGTCTATTTTTCTTAAAAGATGTCTAATACGTCTGGGAATATCCTTCTTTTTCTTAGTATAGTTCTGTGTTTCTCATTGTCAGAGTTTTATTTCTCTCTCTCACTCCCTCTCCTTCCTTCCTTTCTTTCTTTCTTTCTTTCTTTCTTTCTTTCTTTCTTTCTTTCTTTCTTTCTTTCTTTCTTTCTTTCTTTCTTTCTTTCTTTCTTTCTTTCTTTCTTTCTTTCTTTCTTTCTTTCTTTCTTTCTTCTATTCATCTATTTTTTTTAAAGATGTATAATGCGTTTTGTAATATACTTCTTTTTCTTTGCATACTCCTATGATTCTCATTGTCAGAGTTCTATTTCTTTCTCTCCTTCTCCTTTATTTATTACTTTCTCTTTCCCTCTCCTTTCTTTCTTTCTCTCTTCTTTCTTAGTTTATTTATTTCTCTCTCCCTTCTTTCTCGTCTCTTCGTCGCTTTTCCTTAAAACGTCTGTAAAGAGTCTTGAAATATCCTTTATTGTATACTTCTATGTTTCTCATTGTCGAGGTCATATTTCTCTCTCTCCGCTTCCTTTCTTTCTCTGCTATGTAAGTATTGTTTTTAGACTGTTCTCATTCCTTGACTACAAATAAATGCCCTATGAGAGTTTTCTCTCACAGGCATTTCTTCCCCAAATTGACTGCAGGGCTCACCTTTGGAAATGTCTCTAGTCATTCTTAGGGAAAAGCGTGAGAATAGTACCCAATGCCCGACCTACCTGATGCAGGTTTTCTAGGGTTTTCCCTGCATCTCTTTAGGTGAAACACCGGGTAGGATCCTTAAACCACAGCCCGGAGACCCCAGTCAACCCTTGCTTGGCTACCTTGATCTACCTTCCGCATGTCCCCCTTTTCAATTCCCTTCCTATGCTATTAAAGGGGAGTTGCTTGTTACAGGATCACCCTCATGTAGCCTGTTAACCTCCAAAAAAAATCCCTCGTACTCTGTTTTCTCACATGCCGAGGCACCTTCATCTACTTTAGGACGTGTACTTTTAAAATAAGAAATTTACCTCAACAGAATCAAATTCTTCATTCATTCCTCCGTCATAATCATCTCTGAGTTAGACACGTCATTTTCTCCAAAGATCTCATCCAAATTCATTGAAAACAGCAATGTAATTATTTTTCCCAGTTACTGATTACCCAGTTTCCTAATATAAATATATTTGTCCTTTTTAGACCTCTTCTTTTTTTTCCTTCTGATAATGGCTCCTGACACATACAAAAAATGACAGAACCTTTTAAAAAATGTTATTTTTTCGCGCTTGTTTACACACGCTCCAACAAATTTAGTTTATGGTCGCGTCAAGGTGATTGGAAGTGTATTTAGGCCCGCAGATAACAACTTGACGTTTGAATGACAACTTCCTCGGTCGGGATACTTAAAATATGAAAGCTTTGGAATGGACTCTGAGCAAAGAGGTTACTTAAGGACTCGAACACCTTGTAAGGAACGTACTTTCAAAAAATATTATTTAAAAATCAATCTAAATATGATTAACGACCAAAAATCATATCGAAAGACGTAAATTTTTATTTTTATTAATTGTTACTGAAGAGTGACTTAATATGGAAAGCTAAAATTAAACGACAGGAAAAAGTAATAATATTATCTCGGCCATGTTCATGACATTATCTATCCAAATATATCTTCGATATACTTTAAAAGGCAGAAAATTTTTATTTGTATTAAATAATTTAATTAATAATAATAAGTTTCGTAATATGGGCAGGTAAAATTAAACGTCAGGAAAAAATATATTATATAATCTTTGCAATTATCACGTCATTATGTCTTCCATAATGTTATTGATATAAGCAGAAATACAGGAAAATATTTATTTTTATTAATTAATTTAATTAATAATGAAAAGTGTCTAAACGTGGTGGGATAAAATTAAAATAAGACGGCAGGAAAAATAATATTATATAATCTCTGCCAATGTCACGTCATTGTGTCTCCAACGATATCGTCCATATAATATGAAAATAATTAAGATAGTCTTAATATGTACAGCTAATATTAAAATTAGACGACTGGAAAAAATATTATAATATCTCTGCCATGTTCACGTCATTATCTATCCTCAAATATCGTCGATTTACTTGAAAAGACAGGAAAAAATTTATATTTATTAAATAATTTAATTAATAATAAATAGTTTCTTAAAAAGGGCAGCTAAAATAAAAAATTAAACGTAAGGAAAAAATATAATACCATCATCTCTAGCACCACATTACAACGCTTCTATTCTTTTCCTTTCCTCAACTCCTATCGTCCACGTTTCGCACCCCATATAACGCCACACTCCATACCAACAGTTTTACCAACGATTTTCTAATATTCACACTTATATCCCTCTTTTTCGCGAAAGCCTTCCTTGCCTGTGCTATCCTACTCTTTATGTCTACCTTACGTCTTCCATTATTAAGCTTCCCAAGTAGCACAATTCCTTAACTTCCGTCAAAAATATCCCTTCAGAATCTAACAGCCTTTGTTACTCCTCTGTTCATGCCATTTGTTACGGTTTCCAAGTCTTCTTCTGATTCTCCTAATACTACAATATCGTCGCCAAAGCTTAAGGTTTTTATTTCTTCCGCTTGCAGTATGATTCATTTTCCATATTCCGTTTAAACTTTCTTCTCCGCCTGTTCTATATATAAGTTAAACAAGCTTGGGTGACAGACGGCATCCATGTATTACTCCTTTCTTGATTACGTCTTTCTTTTATGGATTCTCTATTCTAATAACTTCTGCCTGTCTTCTGTACTGGTTACGTATAAGCCTCCTTTGTCCATATTTCATTCCATTGCTCTTCAAAATCCTTAATGGTATGTTCCAGTTCACGTTATCAAACGCTTTTTCTGCCATGAACGTAGGCCGGGTTTCTTATTATCCTGTCTTCTAAAATTAGCCCGAAAAGTCAATATAGCTTCTCTTGTCCCCAAATTCTTCCTAAAGTCAACCTTAGAACTCGCGTTCTGTTTGACGTTCCATCCCATTCATTTTAATGATTGTTTCGATAAATTCCCCAATTATATCATGAAACAACCCCTGTAATAAAATAAATAATTTCCGACCGATTTTTACAGGCATTTTTTATTATTTTTATTTAGACGACGTTTCGGCGCAAATGCACGCCTTCTTCAGGTTTGTAATCAAATTATTGTTAAAAATCCAATTATCGAAAACTACAAAATTGTTAGTTTCTTTGTACCAAAAAGATGTCCGAGACAGCAGCACTAAGAACTTATCTAGTCAACAGTTTGCACAAGACACGACGGAAAACGTCGTTTAAAAAATTAAATAATTTCGGACCGATTTTTACAGTTATTATTTTTTGTTATTTAATAGCAGACGTTAATCGATTTAATAGCCCTGTAATTTTATACTAACCATCAAAATTCAGTGAATCCTTCAAGTTGAGTCTGTGTGACGTCACAGAGTGTTTCCTGGATCCTTTCTGGATATATATCCTTAATAGTGTGCTCCGGTTGACATTATCAAACGTTGGATGATTCCAGGCCGCAAAATTTGAAATGCTTGACAAGAATCGGTTGCATGGGATGAGAATTCCCGGCAGATTTCTTTTTTTTACGGGGTATTTGTTTGGAACCGTTGCGGCGCGTCATCTGCCAGATTAGGGGGTTGGGGGAGGGGGAGGGGGACGGGTGGAGGGGGGGGGTTTCGCGCCGCTGCAGTGCGGAATTCACGCCTTCCGGCCTGAAGATGTCCGGGCACGCGCCACGCACCTGCCCCCGCCCCTTGCTCGCCATTGGCCCGCGCGTCGACCAATGACGGCGAGAGGCGCGTGGCCGGCCCCGACCCTGGCGGCGCCGCGGAGAACAGTTCACCTCGAGCATGCAGGCCGCGGCGGACGGCAGGCCGTGGAGCCACCAGCACCCAGGTCAGTCAGCGTCCTCTAACTCATCCCTTAATTCATTCGTTTACAATTCCTCTACATTTCGTTGACTTTCTCAGGATAATTCTTCATTCCGTATTTCTTCTTAGACTTCATTTGCCTTTCCCCCTTTTAATCCTCTCATTTTACAAATATCTATGAATTAATTCTGTTTTTTAGGACCACTTTCTTCTGGTGTTTGTTACGTCATTTCTACGAACCCCGACCTTTTGCCCTATTATTTTATTTTTTTGCTTGGTTCAGATTGCAGTTTTTCTCAATCTTCTCTCTACTTTAAATAATTTATTTCCCCCCTTTTAAAATGATTTAAATTTTTTAACTTGCCCTATCCTAATGATGAGGCATTTCAAAAGTTATTCCCTACTCATTTAATTATTTCGCCTGCCCTAGATTCTACTAGTTTTCCTTTATTTTTTTCTTATTAAACAGTTTACGTCATTTCAACAATTTTAAAATTCTTATTGTTATCTATTATAAAGGCTGTACAACTTCATATGCTGAATGATGTTTTGGAGCTGCCTGCACAACAATTTTTCTTCCATTCGGTTCGCTCTTCTACTTTTCTTTCTCCCAGTTGCGTATTTTTCACCTTATTCCTTTACGTCGTCTTCCCATCGGTTTCTTGTTGTGGGACGTCCTCTACTTCTCGGTGTCCGCTTGTGTGTATTCTCTTTCCTCTGCCATCCTATATAAATGACCGAAGCACCCTCAGACGTTGTTGGGCTTTGATGTAATTTATTATATTGTATTTTCTTATGAGGTTATTCAATTTCGTCTCTTTTTCCTTATCCTTCGTTTCCCGTCTGTCTTTTACTCGTCCATAAATTCACCTGGGTAGTTTTTGAATATCTGATTCTTGTTTCGCTTGCGTACGTGACAATTGGGTCTTATTGTTGTAGGGTTTAATGTTCTCACCTTTTGCAGTCCGTGATATTAGAGTTTTTTATTAGCTTAATAAGCTTTGTTTCCTGACATGGTTCTACGTTTAATCTCTTCTGCACAGTGAGTTATCACTATTTACTATAGTTCCCAAGTATTTCCCACGATCTTCTATATTTTTCCTGTTACTTGATTTTATTTTATTTATTTAAGCCGGTCACCTTGAAAAAGAAACATCCCTTTACTCCTCCCCGCGACTCGCCATCTTCTCCAGTCCTCCTTTCTCAGTTACTTTTATCTCATCCATTGTCAATGCTAAATACTTATTTTCACAAGTTTTTTTTCTTACCTGATACAAACTGTAGTTTATTTACCTCATTTATGACGTCATGTTTAACTATTTCGATGTGAATTACATTAAGGACACGAGACTGAAAAGTTAGCATTACCTGGAGAAGTCCCGAATTGTGGTGACGAAACTTCGATTTAAAAAAAATGACTTCGTCTGGTCGTTAGTTTACGTAATTATTTTTGGAAAAAAACAGACGTTAATTGATTTACTATTTTCATTATTTAAAATTCCTATATTTCGTTGTCTTTCTCAGGGTAATTCTTGATTCTAACCGTTTTCTTGTTCTTATTACCCTGGTTTACGTCATTTACTTAATTTTTAAATTCCTGTTTAAATTCTGTCTAATTTTCTCTTTTACATTTCATTCATTTTCTTCCCTCTTTTCTATGTCTTCTGAAAATCCTGTTTGTAAACCCTGTTTATTTATTCTAGTCTTATCTCTTGTTAATATTCTTATAATCCTCATTTATCCAGTCAGATTTTTGTTTCTCGTTTCTTAATTAGTTTTGTTGTGATTTCTTTAACTTTTCAACAATCGTCCTGGATATTTCTTGGTTTTGCTACTGGTTTATCTTTGTCGGTCCTTCAGACTTTTTGGAATTTTATTTCAACTCGCCTACAGTAGTCGCTCCCTTTTCTTCTTGTGTATTTTATTTATTTCTTTGTCATATTAACATTCTCTTAAGAAAATATTTTTTCCCGTCGGGACTCACCCGGGTTCCTGTCCCCTTTATTTCTTATTCCCCGTACCACATTCCCCCTCCCACCCACCAATATTTCACTCCAGTATTTATATTACAGTATTCCACATCGGACCTGGGAATTTTTATTTTTCGTTTCAACTTGTCCCGGTTGTCCTTACTTTATTTTTATTTTAGTGACTGTCTTATCTTCTCTCCCTTGCGATTCCTAATTTACAGACAACCATTATTTATTTTTATTTAACATGCTCTGATTACCAAGACGTTTTTACTTGGTTAATTCTGTCTCTTCTAAAAGGGATAGTATCACAGCGGTCTACTTTCTATGGGTATTATTATTTCAATAGCCGGCCATCTTAATTCATGTCTTAAATTACCCACGCACACGTTCCTCTTTCCATTTCCTTTTAATTGATTCGTCTCTGTGTGGTGAGGAGACTTTTCCGCATTTCTTTTTAGACTTCATTTGCCTTTCCCCATTTTAATCCTCTCATTGTATAAGAATCTATATTAATTCTCTTTTTTTGGACCACTTTCTTCTGGTGTTTGTTACTTCAATTCTACGAACCCCGACCGTTTGCCCTATTCTGTTTTTTTGCTTGGTTGAGACTGCAGTTTTTCTCAATCTTCTCTCTACTTCGAATAATTTATTTTCCCCCTTTTTTATATTATTTACATTTTTAAACTTGCCGCATCCTAATGATGAGGCATTTCAAAAGTTATTCTGTACTCATTTAATTATTTCGTCTGCCCCAGATTTTTTTCCTACGATTCCTCTTATTTCCCGTTTTTCCTCTCCTATACAAATCTTTTTCTATTCTTGCAGTACCTAAATCATTTTTCCTCAAACACTAAAAAAGAACGTCGAAGAAAAAGAATTTTAATAAAATTATTCATTAAATTATTTTTAAAAATAGAATGAAAATTGGTTAAAAAGATTCGCAAGGCGGTAAAGGACAAATAGGGACTTTATTAACTTAAATATTTATAATTTTTAAATGATTAAAGCGAGTCACGTTTTCGTGTTTAGTACTCAAAAATTTGATTATAGAAGAAACTTGCCTGAAGAAGTCATCGAACTTGTGGACGAAACGTTCCTTCAATATATATATATATCGTTTTTTAAAGTAAGGCGATATAATACTTGAAACGCATTACTTCCTAAATTCCCTTTCTTTAAGACGAAACAAGATTCCAACAAGAAAATAAAACGGCCAAAGAAGTCATTACTTTTAATAGTAACACTACGTTTCGTTCCTGTTTTGAGACATCTTCTGATATGAAGAAGGAAAATTGATTTCAGCAATGTTGTCAGATGAACGTGGGAGGTAATTTCAAGACGCCTCCGGTTTTGCTATTTTAAAATTTTAATTTCTTCTCCCTACTTCCTTCCTTCCGACATCTCCATGTTTATACGCATCACTTATTTATTATCACGTCTAAAACCTCTTATCGTCTTCTTCTAGATTTATAAACCCTCGACGCTGCTCTATTCTCTACAAGAAAAACGTGTTTTCTTTTTATAATCAACCTCTAGGCTTCTCCAATGCTTTGTATTTTAGCTTTATTCCCGTTTCTCCGGCTGGATTTCAATTGTTTTCTTTTATTTCCCTTCAAATTAATCCTTTAGTGACGCTGTCATACCTCAGGTTAATAACCCTTGTTCACCTTTCTTTAATTTTTTTTAAGATTCGCGGACTCGAGATTATGAAACTCTTCCTCCTCTCCCCTAAATGTAGACTTTCTCACACAACACAAGTTCTCTCTCTCGTTTACTTTTTCATCAAATTATGATTAATAATTTTAAAAATCAATTTATCAAAAAAAACTATAAATTTTCTTTCCCAGCCAGTTTTTTAATCATGTTTCATTTATCACGATCAATTATTTTAAAAAAGAAATTGATTTACGCTGACATTTTACCAATACGTTTGTTTTTGGTCTACCTTAAAATTTTATTTTATCATGTTGCAACGATTTTTTGAAAAATGAATGTTTGAAACAGACTTCTCAACGTTATATTTCTTTTATTGTGCGTTGTTTCATAATCATTTACCAAACTAATTTTTTTCAATTGGTCTTTTTTGAATTTATGTTTTTATGACTTTTATCAAATTATCATGTGATTCAATCTTATTGTAACCAATTGATCAACGATGTTATTTAAACTGACGTTGAATTATTGTTAATTTAGGTCTTATTCAATTTTTTAAAATATTTTTTACCATTATATATATATATATATATATATATATGTGTGTGTGTGTGTGTGTGTGTGAATGAATAGTTTATCTGAGAATTAAATAACTGTTCATTCCTGCATTTTGGCCTAAGGAGTCATGGAACAGTTACATTTTTATACCTGAGGAAGTCTCGAATTAGAAACGAAACGTAGTATACTTTAATAATTAAATAAAATAAGAACTGACAAAGTGGCTGTTAGAACTCTCTTAACATCCTATAATCAATTTTTCAAACAGGTTATTTTATGTTGACGTTTCGACCTTCCTTCTTCTAATTTTTACAATCTCGCAGTCATCTTAAAACCAATTATTGAAGGATCAATGGCTTCTTTTTTAAAAAAATGATTCGTTATGTACAAAGCCCTTTAAAATTAATATAAAGAAGAAGTGAAATAGTGGATCTTGTGTGCCGCCAGAGAGGTTAACATACAAAGTCAACGATAACACAATTTTTGATCCGTGATAAACGAGTCGTCACAGAGGTTAAACTAAGAAATGTATTGTCAGTTTCAAAGATTGGTTTAATTACCTGTCGTAAATTTTCATTAATCAATTTTTTTTTTGCGTCTTCTTGGCTATTAGTTCTATTAATCACCGTAAATTGGTGACAATTGCAAGTGATATTGATCGAGCTATTAACCACTACACCTCTCTGTTTTGATTGAGCAAGTGAACGAGTAAAACACGGAAAAGGCTGATAATTTCTTCAAGTCTGAAAGTAAACTTTTTTCCCTTCCCCAAATGGAGAAAAAAAAAGGTTAAAGCGTGTTGGAAGGACGCACGCAGACACGCAAGTGCAAGGCCGTCCACCAGATAGCGCAATCGCCTCAAATCACACAATAAGAAAAAAAATTATCATTACCAAGGCAGATTTCCGTGAAACCCTTTCACATGTGTGAATTATTCTTATTTCGTTCCTTTGCTTGAGAGATTTTCTGCGACGATAAACTGCGGTGGCTTGAGAATCCGCGTAACCTAAACGCCAGCGGTACAAATAATTGGGGTTTTGTTTTCCATTAGGTCACCTTAAACGCCATTGTTTTTATTCTACCCGGAGGGTTTTTTTCTTCTTCTAAAGGACACAATGCGCGATTGTCCAGTAATATTATTTTCTCTCCGCGGTGCATAAGCGAGTTCACGCCGAGTTGATTGCACTTGTTCCTCAAGAATATCTCTGACCAATCAGTTGAAGCCAAAAACTACACCAATAAAAAAATTCTAATCAAAGAGTATGATTGATTGTCATCTCAACAATTGGAACTCATGACTAATGGGTAATAATTTAATTAACCGCTTAGATATTACCCGTGCTAGTATTTAATCTATGACAGGTAATGTTTTTGATTCTTTCCGATTTTCCCTTTTGATCATAAATAAATAGGCTCATTAACTTAAAACTATAATTAAAGCAATAAATAAGCCATTAAAAATATAAATATTTTAATTGGTTATCAATTAAACTATTGCGCGTCATGAAAAACAAAATACGGACAAAAGGGCGTACAACGTATCGACCAAATTTTCTGACAACAACAACAAAAATACATAAATGATTTTTCCGACATTAAGTTTAATAGTAAATAAATAAAAGTACGGACCAATAAATATAAATACCGTTTAATTAATATAAATATAACGTCGCTGGAGATATTCCGCTAAACCAAATTACCCTAGATATAATTACTTTATCCATTTAAAAATTTACCTGAAGACGTCCACAAAGACGGATGAAACGTTGTATTGAGATTAATCAAATTTAATTTATGACGGATTTGCCAGTATGTTTTATTTTTTTATTTCTTTAACAACAAAAATAGTGCGGTTACATAACCTAGGTCTTCTTTTTATACTCTTTATTTATCTTTATTATTATATTTTATATTCGTAGTGCCTCATGGAATCCCCCAAACGCGGGTCGAAACGTCAACCTCCTTTTTCGTTGTATTATTATTAAGTGAAATTTTCTAGTTTTAATTATATTAATCAAAAATATTTACGACTTTACTATCTGATTTATTTATTCAATTATACTAACGTTAAATAAATATTAGTAAATCGGTAACAGTCGATAGCGAATCAATTGCTTACTATATTAATTAATCAGCCGACACTCTACATTTGTGTGTATGTGTGCCATATATTTATTTTAAGTCTTCGCATAATCTTTGTAATTCATTTAACCGTCATCGGGTTAAATATATCATCTGTGTTTGCTGACAAGATGAGGGTCCAATTTATGACGGAAATGTGTTGTTAGATTAATTCAAATTTAATTTAATTGTCTCTTCCTGGCCTCTTTACTAATTTATTACTTTATTAATAATAATAAATCATAAAGCGAGCCACGTTGTCTACGGGTTGAAGAATTTGGAGCAGCAGCAAAATGTCTTCACGGGCGGAGTTCTTTGCCGTTACCGATAATAAACTTGGGACAGTCAATTAATCTGTAAATTGGAGGTTAAGATAGCATCATTCATAGGTATTTATATATGATTCTTATTGAATTATTTGTATTATTTTAATATAGAAAAATGTTAAGGAGACTGAAACCATTTATTGTAACCAGAAAAAAATCAACAAATAATCTGAGTTTTCAAAAAAGTCTATTTTTCGGCCATATTTATTTAACCCGATGCGGGTCCAATTTATGACGGAAATGTGTTGTTTGACTTATTAAAATTTAATTAGTCTCTTCTTGACTTCTTTATTAATTTATTACATTAATAATAATAATAAATCGTAAAGCCAGCCACATTGTCTCGGGTTCAAGAATTTGGAGCAGCGAAATGTCTTTACGGCTAATAGGTCTTTGCCGTTACCGATAATAAGCTTGCGACAATCAATTAATTTGTAACTTCGAGGCTGAAGAAATGTGCTGTTCAATTAATTTAATTTAATTGCCTCTTCTTGTCCTCTTTACTAATTTAAACGTGAAACGTAAAATTTAATTATTTCCAAATCTTTAACGGGAAAGACCCGTCGGGTGTTCCCATTTTACGTAAGCCCTAGTAACGTATACGTCCACGAAACTGTTACGTGCTTGTTGCGTACCTGCTGCCAAAGACCGTGAAAGTACAGGTTAGTGGATCGCCTAAGCGAGGTAATTTACATCCCCGACATAACCTAACCTAACCCAACCCCTCTAAAGGTTTTGCTAGCACCCAATTACCTTTACAGTTTGATATGGTTTAAGTTGTCCGCCGCCGCCATCTTGAACGGTTCACCCTCACACGTGTTGTCCTTGCGAGGAGGTTTACGTAACTCACTTCACTTGGAAATAATTACCAGATACAGTCGAGGCCCATGACACGACCAGACCCAAGAAGCTCGATAAA
This sequence comes from Eucriotettix oculatus, assembly GCA_034510155.1. NCBI lineage: Eukaryota > Metazoa > Arthropoda > Insecta > Orthoptera > Tetrigidae > Eucriotettix > Eucriotettix oculatus. The sequence goes on from CM067381.1 coordinate 14,521,006, forward strand.
GACCCACGTCATGGAAAATACTCACAAACACAAAATGGACGACGACGACGACGAACCATCGGCCAAACTGCTTGGATTAATGAAGCTTTTTTCCCTAAAGAAGAATATTAATACGAGGAGCGTGAACCGGGAGAGAAAGCAGTTACGTCCAGACTCTCTCTCGCACCCCCATAGACACCAACCATACGGTTGGTACCTTACTGACGTCATCAGTCTTTACTAACACCTAGAATACAGCTACGAAGAATAAATAATAATTAAACTACAACTACAGACTACATCGAAGACCTCAGAAACGATGACGTCAGGAGCAGAAAATTAAGGGACTTAACTGGAGTGACGAAGGGCCATCAAGGTCCTGAGGGTTTCCCATTTACACTATTAGTTTCTCATTTCATGTTCCCAAAAACCTTCGCCATCTAGTCTGAGATGGTGTTCAGTCCCAAGACTCGTCTGATGCGCTAAACTAGCACATATCACATCCTCCTTCATCTGCTTAGCCTGTTCCATCCTTGGTTTCCCTCTTCTCTTCTTATCCCCACACACACAATTTTACAAGACCCTCGTGCCTTAAAACGTTACCTATTAATCTATCCCTTCAAATTCCTTCATAATGTTCGCTCTTCCCGTATTCTGCTTAGAGCTTACTCCTTAGTGATTCTATCCACCTCATCTCACTCTCCTACGGTACCACATTTTTCAAAGGATTCTGTTACTTCTCCTGTCTGTTCACGTTTCGCACCCCATATAACGCCACGCTCCATACCAACATTTACTAATATTCGTGCTTATTCCATTATTTTCTGTGCTATCCTACTCTAGTTAGCTAATTCCCTTTCGAATCTAACAACCTTTGGTGTTGTACCGTTTTCCCATACTGCACTCCATCACCTTGGTTTTCCCTTATGTTATATGTTATGTTATACTGTCCTTTCAGGACCACGTTCATGCCATTTGTTATGGTTTTCAAGTCTTCTTCTAACTTCCCTAATACTACAATATCTTTTCTTTCTTTCTCTCTCTTTCTGCCTTTCTTTCTCTCTCTCTTTATTTATTTCTTTCTTTCCTCTCTTTCTCCTTTCCACGTTTCGTACCCATGTAACGCTTCTATAATACTCCATACCAACGCTTTTAGCAACGATTTGCTAGTATTCAGACCTAAGTGGATTCCTCTTTTCTGCCTCCCTTGCCTCTACTATCCCACTCACAAGTAGCAGAATTCCTTAACTCTCTTCATAACATTTCTTCCAAATCTAACAGCCTTTGTTATTCCACTGTTTCCCATACTACACTCCGACACATTGGTTTTCCCTCTCTTAATCCCCAGGAAACGTTCAAGCCAGAATTTAGGATGATGTAAAATTAATCCTACATGGTAAGGTAAATGATCGATAAGTGAGAGCGGAGTTTCACTTGGGTAACAGGAGAAGGAAGGAAGGAAAGAAGGGGATTATCTCCTAAATTAGGTTTCTCCCAGACACGAGAGATTCGATGTCAATTTTCCCCTTTCCTTCCTCCGTGACCTTCGCAAAGTTAATTAAATCACCCGAGTCACATTTAATTTAATCGTCTCCCGTCGTTATCTCTGCTACGGTTGTTGTTCCAATTCCCCCCCTCCCTTTTAATTCACTGACCTTGTAATTCCCTTTTTTGGTGCGATTCAACCATGAAGAATCATTAAACCTATTTTAATAAAAAAATTACAATCTAAATACAAAAATATATAATCTTTTCGTAATGATTAAAAAATCCTGTTTCGCCACCTACGATGACGTCATGGAGCTCATATTTTTCTCTGGTGGAGAAGAGGCGACGTGATGCAGTGTGGGACAACTGGCTCAGAGGCTGGTTTTGAATTACCACTCTGTAGTATCTGTCTCTTTTTCTTCTCTATCTTTCTTTTCCAACATTTTTTCTTTTACTCTCAATTCTCTCCACTCCTTCTCCTATGTCCGTTATATGTTTTCCATTTCTCCTTTCCGTTCCTTTCTTTTATTTCTCTGCCTTATTTCTTTTTTTACAATTTTTGTCTCTGTTTCTTGAATTATGTTTATTTTAATTCCCTTCCTCCCCCCCGTCTCTCTCTGCTATATTTCTCTTTGTTGCTGTGTTACTCTCCATTATTCCGTTTCTCATGTATTCTCCTTTTGTCACTCGTATGAATCTCTTTTTTTTACTCCCTACATCTATTTTCCATTCTTTTTCTTTTGTTTCCCTCTTCTTCCTCTTTCTCTGCTGTATCCCTCTTTCTCCTTTTCTTGCTCTCTCCATCTTTTCCTTTTCTTTCAACCATGTCTCTCTACTGTCTGTCTCCTTTTTTGCTCCCTATCTCAGTTTTCCGTTCATTTTCTTTTCTTTCCCTCTCCCCCTCTCTCTCTGCTATCTGCCTATTTTCTTCTTTCCATCACTCTTTTTCATTCTTTTTCCTTTCTTTCTGACTCAGTTTTGGTTTCTATCTAGCTTTATTATTCATTTTAATTTCCCTCCCCCTTCTTTCTCTTCTGACCATTTATAGCAATACTTTCCTTTTATTTCCCCTTATATTTCTGCTATCTGTCTGGTTTTTTGCCCTCCATATCTCTTTTCTCTTTGTATTTCTTTTCTTTCACTCTACTATCCCTCTCTTCTTTGTTCTATGTGTTTCTGCGTGTGCGTCTCTCCCTCCCTTCCTTTTTGAGAGTATCTGCTGCCTTCTGACGAAGCTAAGAGGAGCAGTGGTAGCATAGTGAACTGATGACGTAATCGAGCGTCCTTTGCTCGCGTATTGCAGAAGCGTGATTGGCGCTCTGATGCTGTGGTAATTGAGGGCGCCGACGCTATCGCCACTGCGCTATCGAAACCGGGCCATTTTCGTAAGACCTCGCAGGTTGGCAAATAAACCCGGCCAGCGTCGTCCGCCGTTTCAACACCAAACTCCATCTACAATCGCATTAAATATACAAACACACTTTTTTTATTTTAAAATTCACACATATGTGAGGAAATTTCCGCCCCTTCCACGCCACCCCCTCTCCTCACCTCTTCTTTCCTCTCCCCCAAAGCCACTGACGTCATCAAATCACCTTCGGGGTACATAAAGATGTCAATACACTCTGTCCTCATTGACACATCACCAAATACAGATAATCAATTTTTTTCGATGACGAAATTGTACACACTGACCCGGAATTCTACTGTCGGCGTAAAGAAGGGAAGATCACCCAGAAAAAGAGAGGAAGTACAAAGGAATAAACAGCAGAGGCACAGCATAAATGAAAAGAAACGAGGGAGACATACTAAACGAGGCAGAAATGTAACAAGATAAATGAACTAGACGGATCAAGGATTACGGTGCAAAGGTGACGTCAACGAAGTAAAAAAATAGTCGAAATGATGACACTGAATAAATAACGATTGTATGAGATTATTCCAACGCGTCAAAGATTTGGGAAGAAACTCCACAATGAGCGCCATAATGTCTCCGCAGTTGTCGATTGTAAGAGTATAGTTGAGTAAAGACTCGAGGAATGTTGGCGGGATTAAAAATAATAATAAAGACTTCAGGGGAGGGAATAAATTTCTGAGTAATAAAGGGAAGAAAATATACCCAGAACAGGAAAATAAACAGCAGAGGCACAACAGAAAGTAAAGAAATGAGAGATAAAGATTAAACAGGGCAGAAACATGACGAGAATAATAAACTAGACGGATCACGGATTATAGAGCAAAGGTGACGTCAACGAATTAAAAGAAAATAGTCGAGATGATGAAAGTAAATAAATAACGTGTTCGCTGATATAATGTTGTAGTTGTCGATTACAAGAATATATTTGAGTTAAGACTCGAGTAATGTCGGCAGAATGAAAAGATAAAGACTTAAGGGAGGGAATAATTGGAGCAGTGAAAGAGAAGAGAGTCGAAAGGGCCATTACAGAGGGGAAAAGAAACTGGGGATGAAATGAATTCTTCCAAACCTGGAACTGGATGAAACTAAACCAGAAAACTGAGGCGGTTGGCTTTTCTTTTCGCCTGCAGCTTGTCCCGTGAGCTTGGTTTGGCGGCGTTTTCCGAAGCCTTGAGGATTGCTTTGCTTTATCGCCTTCTCGCCTTTTATTTTCTCTAAGTGCAGTTCGCGATTTGCTAAATTGTTTTCTTCTTTGAAAGGAAGAAGATAAAATGAAATAGCGTGTGTGTGTGTCTCGCTCGGTTTTTACAAACAAATCATTCTTCCCCTCAGAGATAAACATTTTTACCTCTGCTTTTCCTTTTCTTGGGGAGGATAAGGGGGGAGAGGGAGCCAAAGCTTGAAACAGGTTTCCACCTACTATATAACACTAGCACTTAACAGAAACCTTGAAAAGGGGAACAGTAATTTGTGGAGGGATGGGGAACGGAGTCTTACTGCCGTACAAATATATATATATATATACATTCTGTGCAGCCCATTAAGGGCCTTGGCCTACCAGGACGACTGCGGTCATCTTAACATGACAAATTCCGAATATGGTCAGCGTATCGACTCTACATCAGTCTTAACCCCAGTTTCCGTAATAAAAGAATAAACCAGTAATTTATTAATAAATGGAAGATTTTAATCCGAAACCAAAGACGTTTCCTTCCCAAATATAAACTTGTAAATAAAATACGGTAAATAGATTTTAAATAAACTGTTCAGCTTAGTATAATAGATAATACGAGGACCATGGATGTTGCGGTAGCCACACAAAAGTTCTGTTAAGCGTGTCAGCTGAAGACGTGAAATTTTGGGGGACGAAACGTCATTATTTAGAATTAAAAATTCTTCTACTTCTCACTTCCAGCCTTTTATTTTGTGTTTTGCGCGTAACGTTGAACAACATCAAGCTCTGTCTTGTATTAGTGTTGTGATGTTCAGTCCGGAGACTGGTCTGATGCAACTCACCTCCATGATAACCTATCTTGCGCAAGCCTTTTCATTTATTTATAACTGTCACAACCCAAATCCTCTATAATCTGCTTTGCGTTTTCCATCCTTGCCTCCCTGTTCTGTTCTCACCCCACACACACTTCCCTCTAATGCTAATTTAGCAAGACCCTCGTGTCTTAAAACGTTGCCTTATTACTCTATCCCTTCTCTTGGTCAACGTCCTCCATATTGTCCGCTCTTCCACTATTCTGTTTATAAGTTCCTGGTTAGTGATTCTATCCACCTCATCTCATTCTCCTATAGCACCACATTTCAAAGGCTTCTATTCTTTTCCTTTTCCTCAACTCCTGTCGTACACGTTTTCGCACGCATATAACGCCACGCTCCATACCAACATTTTTAGTACTTATTTCCTAATGTTAACACTTACGTTACCCATAAGTAGATTCCTGTTTTTCACGAAAGTCTTCCTTGCGTGTGCTATCCTACTCTAGTTATTACGCTTCGCAAGTAGCAGAATTCCTTAACTTCTGTCAAAATATCCCTTTCCAATCTAACAGCCTTTGTTAATCCATTGTTTCCCATACTACACTCCATCATCTTCGTTTTTCCTATTAATATTCACGTTTTACTCTTTCTCCATCGTCACGTTCATGCCATTTATTATGTTTTCCAAGTCTTCTTCTGACTCCCCGTAATACTACAATATCATCGGCAAAGCGTAAGTTTTTTATTTCTTCTCGTTGCAGTATGATTCCTTTTCCATATTCCGTTTTAACTTTCTTCACCAGCTGTTCTATATATAAATTAAACAGCTTGGGCGACAGGCTGCTGCATCCTTGTATTACTGCTTTCTAGATCACGTCTTTCTTTCGTTGATCTTCAATTCTAATTATTGCTGCCTGTCTTCTGTAGAGGTTACGTATAAGCCTCCTTTCTCGATAATTTATTGCTGCGCTCTTCAAATTTCCTTTAATAGTGTGTTCCAGTTCACATTAATATACCTGTTTTTTTTCTTTCTAAATCTCCAAATGCCATGAACGTAGACCAGTCTTTTCTTATCCTGTCTTCTGAAATTAGCTGCTTCTCTTCTCCCTATTTGTCTTGTATTTGTAAAATTAGTATTAGAAAAAAATTCTAACTATTTTTTAAAAGATATTCGGACATATTGAAACGAGTTCTGATAATTACTCCCCTGTAATTTCACCCCCTCTTTTTTTTAATCAAGGGACTAAACGACGATTTTGGTTGTATTCATTACCGGGACAATTTTAATTCTTTCCCAGTTCATGTATTTGTCCTAATTAAAAAATAAAGGAGGTGTCAAAATTTTGTTTGCGAGAAGTGAACGATCAGTTCTCCAACGGCCATGTTGTGACGTATGTGCGGTAGTGACGCACGCGGCGGATGACGCGCGTGCCAACAGAGGAGGAACGCGCTTGTTTGCAGGTTGGCAGCCCAAGCGTGGCACGACTCATTATCTAATTAAAGATGATACGCTTCCGAGCAGCCGACAACGACAACAACAAGCATCATCCCCTCACCTCCTCCGCGGCGGGCCTTTAACACCTCTAACGTGACGTCACATATAGGCAGACACTCAAGACCTCGGCACTTTCCTAGACGGAGGAATATAGGTTTACAGAAGGCACCAACGCGGGGGAAATGTCTGGACGAGGTCGGCTGTGAATGTATTATCCTGACGCGTCGGCCGCTTAGACCACACCAATTAAACGTATTCATGACCAAAATGAGCAATGGGTGCTTGGTCGCAGAATTTGACTATAAAAAAATACTGGCCATTCGTGATTACTATTGAAGGCCCTACGTTGATCATCTCAAGGTTGGTGCTCAAAAATCCAGACGGTTCGTGATTACTAATGAAGGCCCCACGTTTATTACCTTAGGGTTGGTGCTCAAAAATCCTGACGATTCGTGATTACCTCAGGTTGGTCCTCAAAAATCGTGACGATTCGTGATTACTAATGAAGGCCCCACGTTGATCAACTCAGGGTTGGTCCTCAAATCCTGACGATGCAGGATTTCTATTGAAGGCCCCACGTTGATCACCTCAGGGTTGGTCGTAGGGTTGGTCCTCAAAAATCCCGACGATTCGTGATTACTAATGAAGGCCCCACGTTTATTACCTTAGGGTTTGTGCTCAAAAATCCTGACGATTCGTGATTACCTCAGGTTGGTCCTCAAAAATCGTGACGATTCGTGATTACTAATGAAGGCCCCACGTTGATCACCTCAGGGTTGGTCGTAATAACTTCTGGCGATTTAGGATTCCTATTAAAGGCCCCACATTGATCACCTCAGGGTTGACCTTCCCTGACCACCATTACGACTACCTTTTTTTAAATAAGAGTAGGCAACGTGGAGTCGAAATATCAGGATGAAAATGTCGACCATACCGCGAGTTTATTACAAGACGTCCATATTGTCTGTTGTGGCTCTATCATCCGAGCTAATCATGAAGATTTACGACCCAATACAATTTCTAGGTGTAGCTGACCTTCAGGGGTCAATCTGGATGACTAGAGAACCACGTACCGTGGTTCTGTGTTCCCTGTCACGTCTCCATTTCCTTCAGTTCAACAGCCTTCCAGGCTGAGCTCCATTTGCAAGCCTCATGTTCCACTGATCATCATTGTAAAAGATTTCCTATACTATCACACGTCCTTTTTTTCACCTAAAACCTGATTACTTCAGACTGACTTTAAAGGAAATTGTTTTTTATTTTCTGTCGGCTTTAATCGTGCCCTCTTCTTCTTTTCCAGATCTCTTGACTCCACGGCGGTTAAGCGCGTTTTCACTTGTGTCACCACGAGATGCTAGAGGTAAGTATTCAATTCTTTCAACACGGGTTTGTCAGCAGGGTCACCCTCTGGATGGCGCTGGGGGCTGTAAGGGTTGCCACCCTCCGTGGCCACGTCCACTACTGACGACAAGCTCAGGGATGCCAACAACACTCACGCGGCTCATTCACCTTGCTAGTTCCTTACGCAACCTTTTTGAAATGTTCTTCACGCCTCTCACACGCGCTGTATCTCCAGTCCTTTTAAAGCTTTCCTGTTCGTTCGTCTTTTTTTTGTGTTATTTAACATTTTATCTAAACGTCGCCTGACGGTCAGCTAATGGACTTTCAATATGCGCGAAGCTTCATAGTTTTCCTTTCCTCGTCCACGTAGTAACCATGTCTTACCGCACCTTACACTCTTGTCACCGCCTCTGAACGCTTGTTGTATATCTGCGTCTGCCAATGATTATACTCTCTTCCTCTTCCCAGCATGCATCTCTCTGGACACGACATTAAACCCTTATAAAGTTTAAAATACTAAATAACGTTGCCAACAAAACCAACCAACATCACAACGTTGTCGCTCCAGACGAGTTAAACGGCGCTGTTGCCAAGTCGTCAATGGGCACGTTGGGAAACGATTTCCTGGAGACTCGATAAGAGCGGCTTTTGGGGTTAGCGGAGTAAGAGTCCCTGGCTCGGGTGATTAACAGCTTCTTGTGTCACCATCCGTTTCATAAGCCCCTCCCCCCCAAGAGGTGTTGAAAAGGAGCGAGTGATAGCAGCGGGCCAAGGAGAGCCTCGAGGAGCGAGCGACCGACCGACCAGAGATACCAGACGCGGGCGGAGGAGAACATTACACAAGCTAGCTGATAGAGAAACCTCCGGACATGGCTCAACGCTTGATTTATCATTACACGGTGGCAGCTTTCATGGTGTAAGAAAAAAATTACAAACCTTACAAAAATTATTTAGTTATATTTCAGGTCATTGCGTGAACCAAAATTGCTTCTCAGGGTCATAGGGGACTGGAATGTTTTGCATGTAAGGGTGGCAACTAGAGACTTTCCAGAGGAATACAAAAGGATTGTAGTATTATGCGAGTCAGAAAAGGCTTGGAAACCATAATAAATGGCATGAACGTGGCCCTGGAGAAAGAGTAGAACATGAGGATGAAAAAGAGGGGAAAATCCAAGGTAAAGGAGTGTAGTATGGGAAACCGTGGAATAACAAAGGGAAGGGATATTTTGAAGGAAGTTAAGGAATTCCGTTACTTGTAAAGCGTAATAACTAGAGTAGGACAGCAGAGGCGAGGAACAGGGAATTTGTCTAAGGCTAAATTAGAGTCTATATTAGGAAATCATTGTTAAAAATTTAGTAGAGTGAGTGGCGGCGGTATATTGGTGCGAGACGTGGACGGTAGGGTCAATTTCTTGCTTACATTGATCAATTTTCGTTAGTTGCCCCTCTCGGAGCGAGAGAATTCTCACGTGTATATTGGATTGCGTCGTCATGACGTCATCTACGGTTGTGGCTGATCGTAATTTTTAAAGTATGTAGAGCCTGGCGTAACAATAACTAATATATAAAATCAAACTTTAACGAGTCCAGGATGGCATATTACAGACTAGTACACCTGATAATAGAGAGAGAGAAAGAAAATAATAAATAGAGAGAGAAAGAAAAAAGAAAGAATGAGAGAAAGAAAAAAATAATGAGAGAAAGAAAAAAGAAAGAGATAGAAAGAAAAAAGAAAGAATGAGGGAAAGAAAATAAGAAATAGAGAGAAATAAGAACGAAAGAAAGAGAAAAAGAAAAAAGAAATAGAGAGAAATAAAAAATTAAGAAAGAGAAAAAGGAAAAAAGAAATAGAGACAGAAAAAAGAGAGAAAAAGAAAGAGAGATAGAAGGAAAAAAGAAAGAAAGAAACGGGAGGGAGAGAGAAAAATATAATTCTGACAATGAGAAAGTCCAGAAGTATACAAAGAAAAAGAAGGATATTCCAAGACGCATTAGATATGTTTAAGACAAAGAGACGAAGAGACCTAGGAAGAAAAGGGAGGAGAGAGAGAAATAAAACTGTGACAATGAAAATCACAGAAGTATACAAAAAGAAGGATATTCCAAAACGCATTAGACATGTTTTAAGAAACCGTAACGAAAAGAAGAAATAAAGAAAAAGAGATGAAGAGAAGAAAACTTGACGACCGACCGTGGAAGACCTTGCAGCACAATGTCGTCTTCAAGCCATTCCTCTCTTACATTTATCATTATTAGGTCGAATGATTTCTCGTCATATTTCCTTCTTTGCTTCCGCCACGTGTCAAATCCCTTGACGAGGAAGAACAGAGACGAAAAGTTTCACTTGCGCTACACAAGCAGTTACGCTAAAATTTGTTTGACCGTGTGTGATGAGAGAGAGAGAGAGAGAGAGAGAGCCGTGATTCCAGGGCATTATCGCGCCGCAAGGTCGCTCGTTTGCGATTACCAACGACGCTCACTCAGCGGGTGGGAGAGACAAAGACTTTAACCTCAGGACAAAGTCGTATATGGGACAAATGGCAATGTCGTAAACGGTAGAGGAATTGTAAAGCCGCGTGACTCAACCTCCTTGGAGGTCCAGAAACGTAAACGGAAGAGACAGCGCCAACCCAGCTGCAGAGCGACGCCATGGTGAACCGAGATGACGTCAAACTCGCTCTCGTAGCTTGTAATCCTCTGCTCCTACCATAAATTCTGACGTACTCGGCGTCCTAAAACACGCCGCAGACGATTTAAATGTGGGGACGTTCCTCAAGATGGTCAGTTGGTTTCGCAGCTCGAAGTCCCTCAGAAAGAGGGAACAACGGGGGGTGTCTGTGATGCAAACACCCTCGCGGTAAGGGCCTTGCACCCTTGGTAGGACAGGTAGGGAAATAGTGCCCACGAAATCATGTCACCTCGCGAGTCCTAGAGGTTCGTTGGCCTGAAACGTAGACATGCCACCGCCAGGTGGCCTCCGGAGGGTAGACCAAGGTCCCCCACGCATCCATCACGTGGTCCCAATTTCCCCCGACGGACGGGATTGGTCGGCCGCGCGCATTGCTCCGTTCATCACCAGCGTGCTCAGCAGGGAGGAGTTCCACCTGGCCCTTGAAACTGGCCAGCGTATTCCAGCGAACCAGAGTGAGCTCCCAAGCTAGGTCTACATCCTAACAACATGGGCAATACTGTCAGATGATTGTGGCCAGGCGGTTTCACCATCGCTTAACTAAGAGTGCGGAGAGCCAGAACCGCACAGGAGGTTCCATGACCGAAGGCACGATGACCGTCTTGAGTCATCTGCGAGCCCACAAGACCTCCCTTCATCGTTCCAGAAGAATTCTGTCACCACCCTAAGGTGGCATTCCCCTGGCCTTAAAGGAGCAGAGGCTTTAACATCGTCTACATCCTCTCCAAGCTCTGAGGACGTGCCCCATTAGTTCAGTAGGGTGTTAGGGTACCGACAGAAGTAACCAGACTCGAGAGTCACCCGTCCTCAAGATGGTCCTTGGCGTCCTCAACACTGACAAGAGGAGTTACGCCTGCGTTTCGGATAGTTGTCCTGGTGCTGCTTGTTCAAATATTTCAGGTGGCCAAAACGACGTTGGTAAACGAGAGCCACGGAGGACCTGGACAAGAAGACAACTCGATCTAAAATTGAGCCAAATGTGTTGGATCCTTGGTCACAGATTAAAAAACTATCCGAAAATACTTGTTTTACAAAAAGATCTTGGAACCCACTTTGAGCTCCAACCCTCATCTCTGAGTATGCTATGTACAAAGCTCCCATCCAAAATTCTGAGGCCAAATACTAACTCTACACACAAGTACCAACTGTTAGTCTCAAACACGGAAAATGTAGGAAAGTTGTTTCTTTCTAATTTAGACGGTAGATGAAGTTCCTGGAGAATCGCTGAAATCAAGGATCGTCATCTCACAGATAAAACGTTCCCCTAATAATTATCAAATTACTCTATTTCAATGTCTGCTCAAGGAGTCAGAGTCATATCATATTATCTTTGACGAGAGTGCGAGAGTCGCTGGTATGGGGTGTAATTACGAAACGTAACCCAAAGTTTACGTTGAAGTGGCACACAAGTACGTTTGACCCTGACAGAGTTTACACACACATACACAAACAAACATTTTGCTACAATCTGGAAGAAGTCCTTTCTTTTCCTCCTCCGTACAAGCGTTTACAATTACACTTTAATGTGGACAGAAGGTCGAGTGATAAATATAAGATAAGGGGAAAAGCTTGCGAGTAATTACAGTCAAGGAATCTAACAACTTAGTACAGGAGTAGTGCGCTGAGGGAAGGGAAGGGAAGCGGAAAATATTAGCTACAACACTAAGCAGGGGGGAAATCAGAGACCGTAACAGATCGCTAAAACAGTCCAGAGATATTATAAAACTGCGGCAAGTTTCACTTGTAGTAATAAAAAAGGGGAAGGGAGGGGGAGGAATAAAGTCGAGAATTGCATTTTACATATAATAAATAATAGGGTAATAAATGGCCAAGATGGCGGCGACTCACGGCAGCGAATTTCCTTATCGATTTCTCGGTCAGATTAGTCGCCTTGACAATTAGCCATGTCCCATAACCTGTCAGACTGATGACGTACGAGCCTCCGTCCAACCTTCCCTTTATTTCAGTCAGTCTCATGGCAAACGCGGCGCCGGTGTTGCCAGTGTTTCAACCCGACGACATTTACTAGGTTACGGGGCAGGTTTGTGAGTCTGTGTGGCTGCAGAAACGTCGACACGGGGGGCCGGAGCCTGAAATTAAGTTTAGCGATGTGGATGATGAAGAAGAAGAAGAGAAAATTATCATCTACGTAACTCTAGTAGCTTCAGGGCCTGACCCGATAGTGGAGGAGGAAGAAGTTTAAATCTTAGTAACCTTCTCTGAGGTGATCAGCGCTAAGCACCAAAGTTTCATGGAATTTGGATGGATTGTATAGGAAACGTATAACGGACAAACACATCTTTTTCTCTCCCTATCTGCGTCTCTGTCTTTTTATCCGTCTCTCTCTCTTTCTCTCCCCCTCTGTCTGTCTTCGTGTCTTTCTCTGTCTGTGTGTATGTCTCTTCTCTCTCTGTGTCTTTCTCTCATTGTCTCTTTCGGTCTCCCTCTCTGTATTTCCTAGTCTTTTTCTGTTTTCCTCTTTCTCCCTCCCTCCCTGTCTCTCTGACTCTTTCTCTCTGTCTTTCTCACTCTGGGTGTCTCTGTCGCTTTCTCTCTGTATTTGTCTCTCCGCGTGTCTATGTTTTTCCCTGTCCGTCTGTGTGTGTCTCTCTCTGTCTATCTCTCTCTCTTTTCCTCTATATCGCTCTCTCGGTCTCTCTCTCTCTCTCTCTCTCTCTCTTCCTCAATGTCGCTCACTCTTTCTCTCGCTCTATCGTTCTCCCTGTCTCTGACTCTCTATTTCGATCGTTTTTTCTCTCTGTCTGTCTCTCTCTGTTTGTCTGTGTATATGTGTGACGATTAATATAGTTGAGCAGAGACACACACATACACAGAGAGCGAGAGAGAGATAGAGAAGGGGGAGACTAATTGCAGCGTCGACAATTTGAGACGTTGACAGCTGCTGTACTAAAACCCTATTAAGTGTGATGGTTGTCCGCCACGAGGTGATTAATCAGGGACAAAGGTCGATATCGACAATAATTTCATTTAGTCGTCCTGTGTGACGACGGAACATAAATTACCCGAATTAAAGTCTCCTTTCCCTTGGCAACTCTTCTCTCCCCCCTCTCTCATATCAATGAATTTTGTGAAATGCAGACAAATGCCCAAGGCTTAAGCGAGGCCCCCGAAATAAAGTGAAGCAATCGCTGGGGACTTATTTTTTCTGTCAGGAAAACCAGAATAGGTCAAAGCAAGGATGAAAACTTTACCTCACGGAAAGATCTTGCGAAACATCCAACGTTGTCCCTTGACAGAGTGAGAGAGAAAGGTGGAAAATGTTTTGGAATATTAATTTGATTAAACGACGACGACGAGAGCCGAGGAAGAAGCATAAACAATTCAAGGCGGCGGGCGAAGCGACGGCGGCGGCGGCGTGGCGAAATTCTGACGTCCTGCCTAAGTGATTATTAAAACGGGCTGGAAAATAATAAAGAGGAATCAGAATCGATGATGACATCGCTTCCCAATTCATTTCGAAGGCGACTCAATTATTCACGACGGTCAAATAAAACTAGAAGCAGAGAGAGAGAGAAAGTAAATCTATCATAAGCGACCCTCGCCTCGCCTTCCTTCCAGTAATTGTTACTTCACTTTATCAATATCTCAGGCCACTCTCCAAATCTCTTTGACCGACGTGATCGGGCGTCCACAGATAATCCAAACTCTTCCCGAACGAACGTAATCGAGAAACAAACAACAACGACAAGGGAAAAATCTTCATCGTGATCGAAAACTTCGAGTATTACGTATAAATCTCCCTCCTCCCCCCTCCCCTCCGGTAGTGCATCGTTGACTTTTCCTGTGGTGGCCATTTTTCCGGTCGGAAAACACCCGAAAACGAAAAAATTTGCAGTCTCATTACGTCACGCTCCAAAGAAGCTGTGACAGGGAAAATTGTAGCATTCAGAGATTGTACCTTTTCCAGACAGACTAATTTATTTCTTTATTTTAATTAGAGAATAAGGACGTTTTTGTCACATTCGCATTAAATAACACGATTGCAGGAGGGAAAACCTGAAGAAGGTGTTTGTGTATACCGAAACGTCGACGTTCTCTAGTTTCATCGAATAAATATAGTTTGTTGTTTCGTTTCAGACGTAAATAAGAACTTCCTACACAAATAAAAATAAATTACGCTAAATATTATATTTATAGTGGTAAATATCCACAACATGCCTCACAATTACTGCCACTTCTCTCCCCCCTCTATTAATCTAATTGTATTAATTCTCGACCTGAGTTTCCGACGTTGCTCTTGTATTTATTTATACCAGTCAGAATTTCATATAAAAGTAAATGATGCGGACTTAATAATTAAAATTTATGGAAACGTGCCGTTTCGTCTTCATTTTTCGGGTACTTGGGAAAAAGTTTAAAGGATAAATATATATATTAATACAGTTAATGGAGACGAAACGTTGTCCGTTATTAAAGGTCTTAATTACTAAGTCGCTGCTATTTATTTGTGGATTTAATGGAAAAAATTGTTGTATCAATTACCCCATTAGCCTAAAACTATTCCCGGTACCTCAAAATAGTTCTCGAGATAGTCAAAAAATATTCGTGACTCATTTTCCCAAAAGAGGGTAGTTGTAAGAGTTTTACCCATCCAGTGTTTGTTCCTGGGTGGTTTGGTCGAAATTGTTCCCCGCGTTTAAATTTCCGTGGGTAAAATTACAAAAGAAAATCTACATACTGATTTATAGTGTAGGTTGTTGTCGAGTGTTGCTCAGTTTCTTGGACATCCTTGGCTTTTCACAGTCTATGTATATTTTTTCGGCGTAGTTATTGTTTACGTCCAATTGTGGCAGGACTGTAAATTTCCGTTGCCCTGTCCTTAGCTCCTTCCTCTGCACCACTTTTCTCCTTCGTGCTTAATTGTGACGTGACTAATCTGATAGGGAAAATGATAAGGGACATTCCGACTACAGAGCAATTGCATTGAGCTAAATTTATTTAGTATATAGAGGGTTTATTAGTTGCATAAGTCCTTTATAAAGTAGGACAAGTCATGTTGGATATCTCTCCCAGTCTCTCTTTCTCTCTCTATCTCTCTTTATATCTCTCTCTATCTCTTTCTATTTCTATCTCTATCTATCTCTATATCTCTCTCTATCTCTATTTCTCTATCTCTATGTCTCTCTTTTGGCACTAGAACAATTTGTGAGCCTTGGCCTCCTCCTCTACAATCAGGCTCCAATCTCTTCGATCATGAGCTCTTCTCGTCCATCCCCTTATTCCCATCTTTCTCAAGTCTGAAATTACATCATCCATCCACCTTTTATCCCTTGCATGACGATGCATTTCTTTCACTATTCCCTTCGTTATCCTGTTCTTCTGCCGTTCTCCTCATCCAGTCTGATTCTCCGCGCCTTCACACATCCGTTCTTTGAATCAGCTCATCTAACTCCGCCGCTTTCCATCCTTCCTCTCTGTCTTAACTGGTCCGAACGTCTTCCTTAGTTACAAAATGTGGCAAGAATAGTGTATAGATTGTTACAGTTGAAGGAGGAGGAGCAGAGTGATCAGGGCGAGAGAGGTTTCTGGGAAGGACGTCAGCGACACTCGTGATGCAGTTGTTGTTTTGTCTCTGGTTGCAGCGGACGTGGGTTGCCTGCTGTACGGGAACCCCATCTTGGGTTGTCCTCCTCTCCTCTGGCCCAGGATGTTGTTGCCCGTCTCTCCGAGCAGCAGCAGCACCAGCACCAGGGGAGGCTCTCCGGAGAAGCTCAAGACGGGTGAGTACAACTAAATCATCCATTATTGCGATATCAAACAGCAACCCGCCACCCACAATGGCAAATGTTTCCATTTAAGTACGTAACTAGCCAGAAATACTCCACGACACATCCAATAAGAGTCTAGGTTAAGTTTAAAGTTGTAAACTAATATACTATGTTGGTAACCACGGATTGAGGATGATGATGTAGTATTAAAATGGTATGAACGTGATCATGGACGAAGAGTACAACATCAGCAGCATTAATAGAGGGAAAACCAATGTGATGGAGTGTAGTCTGGAAAACAGTAGAATAACAAAGGCTGTTAGATTAGGAAGGGATATTTTCAAGGAGATTAAAGAATTCTGCTACTCTCTTTCCTGTTCTTCCCTTCTTCCTTGTCGAATGTAGTCTAGCTTTGAATAAATTTGGTCCGTGTGTTCTATTTGTATTTATACGATTTAGATGACCCGTTCATTGCAGCCTTAAAAGGGTTCATGTGTGGTATTATATCTTTTCCCGGGCACTAGACTAGTCTATACCCATAAATAAAATTGAAGTGTCTGTCTGCTTGTCTCGAATAAGGCTCCGAAACTGCTCAACGGATTTCAATGGAAAAAATTTGGGGACTTTAAAAACTGGAAATTTAACTTAAATATTCGTGCATATTGCATTTCTATAACGATATTAAATATTAATTGTATGGGACGGTTTCTTGGCAAATGTGCGTTTGAATCTCCAAAAAAAAAACTGAATCCGGGTTGCCTACACCCTTGATCTGTTTATTCTCAGAAACGGCTCAAGGGTTTTTCAATGAAAATTTCATGGATTGAAACAGGAACTTTGACTTAAATTTTCGTGTGTGTTTCATTTCCGATATCTTTCAGAGTTCATAAAAATGTACTTATTTAGAAACCCATCGAATTGCCGCGCGAAAGGCGGCGCGGAAACTAATTGCGAGTTATGAGTCCTATTAGGCGTTCTTAGACCACTTTCTCTGTGGTTTTGGCAGTATGATAGGGAGAGAGAGAGAGAAGGTTACAGGGCGAGTATTCTCATTCCATTTATTGTTGTAAACGTGTGAAAGCGCGACCTGTTCAAAACCAGTGCGAGTTATAAGCGATATTGAGTAAATGACGCCGTACTTTCGTTTTTAGGGTAAAATAAAAACAGTGAAGTCGCGGCCATAGCTAGTAACAAATAAGAATGTAATCTTCTCACCAAACCGTAGTATTGACGCTCTTTTTTTCGGTTGTAATATTCTTTCTTTCTTTTTGCGGGTTTACTTCTCCTCCCTCCTCCCCCTCCTCTTCATAAACTTTTCCATCCTAAATAATTCCTTATCAATTAATCGCCGAGGGCAGAAGTTATGATTACAAGTTTCGGCAACTTTTTTTAATGTTGTGTGTATTGTAAAGTAATTGAAAGGAGCTTGACGAGACGGGTCACGTTCCATAAATATTAAATGAAGATGATTAAAAAGGGAAGGCGGAACTGGGTTAAATTCTCTTTAATGATGAGAAACGTCGTCGTCGTCGGTTCCGTGCAATTGTCGTCGGCGACAATGCACGGGAGGGAGGGGGGAAGGGAACAATACAGAGAGAGAAGAGAAAGTGGGAAAATTGGCATTCAATAACACTCACAGAGGGAAAGTATTTAATCACGGACGTGTTCAAATAGAGTCTCTGAATGGGAATTGTGGAGCGAATTAGGCGCATACTGGTGAGTAAAGAGCTTCACATTGACAAGCTGACAGGCCACAGATTACATTCATCGATCAGAGACCACACACAAGAGTTCAATACGTGCGGTGCGTCGACTCAAATCACAGAGAGGGAAAAAAGAGTCCTCCTTCTCCCCCCATCCTCGATTTTATTTGGGGTTTTCGGGTCACACACAGCCATTTCTTATTGTCCTAGACGAGGCACTAGCGGCCTCAAAATTAAATTAATAATCGTTCAAAGGGCAGGAGAACATTTATTACTGACTGAGGGAGCCGTTTACAAATTTAACTGTAGTTTGGAGAGTAACGTAAAGAACTATTGGGCTTCACTTCATAAAGGTGAGTGAGATTTCCCATCGAAACGTCGTGCTTTGATTCCCTTATGATCCCGGTGGAAAATCAAGCATTATCGTTCAAAGGGCAGGAGAACATTTATTATGGAGCCGTTTACATATTTAACTGAAGTTTGGGGAGTAACGAAAAGAACTCTTGGGAATCACTTCATAAAGGTGAGTGAGATTTCCCATCAAAACGTCCTGCTTTGATTCCGTTATGATCCCGGGTGGAAAATCAAGCATGTTTCATTCTACAGAATCACCAGGAAAACCTAAGATCGTCATGTAACGTAAAGGTCCAGGGTGTCTGATTTATACTTTAACGAACTCGGTTCGTCTATTTGACTGAACCAGAGTCTGAACCGGAATTAATTTAAATTAAGGCGGGTCTGATGCAACCCTTGCGCAAGTCTTTTCATTATCTTATAACAACAACATGCTTCCTAACCTCCCTCTTCTCTTATTATCCTACAAACTTCCCTCTAATGCTTATTTTACAAGACCCTCACGTCTCAAAACGTGGCCTGTTAATCTATCCCTTCAAAGTTCTCTCTTCCGCTGTTCTACTTAGAACTTCCTCGTTAGTGATTCTATCCACCCATCTCATTCTCCTACAGAACCACATTTCGAAAGCTTCTATTCTTTTCCTGTCTTATCGTCCACGCTTCGCATCCATATAACGCCACACTCCATACCAACATTTCCTAATATTCATACTTATATCAGTCGTAAGCAAATTCCTCTTCCTTGCCTGCGCTATCCTACTCTAGTTATTACGCTTCCCAAGTAGCAGAATTCCTTATTTTCCTTCAAAATATCCCTTCTTGATCTAACAGCTTTCGTTATTCCACTGTTTCCCATAGTACACTCCGTTACTTTGGTTTTCCCTCTATTAATCCTCGTGTCGAACTTTTCCTCGATGACTACGTTCATGCCATTTATTATGGTTTCCCGAGTTTTCTTCATCATCAAACCGTAGGTTTTTTTATTTCTTCTCCTTAATTCCGTAGTGAAAAAAATAAGTCGATTAAAAAAATCTTATAAATTAGTGGAGTCACAGGAACTCAATTTATGTATATATATATATATATATATATATATATATATATATATATACTGTAATGATTTTAAACCCCGAATTTTTATTTTTACTCAGTTTCCACGTTACGGCGCCATGTCACGTCGCAACCTTTGAAAACCTGCGCCATCGCTTATTTTGTCTCTTTTCTTCCTTGTCTCTCGTTCTTCTTTGTCCCCTGTTTGTTTTGTCTTTCAGCCACCTCTCTCTTTTTCTTCCTATTTTCCCCTCTGTTTTGTATTCTGTCTCTGGTATATCAGTTCTTTCTCTCCTCACGTCTTTCCTTCTTTTGTCTACTTTGACCTATTTTCAGTATGGGCCGTATATGTGACGGAGGTTGTTATCCTCGTGGGTGTAGTATTATTATCTGGTCAAGGTATGGGGCTCAAGTTCAGAATAATGAGAGTGAGAGCGTGGCCGAGGAAGTGTGGCGTGCCGCAGGGTAGAGTCTTGGGGCCCCTAGTGACTGACGCTCATTTTTATTATTCCTTAGTAGTACAATTGATTTCATATGTCTTATGCGAAACGTGGATAGATGAAGTAGAGTGACGTCATACGTAGTAGTTTAGGCCTGCCGCGTGACACGACGACGTAACGACGTGGAAATTGAGGGCCCATCATTTAGTAAAAGGAGGAATTGACGGTATAAATCCCCGTCTGCCGCCGTCGGGACGCCCTTGAGGTTGTGGAGGGGCGCCAATGGGCGGAGATTTGCTGACGGTAACGGTCGTGGGGATTCCTCCGGTGTGGCTTCTGTCCCACCTCCCGCTAACCAGCTTTGCGATCCTCCTTTCCTCTACGAGATTAAAAAATCCCGTACGTACGTCTGAAAACCCGCGGCGGCAGCACGCGAGACGACGACGAGTAATCCTCCGAAGGCGACGTCAACGCGGCAAGGATGCCATGTCACTCCCCTTCCCTTATTTTCTTCCTTCTCTCTCGTTACACCTGTTTTTTCGTCACTTCTCTCACCTCTATCTTTTTGTGCTTATTTTCACTCTGATTTTTTCCTGTCTCTCGTATATCAGTTTTATTCTTTTCTCTCCTCTCCTCTTTCTTTTTTCTGTTTACTGTCCATTTTGTAATTACCTTATTTTCTTTCACTTTTTTCTCTTTCCTTTATATTTTTCTCTCTTTTCTCTTCTCTCTCTTTCCTCTCTGGTCTCACCTCTCTTTGTCTGATCTACTTCCTGTCTTACCTCTCTGATCTCCCTTCTCTCCTCGTCCAATTTTCACTCTTCTCTCACTCTTCATAGCCTTTTTTCTCTTTCTTTTCTGTGTTTTCCTGTCATCGTTCTCTAAAATCTCTGGTCTCACTTCTCTTTCTTTGATCTACTTCCTGTCTCACCTCTCTGATCTCCCTTCTCTCCTCGTATTATTTTCACTCTTCTCTCACTCTTCATAGCCTTGTTTTCTCTTTATTTTCTGTGTTTTCCTGTCATCGTTCTCTAAAATCTCTAGTTTCCTTCTCGTTTCTCGTTCCTTTCTTTCTAAACTGCTCTGCTGTCAGTCTCTCTACTCTTCCCATTATCTCTCGTCTCTGTTTTCTCTCTGCTCTACTTTCTCTCATTCCTCTGCTTTCCTTTATTTTTTGTCAGTCTTTGTGTCAGTATCCCTCCCATGTCATTTTTCAATTTCTTTTCTCCCTGCTCTGTTTTCAGACTCTGGTCTCTCTGCTCTTCC
Source organism: Eucriotettix oculatus (assembly GCA_034510155.1). Taxonomy (NCBI): domain Eukaryota; kingdom Metazoa; phylum Arthropoda; class Insecta; order Orthoptera; family Tetrigidae; genus Eucriotettix; species Eucriotettix oculatus. Next base: position 14,541,946 of record CM067381.1, read on the forward strand.
CATTCTCTCTCTCTCTCTCTCTCTCTCTCTCTCTCTTTCTTCTCTGTATTCTTTCTGCTGTCTCTGTTCTGTTATTTCTCTTTCCATTTTCTCGCATTCCTCTGCTTTCCTTTCGTGTCTGTCTTTTGATCAGTATCCCTCCCTTGTCATTTTTCAGTTTCTTTTCTCCCTGTTCTGTCTTTAACTTCATAGAGATATAATCATTACGACGTGTTTCAAGATGAGTTACAACCGAAGACTAATTCTGTTTGTCCGTACAGTTTAAATAACTACAGAAATATGGTAAATGTGAAGTGTAGAGGGGTCCAATATCGTGCCCTGTGGCACGCGAGACTTGGTCGGTTTCCCTCCTTCCCTTTCTCAATGTCCTCTCTTCAAAGTAGTATTCTACATCCTAATCGTTTATCCCATCCATATTGTGTTGAAAGCTGTTCTCACACCTAATCATACCTATGATACGGACGATTTATTCGTTTCAAGAGTTTCATTACTCACGTCACAACCTCCACGAGCCTCGCTTCAGGTCACTATTTCTAATTTTATTCCCAACGCGGGTAATTCGATATCACTGGATTTATCACAGATCCGTAGAACTACAAAAAAACCTCAAGGTAGTGGCACTTCAGTTGTAAAGAATAAATGAGTGAGTAATCGAATGCTCGAGTCTCTACCACGTGGTTTATCAAACATCAACCAGTTTTTAATGTAAACGGAAGACTAAGTGAGCCGAGCTTACCCGACCTCCAACCCCGCCAAATTCACACGAGCCTCCGGCGCTTTTGTGTGTCGCTTCCTGAAGCCGTAATCCGTGTTAGGGGTCGCTTCCTCGCTCGCTCGCCAAAGTGGGCCGCGAGTGCAGGGGCCAAGATGGGAGAGAAGAAGCCAATCACCACCATTGTATTCCTCCTCTGAAAGCTATCGCGTGGGACGATCGCGGTCGGCCTCTTCGCTGCCCTTTCCCCATCCGCTTCGCCGCGTCAGGATCTCCACTGATCTCTTATTTTCTCTCTTCTCTCCCCTTTGCTTTGTTTTCTGTCAGTTCTTTGGTCTGTCTACTGTCCCCTTTTTTACCCTAGTCTCTCTCACTTTTTGTCTTTTCTTTATTTTCCTCTCCTTTCTCGAACCTCCATTTCCTTTTTCTGTTCTCCGCGCTCTTGTTATTCCCTCTCCTCTCTCTTACCTCTTTGGTCTCAGATATCTTTGATCCATTTCCTCTCTGATCGTTGCCCAATTTTCTTTCTTCTCTCACCCTTTTCCAAGTCCTGCTTTCTGTCATCGTTTCCCTTAACACCTTGTGTTTGCTTCTCGTTTCTTTCTAAACTGCCTCCTCTCTCTTTGCTCAACTTTATTTTTTTACTTCTTATCTGTCTTTTCATATCATTTTTCAATCTATTTTATCGCTTTTCAGACTCTGGTCTCTCTGCCCTTCCCATTATCTCTCCTCTCTGTTTTCTCTCAGCTGTCACTGTTATTTTTTTTCTCTTTCTATTTCCTCTGGTTTCCTTTCTTTCTCTTTGAATACTTTTCTTTATTATCTCTCATTTCATCAGTAACCTTCTCAAGTAATCTCTTTTCTCCCTGCTCTGTTTTCACGCTCAGGTCTCTGTTATTCCTATTCTCTATGTTTTCTCTCTGCTGGCCCTGTTCTGTTTTTTCTCATTCCATTTTCTGTATTTTTTTCCTCTGCTTCCCTTTCTTTCTCTTCCCCTATTTTTCGTTTTTTTCTGTCTTTCCGTCAGTACCGTTCCCAAGTAATTTTTCAGTCTTTTTCTCCCTGCTCTGTTTTTTGTATTTGCTAATAATCTACAATTGGGCGCAAGCCCGGTGGCAGATACATAATTAAATATACATAATTATAAACTAAAGAAAGATAAACATGTTCCGTGGATGCCCTGAAAGAGAAAAGAGAAACACTTCACTTCACTTTTTTATATTCGGAAACACATTTATATTAAATAAATATCCACTTCACTTCACACGTTTTTTCAGATTTGACCTAAATTTATTTTCTTGAAGAGGATTTCCTCCAAACACCCCCACAGGTAAATTATTCCAGTCGTTGATAGTCCTATTTAGGAATGAGAATTTGCCAACATCTGTTTTTTGTTTTCTATATTTCACTTTGAATTGGTGATCCCATCTACCTATATAACTGGGCTTTTGCATTTTGTAGCTAATTCCAATCCATGGTTTTTGCCCCGTATAAGCTTTGAATAGCAAATGCAGTCTTGCTTTCTCCCTCCTTTCTGACAAGACCTCCCAACCTAGCTGTTTTACTTTTTCCTTCCTATGACCTGGCCCTACTTGCACAAAATTAGCAGCCCTTTTCTGAACTTTCTCTAATGATTCTATTTGATTAATTCTATAAGGATCCCAACAAGCCGCCCCATATTCCAAAATTGGTCTAACTAGAGATAAGTATGCCACCTCCTTTGTTTTTGAACTTCCCTTTTTTAAGTTCCTCATAATGAAATGTAAGGAATTCCACGCTTTTCGGGCCGTGAAATTCACTTGTTCCTCCCACCCAAGTCTGTTGTTGAAATATATCCCCAGATATTTGCAGCTCGTTACCCTTGGAATTAGTTCCCCACCTATTCTATATTCTGTCTCATTTAACAAGGTGCGTTTAGTAAACGAGATTGAGCTGCTTTTCTTTCCATTAATTTTCATTTTATTTTCCAGAGCCCAGCTATTAACTTTATCTAGATCTTCTTGTAATAATAAAGTGTCTTCCTCGTTTGTTACCTTTCTGTATATGATACAGTCGTCAGCGAAAAGCCTTACCCCTGACTTCAAGTAATTCGGTAAGTCATTAATGAATATTAAAAACAGTAAGGGGCCGATTACAGAGCCTTGGGGAACTCCCGATGTTACAGCGCCTGAATCCGAAAATTGTTCCCCAATTTTCAGTTTGAGGTGTCTCTGCGCTTCCCATTCTCTCTCCTTTCTGTTCTACCTGTCTTTACTGCCTCGTTTCTGTGCCGTGAAAAGTAAACAGTGAAAGTTGTGTTTGCAGAGGAGGAAGTCCCGCTGAACCTGAGCACGAAGCCTCGACGGTCGCTGGGCATCTGGTCCCCCGGCAGCCAGTGCGAGAGAGAGGGAGAGGGGGGAGAGCCCAGCTCCACGGCCGCAGTCTCCGAGAGGACGTTCCAGGTGAGTCAAGTCTCCTCGCGTGTGCGCATTTCACTTATCTCCTTTTACAATCAATTTCAATTCGCTCTGAAACGTGAAGCTCCCATCAAGATACGTAATAATGATTTCCGATACTTACGAACTTTGTCAACACGAAAAACAGGCGAGGGAAAATAAAATAAAAACACAACTTTGCTAACCGCTAAATTTCCCCTCCTTAGTTTTCCTCTACTCTGAAGAAACTCATAAATAGAGAAAATAATCAGCTGAATTCTGACACCAACAAAAAAATAATATTATCATAAATAAAACGTAACCCCATTAATATTGAAGTAATAAGGAACGTAGGTTTTCCCGGTGTAACTGCTGGATAAAGTTTTCTCGGGATTCCAGCCCCGGGTAGCGTCGTTCATTTGGTACAACGTTTCGATGGCTTGCACCGCCATCTTCTTCAAGGTGAAGAACTTTAACCAATATTCAAGTAAAATAAAATGAGAAGAAATTACAAGATTTCGAACATTTTCCGGTTAATTTATTTCTAAAAAATTAAAATTTAATTAAAAAGTCATTAGCGATGTATATATAACTCTCACATCGATGTTGTTGTTGTGGTATTCAGTCCCAAGACTTGTCTGAAGCAACCCTCCATGCTAACCTATCTTGCGCAAGCCTTTTCATTCCCTCATAACACACCTTCTCACTAATCTTCTTAGCGTATTACACCCTTTGCCTCCCTCTTCTCTTCTTACCCACACACACACTTCCCTCTAATACTAATTTTGCAAGACCCTCGCGTCTCAAACCGTGGCCTATTAATCTATCCCTTCTCTCGGTCAACGTCCTCCACGCTGTTCTCTCTTCCCCTATTCTGCTTGGGAACCTCCTGGTTAGTTTATTCTGTCCACCCGTCTCGTTCTCCTCTAGCAAAACACAGTTCAAAGGTTTCTATTATTTTCCTTTTCCCCCAACTCCTATCGTCCACGTTCCGCACCCCACACATATAACGCCACGCTGCTCCATACCAACATTTTTAGCGACGATTTTCACACGTAATTAATTCCTCTTTTTCCGGAAAGCCTCTGCTATCCTACTCTAGTTTTCACGCTTCCCACAGTAGCAGAATTCTTTTAAATTCCTTCAAAAACATTCCTTCCCAATCTAAACAGCCACGGTTGTTCCACCGTTTCCCAAACTACACTCCGTCACTTTGGTTTTCTCATATTGAACTCTTTCTCCAGGACCCCTGTTCCTGCCATTTATTATGTTTTCCAAGTATTCTTCTGATTCCTCTAACATTATAATAATTCGTCGGTTTTTATTTACAGATAATTAGTTTTTTAATTATAACATGAAAAATGAAATAAAAACTCAATTAGTAGGTAGTTATCGAACGTTCTTCTGTCGACTATCGATACAGACACATTATTATTAACCTTTTTTTGTACACAGTAAAACTGCAAATTTTTGTTTATGCGACTATAAATAAATTAATTAATAAAAAACTGCATAAAACTGAATCAGCAGCAAGTTATCGAGCGTTTTCCCACCGATTCAAAAACCTTTTATTAACCTATTTGAATATTAAAAATTACGTAAAATTAGAATCAGCTATGTGAAAAATTACGATAAATTCTGTGACTTTATTTTTGGAGGTTTTATTTCATTCTGATATACGTAAACTTTCAGTAGTATATATACAAATGAACACCCGTAGTTGATTACGGTAAGGAGCTGAATGGAGCAGCCATCTTGTAACGCGTGCGGCAACCTTACAGGATAGATGAAATATGCATTAGTCCGTTAAACTAAAGCACACGTGCGCGCTGTTATTTATTCTTTGGTCAATGAGTTTCCACTTAAGCAATTAGCGAGGAAGAGGCCGTGTCCACCGGAAGTGCGACTTGGAACTTCCTGACCACGTGAGATATCACACTCATAATCGTCCACACTCATCTAATATTCATGCACGAATAAATTTTTTTCGGGCTCGTCGACAGTGCGCATACGCAACACCACAAATATTCCAACGAGACATTCAACATTTAACTTCACACGAATCATTTTTTAAAAAACTAGACTATTTAAATTACAAACAATGGAAAATAGAACATAAATGCACGCATATACTAAATTACACAAAGGAGAAAAATTATTTTCAGAAATCAAGAGATAAAATTTTTTCGATCTTCGACATTTACACAAACCCATTTATCTCTTTGAAAATGGTTTCATCCGTACCAAGAAACGTAAATTTATCTTAATACATTTACCGGTAAAAGATTATCAAAAGTCGAAAATTTTTGCTTACTGCCTTCCTACTTTGGACGTCAGTACAACTCTCAGTTAAATCAAATTCAAATATCGATCTGCTGTAAGAGTTCCAAAGTTTTGTTATTCTTTTTTTTAATATTTCACTTGATTACCTTCATTCTTCTTTTCTTTTCTTCGTCTTGATCGGCGTTACAGCCCTTTGTGAGCTTGAGCCTGACCCGTCTGATTTTCAGCATTCTCCTACAGCACCACATTTCAAAGGCTTCTATTCTTTTCCTTTCCCCCCAACTCCTATCTATCGTCCACGTTTCGCATCCCCATATAACGCCACACACATTTTCAGCAACGATTTCCTAACATTCACACTTATATTACCCGTTAATTAAATCCCTCTTTTTTCGCGAAAAGCCTTGCTTATAAAATAAATGAAGATAATTCCCATTTTTTACGTGAAGTAACCCGACGGAACCTTTACTTCAACTCGACATTCCATAACCGGTTTCAATTTTTTTTATATTTATGAACTGAGACATATTAATTTGGTGCTGCGTTTCACGTCCCACGGCCTTCTTAAGGGTCCCCCGCAGTGATGACGTCACGATCCTACGTCACCAGTCAGAGATCCTACCCTCCTCATTTTCAGGTGAATGTGACGAGATTATCTCACAAGAGTGTGACGTCATACGAGCCGGGCCACCATTTCGGCGTTTCACCGGAATTTTTAGATATATTCAAATTGAGGCCGTTTCATTACAGACGTCTATGCGGCTGCCGCCGCGTGACGTCACTTGATGATCCATGGAATTAATTCTTTTGGAAAATTGAAAAACCGAAATCCTTTTTCGGGTAGAATTCCTACAGTTTACAGCTGCACAGCAAAACCATATATTGCTGATGGAATTATCACATCGGAAAAGAGAAACACTTTTGGACGTTCTACACTGCGAAGCACACTTGCGTTTGCAGAACTAGGATTAAAAAAATGGCGGACGGCTCGGCTCGTATTAGAGGGGCCTTAGTGTAGCCAGATGGTGTTGGAAGGTTGGTTTCCTAGGAAGCGTTGTCCGTAAAACTACCAGTTGATAGCGTTGACAAACAATTCTCCAACGTTTTCCTCCAGGGTACGGACGTCATTTTAAAGTTAAACCTATATAAAATAGCAACTCCAATTAAAATCACTAACCATAGTGATTTAATGTTTGCGATGTCTTCACTGGTCCGTTGAAGTAATTTTTAAACATTTCTCAAATATGAGATTAAAAATGGGCGGACGGATGTTACAGCCTGCCCTGACGTATGACGTGAGCCAACCTGTGTTCTGTTGCAGTGTAAGCAGTGCGGCAAGTCGTTCAAGAGGTCGTCCACGTTGTCCACGCACCTCCTCATCCACTCGGACACTCGGCCCTACCCCTGCCAGTTCTGCGGGAAGAGGTTCCACCAGAAGTCGGACATGAAGAAGCACACCTACATCCACACAGGTGAGTCAGCCATGTCTTGTCTTGATCAACACCACTTCATGTTGACCACAAACATGACAAGCTTAAAATATATTGAAGAGGCCTTTTTCACTACTTAATTTAATAAAATACAACACGATAAAGGCATCATACTGCAAGGAGGACAAATAAAAACCTTACGCTTTGCCGACGATATTGTAATATTACGATAATCAGAAGAAGACTACGAAACCATAATAAATGGCATGAACGTGGTCCTGGAGAAAGAGTTTAATATGAGGATTAATAGAGGGGAAAACCAAGGTGACAGAGTGTAGTTTGGGAGACAGTGGAATAACAAAGGCTGATAGATAGGAAGGAATATTTCGAAGGAATTCTGCTACTTGGGAAGCGTAAAAACTAGGGGTAGGATATCAGAGGCAAGGAAGGCTTTCGCGGAAAAGAGGAATTAATTGCGTGTGAATAATAGGAAATCGTGGCTAAAAATGTTCGTATGGAGCGTTTGTGTTACATGTAGACGATAGGAGTCGGGGAAAGCAAAAGAATAGAAGCCTTTGAAATGTGGTGATGTAGGAGAATGAGATGAGGTGGATAGAATCACAGGCGAGGAAGTTATAAACAGAATAGGGGGAAAAGCAAACAATATGGAGGACGTTGACTAAGAAAAGGGATAGATTAGAGGGAAGTGTGTGTGTGTGGGGGGTAAGAACAGACGAGGGTGGTCAAATATGGAATACGCTAAGCAGATTAGGGAATGGGGTGTGCTAGTTATAAATAAACGAAAAGCTTGCGCATGATAGGTTATCATGCAGGATTGCATCTGAATGGTCTTAGGACTGAATACCACAACAACAAAGTAAATTCAGCTGCAGCGGACAATTCAACAAATGATTAGATGCAGTTTGATCTGCAGATATATATATATATATATATATAATTATTACATTCTTTGGAACGCACTAATTTATAAATAATTTTTTAATAATCACCCTCCCCTATAATTTACAATATATAATACGTTCAACATAATAGAATTAATTAAGTTAGACGATGTCACATTTCAAACTCCAAAAATATATCGAAAAAATGTCATTTAACCGTTGGTAACGCTTTTCACTGTCATACCGAAAGATCTCCACCAGAGATAACTCTACTCACTGCACAGACATATTTCATCTTTGATACTTCTTCCATTGAAATGGTACACAGACCAAATTGTCAGCCCACAAAAATTTTCCCTTATTTCTCTTCATGTAAAAGATTCGTCTTCCATTAGGCGCAATTTCTGAGATTAAAAGCTCTGCAATTTTAGAAAAAAAAATTGGAACAAGCGACAATTGTCAAGGATCGTAAACGTAAATTAGTCTCAATAGTTTTCCCCCTCACCTCTCCCCCGCAGGGGGAGTAATTTACTCTGTATTAAAGAGACCAACCAATATGGCGGTCAATATCTGCTTGTCGCTAATGTGAACTTTCCTCGATAGCTACAGGAATTCTTTTTTTTTTCATCTCCCCTCTCTCTCTCTAATTGGAAACGGCTTTTTATCATCCCTGGCATTAAAAGCGCATTTCATAAGTAATTCTTTTTGTTGACCTCTGCGACGGCCGACGGCCAATTGGAGTGCAATTACTTGGGAGGCTCGACGACGACGACGGTTAATAATTCCTCCGACCACTAGTTCATAACTCAGCCGGGGGGGGGGGCAGCACCGGCTCAGTATCGAACAGTCGCAGAGGTTACTTTAATCTCGTTTAGAGAAATTAGGAAATTGTTTCACACGACATGACACTGACGAGAAGGTGACGTCATCCCAGGACCATTCCTCCTTGCAAGGAACTGGTCATGGCAAGGGACAACAGGGATTTCACCTTTTATCTAGTCAATTCCCCTGGCAAGCAACGTTCAAGGATTTACTGCGCATTCAACGAGGAGATGATTAAAGCCCAAGTAACGCTGGTCATCAGCATCCTTGAGTCAACATCCATTGAAGGGTCTGAACCTCCCTTGCCCATACTTCTCTGTTCGGTGCCTTTGACCTCCATCTCCTTACTCCCATTTCCTTAGGGTTTTCTGGCGTGTGTTTGATCTCAGGCAGAGAGATTCTTTCACGAGTCTCCAGCGTTTGTTTGATCACAGGCAGAGAGATTCTTTCTCGATTTAGCATCGCAGGTTACCAGACGACGCAGTTCGTTTATTTGTAGATCGCTGACATGACTGTACATTTTATCAAGTATAATAAATATCACAAATAAATAACTCTACTACTGGTATAAAATGTAGTCATCTCTCTGCCCAGAGTTTCCTCGACATCATCCAGTCGTCATCTCTTCCTTTGGTCTACCCTTCAGTCTTCTTCGTCCAGGCGTCCCTGTATAAACTTTCCTAATTCCTCTTCCTTCAGGCATTCTTTTTAGATGTCCCAGCCACCTGAATCTTCTGCTATATCTGGAATGTTATATAGTAATGGTTAACTCTTCATTATTTCTCATCTTCCACTGCCCATTGTCATTTACCGTTCCATATATTTTCCTCAGTATCTTTTTTTACCATCTTCAACTCGCAGGACATGTAGTCGCATAGAATTAAATTAGAAACAAAAGCAAATTTTGAAACAGAAATTCATTTTCATTCCTTTAGATAACGTCTTCAGACAAAAGATCTGATGAAAAGGCGGCGTTTCGAGGGCCAACGGTTCTGTCGTCTTCTTATAGGTGATGGAAGCTTTTTTTTCTCTGGAGGTTGGTAACTGCCTTCCTCTTGGGAGTCGTGACGCTTCTTTCGTCAACTGTAACTGTCGTCAGACACACGGGGTGGGGGAAGGGGGGTAGTGAATGTTACGATGTCTACCTTCTCTCAGATCAGTCTGAAGACATCTTCTTCTTTGGCTCCACAGCCCAATGAGGACCTTGGCCCACCGGGTCGACTGCGACTGCGGACTGTCACCTTACAGCTTACACGGGCAGCGTATCGATTCTCTTCGCGAACCTGACGGTACATACATCTAAGCCCATGCCAGGATTCGAACGGTTTGTGAGGCGGGACTCTAGCCACAGGACAGGAGGTCGGCGCGGCGCGGCGCGGACGACATCTAGTTTCCGTTTTCTGGGACCATAACCTCTTAATGACAGAGAGAGGGAGAGAGAGTAGGGGGACTACAGGAATGTCTTGAGACCCGTAAGCGATCGCGCCTCGGGTCGATGAGTTGGTCGTCTCGTGGTGCAAAATTTATGAATTGCTCCACTTCGGTCGTCCGTCCCGTTGGCACCACTGCGACGGTTTTCCCACGGCCGCCAGGGGAGGGCGCCGTGCATTATTGAGCCTCGCTCTCGCCCGCGATTAAGTCAGAGCTTCTCTCTCTCTCAAGTTTGAACGGTTAATGATTTAATGAGCGACCACACGGCCGCGATCGCCGCCGCAGATCAAGAGAGCTGCTTGTCGGTCGCACCTGCTGGCTCGGTGGCGGCCATGCGGGCGCACGTGCGACTCGCAGCTCAACCGATTTCCGGTTCCTGCGGAAACCAAGTTACTTGTTCTTGAGTCGAGCAGGTCGTTAAGCAACCTTCGCAATTCCATTTACGAGAACCGTTTATCACGCGTTTGGACGTTATTGATCGTCAGCGCTCAACAGTTTTCCGCGCCTTTAACTTTCTCGCACTTTGGAAACGAATTAGTAATATTGATAATTAACGTTTGGGTCCGCATCCCCGCTTTTCAATTCCCTTCCTATTCTATTAAAGAGGAGTTGCCTGTTTCAGGATCTCCCTCATGTAGCCTGTTAACCCAAAAACAAAAAAGTCCCCTTTTCATTTCCCTTCCTATGCTATTAAAGGGGTGTTTCCTGTTACAGGATCACCCTTATGTAGCCTGTTAACCCTCCTCCATCCCCACCCCAAAAAGCGGGAATGCCTCGTACTCTCTTTTTTAAGTTCTCACATGCCGAGACACCTTCACCTATTTAAGGAGGTGTATGTACTGGGGTCGAAGACCATGGACATGCCATAATAAGAGTTGTTCTCGTATCCCATTGGGGTCAGTCGGCCAACTATCTCCTAAAACTGGTGGTGACACGGACCCCACAGCAAACCCGTCACCCGTCATTCGGAAGGGCGTGAGAATAGTACCCAATACTAGGTTAAACACCATGAGGGTGGGATCCTTAAACTATAGCCCGGGGGCCCTAGTCAATCCTTGGCTACATTGCTCTACATTCCATATCTCCCCGTTTCAATTACCTTCCTATGCTATTACAGGTGAGTTGCCTGTTTCACGATCACCCTAATGTAGACTGTTAACCCCTTCCCCCCTCCAGAAATGGGAAGTATACCTGTGAGGATTTTCTCTCGCAAGCATTTCTCCCACCCCAGAGTGACTGCGGGGCTCACCTGGGAATGCCTCGTATCTATCTGGTTTCTTTTCCAAAGTTCTCACATGCCGACGAACTTCATCTATTTAAGGAGGTGTATGTACTGGGGTCGAAGACCTTGGACATACCAGAATAAGAGTTGTTCTCGTATCCCATTGGGGATCAGTCGGCCAAATACCTCCTAAAACCTGAGTTTCTTCGTGTATTCTATTGTCTCAGTAAAGAAAGAGAGAACAATTTAGAGATGAGATGCGAATCAGATGGAAGGATATCAGAGAAACCAAGCAATCAGGTTGGGTTTATCGCTGTGAAAGAGACTCAGAGATACGTCAAGCAGGAAAGGGCAGAATGAAAGAAATTAGAATGAAAAAAGGAATTGGAAAATTACTCTAAGATGGCAAGGAAACTCCGTTCGTCATCAGGGAGAGGAGATCAGATGTGTCCGTACAACCATCAAGACGTGGACTCAACAAGACTGACTAGTCCATGCATATAGCACCCGAATAAAGCTGAGACAACTCGGTCACTTCTGAGAGGTCTATGATCCGGGCGTCACAGATCCCGGAGCTGTACGATGATCGCATTGCAACAGGATCATTACAACTGCGTAAAGAGGAAGGCGGGATGTGACAGCAAGAGTCAGCGACAGGAGGGAGGAGGGAGAAGACTGGGGAAAGTTTCCCAAAGTTTTAAAGTAGTCGATTTAACCATTGATAAGGCACCTGCAAGTCTGCCTTAGCGCGCGCGCTCTTAAGTAATGAATATCGACTCGTTGACGAGGAGAGGAAAACGCGACGTCAATCTTGACCCGATTCGGGAAATTTCACTCTACACTCTCGTGGTGTAGCGGTTGCTTTATTAATAGGCTATTATCTCTGGTAAAGTGGAGGCTCTTAAGTGTCACTTTACGTACGGCCATTAAATCAACCTGAGTGTTAAAACACTGGACGGACCGAAAATAAAATTACAGAAACGCTGGTGGGAAATAATTGGAGAAAAGGTCTAGAAAACGGTAATTGTCGCTGTGAGGTGAAATATTAAGAGGTGGAGGGAGGAAAGGATGGAAAGGGGGGTGGCGGAGGCAGGTAACCTGCAAGGGTAGGTTTTATGGGGTGGGGGCGAGATTGCGGGGGTGGCGTGAGGAGGAGGAGGACGACGACGACGAATTGGCGTGTTTGGGACAAGCAACAGACTGCCGACTTTCCCACGACAATAATGCACGAGGGGCGCTGCTTCCCTTACCACTCTTCCCCTCGAGGACCTCCTCAGTCGTCTAAGGCGATTAGGAGACGAATTTATGTACATCTAAATTTTAACGGTCCTGGCGTGACTTCCAATTTTGCCGACAGTCAAACCAAAAATTAGCCTGTCTTCGTTTTCTTATCGACACTTACGACCGCCAGCCTGGCGCCGGGATAAACCGCTTCTCACCTGCCAGATGCCAGCTAGAATGTTCTTGCTGAATTTTTATATCACTCAAAAATAAAACACGAATAAAATAGGGGAGGCGTCCTCCTGCGCTATAACGAGGCGCAAAATTCGACCCTGAGGCACACCGTCTGCGTTTAATAAGTGTAGTAATATCGGTGTGTTTAATTTCCTGGTAACGAGGTCGTAGTAAGGTATTGATGAGCCTCGCGTGAGGTGACGTGAGTTTGTCCTCCATTTTGGCGTTTCAGCAAATGCGCTGGGTCGACGGCTCCTCAATTACGCGCCGAGTCCCCGGTGAGTTGGCGGCCTGATATCCGCGGTATATTAGCGCTAATTACGCGTACATGTTTGTTTGACATGGGAAGCGACAGTTCCTCTTTTGTTTTCCGCCGGCATGTTGTTGTGACGTGCGTGTGGAAGCAGCCGCCCGCCACCTTCAGATCCCGCGCGCAGATAAACGTCACGCGCCGCGCATTTGTTATACCAGAGATATTAATAGCGATCGCTAGCGGCTCGGCTCTTCTTCTTAATCATCCGCCACCGCTGCGAATTAGCCACCCCGTCCCCCTCTCCCCCGCCCCCGCCCCCGCTAGCGTATGAATATTTAAAAATCTTGCCGTTTGAAAACGTGTTACTGCCAAGGTTCACGGACAGCGTCGATAACGAAAAGCTCACTCAGTCAGTCAGTCGCAATGCGAATGTGGTCAACAAATACATATGTAAAAAAAATACACTTCATTAATTTGAGGAAGTAAAACGGTCGCTCAACTTAAATTTTACAGCCTTTTTATGAACATTTTAAAATAATTGTTTAATTCAATAAATGTTGCATGCTTCATTAATAATGACGGATTTATTAATAAATAAAATGTCAATTTATAGGAAAGGGAACATTGGTACTGTAATGATCTGGTTAAGATAACCAAAGAAATAAAATAAATACCCTGAAGGTTTCCCGATGACATTGTGGTAACTTCTTAGAGGAGTCAGTAGGAGACTTGGAAACCAAAATAAATGGCATGAACGTGATACTGGACGAAGAGGATTAATAGATGGAAAACTATGGTGATGTGTAGTATGGGAGAGAGTGCAGTAACAAAGGTTGTTAGATTGTGAAGCATAATAACTGGAGTAGGATAGAAAAGGGAAGAAGGGCTTGTGGCTGATTTGAGTATGAATGTTAGGAAATTTTGGTATGGAGTGTGACGTTATATAAAAGGGAAAAGAAAACAGAAGCCTTTGAAACGTGGTGCTATAGGAGAATGAGATGGGTAGATTGAGCGAGTTCTAAGCAGAATAAAAGAGAGAACAATATGGAGGGATAGATTGGTAGGTCGCGGTTGATGCCGTGAGGGTCTTAACATTAGGGCGGACTAAGGATGGAATGCAGTAAGGAGATTAGGGAGGACGCGGTAGCTACGTAGAAATGAAAATGCCTGTGCAGGATAGGCTAGCATGGGTAAGACCAGTCTTAGGACTGATTACCACAATATTTATTTTAAAACATGGTCACTTTTGTTAATCCTGCGTATAAATTTATATTTGAAAACACTTACTTATTGTGGAAATAAATAATACGCTTTAATTGCTGTTTAAGATAGATTCGAAATAGCGGGGTTGATGTCACACATTGTAGCTTATTGGAACCAGAGATACTACACCTATATTATGATGCTCTTTACACTACGGAATAAAAAAATTGGGGTGGCTTTTGACACAGGGTGGCTCAGACAGTAAACTAAATATGTCCCCCGTTCCACTTTGGTGAAATTTTACCCATTAAATGTTTCTATCTGTTTATTTAAGTGGAAATTCTACTTTGAGCCTTTCAGTTTATGTCGCAAGTCTGTAAATTTTTACAAAATAATGATTTAGATTGTGCGGCAGAATTTTAAACTTCTGGTAACGTTAGAAAATTAAATATTATTTGTCTGATCAGAAAAAAACGGGGAAAATGGCCGAGAATTCAATAAGCAAGTGATTCTAAACGAACTGATATAATTTATTAATGGGATTATAATTATTAATTCAGAGCTGACGAGGTGACTGTGCCACCATTTTGCACCGCGCCCGGCCATCATCCCATTAGACATCCCTTTTCCCCAACAGAACGATTCATTCGTGGGATAACTGGAGTGTGTCCCACGGAAATGTCAGGCAAAAATGAAATAGTTTGTGTATCCCCTGTACCATTTCCCTGTGGGATTAATCACGTACATCCCACGTGCGTTCAATAAAGAAATGTCTATGTTTTAAAATCTATTAGGTATTAAATTGTACCGTAAAACTTTATTAAAGTGACGTCAGATAAAAATATCTGGGAAACACTTGAACGGTATTCTATTTTAAACCATAGAAAGGTATTATAGTCTAGTCCAAGTTTAAAAAATAATTATCATTATATTATACTTTAGATGAGGTTTACTCCAACTAGAGTCTAAATATCCTGGAGTTAAATTGTAAAAGACTGTTCACGAGGATTAAATAATGTATCAACGGTTGTTAAATATTACGTCGCGCGTCCCCCTTTGTGTAATCCGAGTGGTATAAATCCGTCAGCTTAAGTTTTTATCCCGCGGTCATCTACAGCTGAAGTTGTGTTTTATTCCTCGAGACGTTATGTCACAAGACAGCCAACTGTTGTAACCTAATTTCAACCCCACCCCATGAATTCTTTGACATAAAGTTGGCAATACTCGTATTCCCTTTGAGGCGATCCTCATTAAGACATCGATCGTAGCTAACTCTCTCAGTGGCTGATGATGGCTTTCCTAATTAACGGCGACGACCCCCTCGCCTCCCCCGCCCCCCTTTTTTCAGATTGCGAAATCCCTATCTTCACTAAGAGAATATTCGGTGGAGAATTACGGGACAGTTTTTTTTAAAAAACAGTGTCGCAATCCACAGAAATTTTCTGTCAGAAAGAAAGAGGTGGCGGAGGATTAATAACGAAAGATGAAGAAGACAGGAAATTGGTTTCTGTTTGGTGTCGAAAACCAAAAATTAGTATTGTTAAATAAATAACTTAATTTATAACTGGGTGAAAGTTAAAGGAAAGGTCAGAGTAGATGAATATGGGGAAATAATTTTTTTTCTCAGAGTGAAATTGCGGGGATATTAGTGACTCAACCACCAAATACTCTCTCTGTATCTGATAGTTAATTTATTTAATTCAGTTATTGGAAAAATAGACTTTGATTCCTTTACTGCTGATTATCATTAATTTATTTTAACGTTGGCAAGACTGTGATCTGCCTTGACCAAAGACGTTCTTTTTTTCCGTCTCATGTTATTGTTGCAATGATCGTTCTCTCCTTCTTTTGTAAGAGGGATGAACAACCCCCCTCCCCTCCAAAAGGGGGTGAGGTAGAGACGTTTTAATCCAACCGAGGTGCAGTGTCCGTCATCCTCAGAGAGATTTTTAGTTTTGTTGTTGTGGTAATCTGTCCTACGAATCGTCTGATCCATGATAATAAATCCTGTGCAAGACTTGTCATTTCTACACAGCTTCCACATCCCACATCCTTCCTAATCTGCTTAGCGCATTCCACCCGCCCTCCCTCTTCTGTTCTTACCCCACACACTTCCCTCTAATACTAATTTTACTAACACCCTCGTGTTTCAAAACGTGGCCTATTAATATATTCCTTGAAAGTCCTCCATATTGTTCCCTCTTCCCTTATTCTACGTATAACGTCCTGGTTAGTTACCCTATCCACCCATCTCATTCTCCTACAGCACCACGTTTCAAAGGCTTCTATTCGTTTCCTGTCTGCAACTCCTATCGTCCACGTTTCGCACCCAATATAACGCCACGCTCCATTTTTAGCAACGATTTCCTAACACTCACACTTATATTACCCTTAAGTAAATCCCTCTTTTTCGGGAAAGCCTTCCTTGCCTGTGCTATCCTATTCTTTATGTCAGCATTCGCCTATAGCACCATGTTTCAAAGGCTTCTATTCTTTTTCTGTCTGCAACTCGTATCGTCCAACTTTCGCACCCAAATAACGCCAGATTTTTTAATGTAGAAAACGAAATCCAATTTGTTAGGTGTACGTCATAAAAGCTTTCAGCCTCCAAGGCTACAGGCACCGACCCCACATTTTACATTATTAATGTTTCTAAGAAATTACTTTTTGATAAATGTAGTGGTCAGAATGTACTGAGGTTGGTTTTTGAAGTGTTGCAGTAGTAGTGGTGGGAAAGCCAAGGTGGAAAAAGAATTGAGGCTAATCTGTGGCCCTCTCCCGCACTTGTGTCAATAACGGCGTCACCAACATCAGCGTTTGTAACGGGTGGAGACAACAACTTACTTTCTCCTTCGCGGGTCTCGGTGACACTAAAAGGGCAGCTTGACGAGGGAGGAAGGAAGGAAGGAATAAAGCTATTGGCTGCCGACCGACGCAGCTGATTACAGACGAGGGGTTTTGCTGACGGATTGCGTGAATCATTGACGACGACGACGAGGAGGAGGAGGACTCTGATTCACCTGCGAGTATGCAGCAAGCGACGGTAATCACAGTCCACCTGATGGACGAAGCCATTACGTCGTCTCCTATTAACAATTCAACGCCGTCGTCTTAGACATCCTCAGCAAAGAAACGGCAATTAAACACTGCAAAGGTGAAGAGATTGTGGAACGCTGAAAGCATCGACCGACAAGCAGAAAGGGACTTAAAAATCAATTTAAAATAGTTTCCTTTATCTGCGTTTTCTGTTGTTGTGGTATTGAGTCCTAAGACTGGTCTCAGTACCTACCTTGCACAAGCCTTTTCATTTCTACGTAGCTACCACGCCCGTCTTCTGTTCACTTCTCTCTAATGTAATTATACAAGACCCTCATGTCTCAATACGTGGCCAATTAATCTATCCCTTCTCTTGGTCAGCGTCTTCCACGTTCTCTTTGTCTTCCATATTGTTCTCGCCGTCCCCAATTCCCCATAGAATTTCCTGGTTAGTTAACCTATTTACGTATATTATTCTCCTACAGCACCATATATTCTCTGCCTTTCTTCAGCTCCTGCCGTTTGGCTCCAAGATAACGCCACACACCATAACAACATATTTTAAAATAAGGATTTAATAATATTCGCACTTATGTTATCCGTAAGTAAATTCCTCTTCCCTGCCTGTGCTATCCTACTCTAGTTATTACGCTGTCCAAGTAGCAGAATTCCTTAACTTCCTTCAAAATATTCCTACCCAATCTAACAGCCTTTATTATTCCACTGTTTTCCATACTACATCACCTTGGTTTTCCCCTCTATTAAACCTCATGTTGAACTCTTTCTCCAGGACCACGTTCATGCCATTCATCAAGGTTTCCTAGTCTTCTTCTGTCTCCCGTAATACTACAATATCATCGGCAAACCTTAGGGTTTTTGTTTCTTCTCCTCATTGAAGTATGATTCCCCTTTCCCATATTCCTTTTTAACTTTCTTCATCGCCTGTTCTCTATTGTAAGTTAAACGGCATGGGTGGATACTGCGTGTAAATTGATCTTAGACTTCTATTCTTTTCCTGTCTTCAACTCCTATCTTCCACATTTACACCCATATAATACCACACTAACATTTTTTCGTTATGATTTCCTTATGCTCACACTTATATTACCCGTCCCAAAATTCCTTCCTTGCCTGTGCTACCCTACTCTGGTAGCAGAATTCCTTAACTTCCTTCAGAGTATTCCTTTCGAATCTAATACGCTTTGTTATTCCACTGTCTCCTGTGCTACACTCCATCACCTTGGTTTTCCCCTCTATTAATCTTCATGTTGTAATCTTCCACCACGATCACGTTCATGTCATTTATTATGGTTTCCAAGTCTTCTTCTGACTCCCCTAGAACCACAATATCGTCGGCAAGCCTCCAGGGTTTTTATTTCTTCTTCTGCTTACAGTGTGATTCCTTTTCCATATTGAGTTTTAACATTCTTCATCGCCTGTTCTGTATATATAAGTTAAACAGCATGGGCGACAGACTGCATCCTTGTCTTACTCCCTTCTTGATTTCTTCTTTCTTTTCTTGTCCTTCAATTCTATTTACTGTTGACTGCCTTCTGTAGAGCTTACGGATAACTCCTCTTTCTTGATATCATTTTAATCCTGTCGCCTTCAATCTCCTTAATAGTGAGTACCAGTTCACATTATAAAAGGCTTTTTCTACATATACAAATGTCATGAACGTAGGCCTGTTATCTCTTATCCTGTCTTCTTTAGTCCCTACATTCTTCCAAAAACTGACTTTGTAGAATTATAATTGAATGAAACATCCGAATTTATTACAAATATGTTTAAAGAAAATAAAACAAAGAGTTTAACACAGTAAAAAGAATTATGCTTCTTTTTGAAACCTCTTCAGATTAAAATGTAATATTTAAACAAGTATGAAAATAATTAATTAACTGAAATATCAGTAGATATAATTAAAAGGTTGTAGAGAAAATTTTTGTTTTGTCAGGTTCCATAATTAAATAAGTTTATAGTTTAAGGATGTAGAAATGCTTGCACCCGAAGCTCAAGCAAATAGGTTTCATTTTAATATATTGCCACATCTCAAGACCTGCAGTGATGGCAGAGGACTGCAGACACGTAGACTCGGGTTCGAGTCCCAGCCGACGCAACCATTTTTATTTGTTTAATTTATTTACATTGTTTCCTTTAGTTTCTAGTATTTTCTGTTTCTAGAATGTTCTGCTTCTAGAATATTCCATGTATGTATAAACAGGACTGGATTCCAAATCGGAGTCAGTCTTAAGCAGTACGAGCTTTGTACAGCACTTCGCCGTTGATTAAACGCTTATAACCTCTACGTGTGTGGGTTATTGAATCTCACGATCCCTAAGAAACGTGACATTATTTTTATAATTTTATATATATATAATGAAAGCTCAAGCAAATTAAAATTTAATTAAATTTAAAATATATTAAAATGAAACTTATTTGCTTGAGTTTCGGGTGAAAGCATTTCTACTTCCTTAAAGTAGAAACTTATTTAATTATGGAACCTGACAAAACAAAGTTTTCTCTACAAGCTTTTAATTATATCTACATATATATCAGTCAATTAATTATCTTCATACTTGTTTAAATATTACATTTTAATCTGAAGAGGTTCCAAAAAGAAGCGTATTTTTTATTGTTTTATTTTCTTTAAGCATATTTATAATAAATTCGGATGTATATATATAGACATATAGACATATATGGGATGCGACGCGACGAGGACGCGCGACTCGTCCTTAATTTGCGGGAGTGAGTGTTGGCAGCCCTGCTTGCTTTGGCCGGCTGAGGGTGACGGTAATTTGTTTTCAGTGCAAACAGAAGGCGGCCAGCATTACCGTAATTGTGGGTTCTGTACCTGTCATAACAAGAGTCGCGAGGAAGCCTCTTTTCCCTCTCTTCCAAAGTCAATATTTAAAATCGCGTCGTCAACCTGGGGTGGGGGAGGGGGTAGGGGGCAAAAAGAAACACGTCGGTCAATAAAGATAACAACAACAACATTGCTTTGATACGCAACCGCGACGCCATATTGGTTCCACAAGAAGTTCAACTTTCTATCTCCTCTCTCCTCTCCGCCTTCTCTACGCAATTTCCCCTCCCCACCCCCGCCTCAGATATTATATTCACGAGTCAGACTGGAATGACCAGAAAAAACTACAACATCACAGTCCGTTCCCGGTCGTCTGAAAATTACACACAACAATTTTCTAACAAGGTTACTTTAGAAATTCCCGTCTTGAAAACGAGAATTACAATGACTGCGGTTGAAGTATGCGACTCCCTCAGTCAATAACGTCTTCCTTACTTCGCTCACCTAAACGTCGATGGTGTGAGTAATTCTTGGCGATACCAGCCGACGGCGAGGTAAAACAAAGATAAAAGCAACGACCCGCCTCTCTCAGGGAAAGAGAGAAAGAGAGGGAGAGAGATCTGTCACACAAACTCAATAAGACCTCATAAAATTTATAGAGAATTCTGAATTAAGAATCATTACAATGATAAATTTAATATGAAACCTGTTCGGTAAACCTCGGCCGCGTGATTTTTAGTGACTTTCCTGGCAGACGCGTGAATCCCGGATTCGAGAACTAGGAAAAATTGTGAGAATGTTTCCTAACGGCCAAAATTTGAATCGAGCAGGGGGAAAACCGCAGGTTTCGAGGAGGGAGGTTTGTTAAAAACTAAGGAGAGACTAGTTGTTGTTGTTGGGAAGTCGTGGAGGAGAGAGAAAGAGTAGCTGTAGAGTTGTTGAGAAGTTGGGAGGAGGAAGAGTTGTTCAACCAGCGGTAGCAGCTCCAGAAACTTGCAACCTCAAGGTTTCCAATGGTTCCGGCATGGTTTACTCGTAGCATAGTTTACCTGCTCCAAGCTTATTGAAGGTATTTACAGTTTGTCTCGTGTATCACTGTTTCGCCATCTATTTTATATTTTAAATATACTGAACGCGCATTTTAGTAAAACTACGTAATAAGTTAGTGGGAATGCTCAATTTGAGTCCAGTAAAGCATATAGTTAATTTTTTTTTAGAAGAAAGACAAGAATGGAAAAATGTCAACCAGACCAGGGAATCGAACCCAGGACCTTGCGATATCCAGCTGGGCGGGTACTCTACCAACTGAGCTAACCCGAGTCGACGTCCCAGGACCGACTTAACACTCATCCATTCTGTAAAATTAAGCTAGGCTCACCTACCTACCAATTCACTAATCACAATCCTCACGTCCTAATTCTAGGAAATACGTGAAGACGGGAATTGAGTAAATTGATCATAGGTGCATTGAATTCTAAACTAAGTCAGTGGGAATGCTCAATTTGGTCCGGTTGACATTTTTCCATTATTGTCTTTCTTCTAATAAAAGTACGTATTTTAAGGACGAAATAAAAAAGTTCTGCCGTAATAAATGTCTGACAAGCCTGCCGGTTCTGTGAGGTAAAAGCAGCCCCCGGGAGCACTTGTTGGAGGTCTCCTTGGCACCGCGGGGCTCGGGGCTCGGTCCTCAGCATGTAAGGGAATGGCTGACACGGCGTTTCTTGTTGTTGCAGGGGAGAAGCCTCACAAGTGCATCGTGTGCGGCAAGGCGTTCAGCCAGTCGTCGAACCTCATCACGCACATGCGCAAGCACACGGGCTACAAGCCCTTCTCGTGCGGCCTCTGCGACAAGGCCTTCCAGAGGAAAGTCGACCTCCGCAGACACCGCGAGAGTCAGCACCCGTCGGCGCCCTTCAGCTGATGACTTGCTCCCTCAACCACCAACCTTCTAGTCCGTCAATGGCAGAGATTTGTAAATTATTATACAAAAAAAAAAGGCAAAGTCTATTTTGTGTAAAGAAAGTATTGTTTGCACGATGTACCATGTATGATAAGCGCACAGAGTGAAAAACTTGCACGCCTAAATGAATGTATTCGCCGCGTGGGGGATGAAAAGGGGAGGGAGGGAGGGAAGGACAGACGGGGATGGTTGTGACGAACCCGGCGACGCAGCTCACCAATTAAAGTCAAGTGACCTTCGGAAACGTGTGCCTTTTAAATTTAAAATTATCAAAAGAAAAAAAAACATTTAGCGTGGTAAAAAGAACGGAAGATGATGACTTTTCACCTCAGCATACAATTTTCTCAGACTTTGTCAACCGATCGCATTTAAAATGTTGCTTGTTCAAAAATTTATAAATCCTACCTTGACGATATTTTTGCTAGCAGCAGCTCTGACGTCATCACGCACTTAACGTTCCCTTTCATCACAGACGAAATAAATGTTCACCTTCATATGCGTCGATATTTTCCCGTTCCTCAACAGTTATTTATTTATTCAAATACTTATTACTTACTATAAAAATTTTCCCCTTTACAACGTGGCTAACGTTGGGTTTTTTAAAAAAATGCAGGATCGTTTAATTAAAATCCTTTTTTAGTGATGTGTTCTATATTGGTTCTATTTATCACCCACTCGTTACAATCTCTGTAACATCAGACAATTATATATTTCTGTATTATTAGTGTTCTCTCGACTTTGTAAATTTCCTCCTCTCTTTCTCCCTGCCCCGCTTCTTGTTCTTTCCTTAACCCTTGAAGTAGTCCGTCATCTTGCAACCTCCTTGTTTCTTCCCCTGGCGACCAGGATCTCCACCCAGGTGTCACTAACAAGTCCATGATCCAGTTAGGAATTTTCCTGGATCTCTTCTTCTCCCCTTATTTACTCGGGTAGGAACCCCTGTAATATCCCTTTTAGTGATTTATTCAATATTGGTTCTATTTGTCACCTATTCGTTACTCTCTCTTTAACATTTAAGTGGTATTAAAACATTTAAATGTATTGTTGTTTTTACGGAATTTTAACACAGATCGGCCTCGTAGAAACGTTTCTCTATCATTAAACTTTATACCTACTTGGTCTGTTAATTTCTTTTCTCTCTGCCTTGCTTCTCCTTCTTCCTTTACCCCTCCAAGTGGTCTAATTTTTTCATCCAGTTGCTACCCGACACCAAATTTCTGAGTATCTGTGTTTCTGGTGCGTGTAAACCCCTCTGCTCTTGAGACTAAATACATAAATTCAGAGCAGCGAAAGTAAACACACAGACCAACTCTATCTTATACACAAAAAAGCAATACTATATAATAGAGATATTTTGTACAATGTTGATTATTTGGAATATCTTTAACACAAGTGCCTTGCCTGCGTTAAGTCCAAAAACACTTAGAATCGTCGCTTACAGAGATAATTGCTAACAGAGACAGAGATTGTACATTAAGGTGAGCTGTGATCGGCGAACCAAATTTTTATTTTTTATTTTGAATAAATAAATAAATTTGGCGACCACAACCGACGACTAAGAAGACGACGGGAAACAAAGAACAACCCATGACGGAAAGGCTTTCCATATCTGTAAATATTTGAATTTATTTTTTTGCATTCTACGTCGTGAGCGTTGAGTTTTTGAAAATAAAAAAATTATATATATATACACAAAGAGTGATAAAAAAATATAAAGATTTTTCGTATTGATATTGTTACAGCACGACGCAGAGTGCAAAAAGCGACCCCCTGTTTAAATTGGAAAGTCTTTCCTTCGTATTCCTTTGTATCTGGACCTTAAGATTTGTATTTATCAAAGAGTATAAAAAAGTTTCTTTTGGAAAAAAAACAGAAGAAGAAAAAAAACAGACAAGTCATTGGACTTAACATGGCAGCTAATAACCAAAGACAAGTGTAAATTCTAAAAAGAAAATAGACGACGACCCCCCACCCCACCCCCGCAACCCCCACTCCCCCCTTTTGTGAAAAGGAGAGGAAAGGCGTGAGGGGATGGTGGAAAGGGGGAGGGGGGAGTCGAGATCTATCTAACCCTCGTGTCCTTTGTTCTTTAAAGTAATATTATTATTATTTTTTAAAGAAAATTATGTGTCTTAAAAATTGAGTACATAGTGAAAAATGGCGACGAATAAAGTTGTTTTATTTAAATATTTCACTGTCTTTTTTTAATTCGCCTTTCCAATCATATCCTGTCTTGTCTCCACCTCGAAAGGTTCCATGGAATTAAACCTTCTGTAATATCACGGAAAAAAGTAGATATTATCATTATCCTCGTGTTTCAACTCGGGTGTTCCGAGTGGGTGAAATTTCCGCCGAAACGTCTCGGTCTAATTCTATTGTGACCCGGATCAAAGCCCAAGAATTGTCTACCCAATAGATTTATCTGCCACAGGGTTTCCCGAACGTTTTCTGCAATGCTACACCTCGCAAGAAACTGAAACCTCAGTTTATTTTTTAGGTTGGGTAATTTCTACTTGTAAATTTAAAAAAAATTAAATTATTATTTAGTATTTTTTTAAATATTAAACTATAATATAAACATAAAATATTAAGAAATAAAGCACTTAATGACTTTGACGATTTTAGATCCTTGCTGATATCAGGCAAAATATTTGTATGTTGTGCCTGTTTCTCAACTTTGACTTCACTACAGCATAACAAGAAAATGCCGCTTCACATAAATAGGTTATAGAAGTAAAACAAAAACAGCTTGTTTTGAAATATTGGGGAACTCTTCTGAAAAGTTCGCCCAGAAATAGTATATTTGCATATATGTTTCAAATGAGGGTCACTGATTAAATAAATTAGATTTTCATAGCCACTTGCATTAAATCCACGGGTTCAGCTGTCGCCGAAAATTTTGATTCTGAACCCCAGGAACAGCCCTTACTATTCCCCTCCCAAAAAAAAATATTGCAAAAGAGTCGATTTCAAGTTATGTAGCTGTGTTCTAAAAACATTTTGGAAGCTTCGTTAAAATTAACTACATTGAAACATTTATGTAAGGTAGGAAAACAATTTTTTTTAAAAAAATCATTAGATTCAACTGATGAAATCCAAAATTGTATTTTTCACCAAAAGATGCAATTTTATTATCTCTTGTATTAAAAATTGTAATACTTGTTCCTTCTACTGATAAGTTAATTGCACTTTGTAAAAATATCCGTCATATATGGAAGGTGTATCAATCGTGTAGGATTTGTTAAAAATTCAACAAAATATCGTCCTGAATTATTTTGTGGATTTGAATAATATTGAATCCTTACTAAATATGTTGGTACGGCGTTATATAGGAGCGAAACGTTAGGAGCTGCAGAAAGGAAGAAAATATAATGTAATGCTATAGACTCTATAGTATGGAAGAATGACATGGATGGATAGGGTAACTAACCAGGAATTTCTAAGCTGAATGAGAGAAGACAGAAGAATATGGAGGAGGTTGAAGGGATCTATTTTCTAATTTTTTCCATATTAATATGCTCATAAAGTCAGTAAACTGGTAATAGAAGCTGACAAACAAAAGAAGTAAGGTCAGGACAATTTTAATTAATATGTTTAATTCTAAATTAATAAATTATTACTTTTATTTTTTCAGAAAAATGTGTTTTCCTCGCCTTCATAATTTCTGCTACCAAAAACCTTTTATGAGTCACAAACATAAATATGTTGTCTTCATTCTTTTTGTTCTTAATCTACATGCTAATACCTTCAAATACCAGTATTAGTTTTCTAACTGTTCAAGTAGTTTGTGTGAAGAAAAAAAAATTCAAAATGCCAATTTTTAATTATCCGTATGAAGCTCTTAGAAAAAAATTATTTTCTCCCCAACAGTTTTATTCAATTTCATAAAAATAAATTGGCAAAAATGGCCTGCTCGAAATATTAATGTGAGAAAAACTTAAATATATTCAAGTACGTAACGCAAGGTACTATTTCCAATGCTGCCAAATTTTGAAAATAAATTTTCAATGTATCTCAACAAAACATCACGTTTAAAAATACAAAAAATTGTGTGTTGTTGACACACGGTTAAGATTTCATCTCAGTAGCAATTCATTTGCAAGGAATTTCAATTTTCAGTCTCCCACCGCCCCTCTGCGTCTCCCTTGGTGATTAATTTGTTTTGGTGACAAAAAGTTCCACAACTATTGTTGAAATATTGCACATTAAATTTGATAATATACAGGGCCAAAATCTTACGTTTGTAAATTGCAGAGAATATGTGGCATGGATTAAAATGATAATTTTTACCAATGCCGGTTGCTGATTCGACGTGTAACTTGTTAGTCGTTACATTTATTTATTTCTAAACACAGTTTCAATTTATCAAACAATGGCTGACCTGCCAGCAGCGCCCCTAGCGACGGGAAAGTTCACTAATTGACGCTCCCGCCGCTGAAACGTTGAATTTTCTTCGTTCGTTTGAAAGAGAAGATTTGTGGATAATGTTAAGAGTTTGGTGCTGAATTTTCCAGGCGAGAGTGGTAAGTCGTCGTCTTCTCGAGATAACTACAGCCTAGAATTTTTATTAGTGAACAGTGAAACTAAATAATCACTTTATAACCTCAAAATTTTCCTCATTGTCGGTTTTCAAATTTTGGTAACGGGTTTTTAAAAGATCCCCTGTAATTATACAGACTAAAATAATTGGCAGGTGACTTTATAGACGCCTGTATTGTGGTTTTTTTTGGTGAAATAAGAAAGTATTTTCTGAGGTTAAGATTTTTGTCCTGAGGCGACACACGTTGAAAAATTCGCTAATCGTAAATTTTCTTAGCAGAAAATACTGTAGGTCGAAAAAATTATGGAAATCATTGCATACTAAGTGAAGGTTTAGTATTTAATCCACGAAAAACTTACATGACCGACCTTTGCTGAGACGAAACTTTGACGCTCGGTTATAATTTTGTTTGCTTGCTTAAAATGTATTTATTCAAATTAGCTTAAAGAAAATTACATATTCTCATATTCTATATATATATAAGTATATATTCTATATATTACATATTCTCCATTCTACTTAACAGCTGATGTGTTAATCAGTATGTGTTTGTGCTCTCTAGTGTTTGAGTGTAGTATTTTTAATTACTTTAGACTATATAATTTTTTATTTTATTTATTTTTTAAGATTATTTGTAATTAATTATGTACCTTATTTTGTTCTTAAATTTATTTGTTATTAGTAATGTATGACATCCTATTAACTCAATCGAATACTGATGGAAACAACAATAAATCTAAATCTACTTCTTTTAGTGTTCCATGTTGACCATCCGATTGGAGTTCCTTAAGTCGCAGCTTCTTTAATAAATTGATATATCTTTTTTATAATTTTTTTCCTTAATTTTGAATCATTTTCACTATAAAAGTAAACTTTGACTCTGCTAACTGTTTGCATTTAACCAGTCTTTTTAAAGCTCTTTAACATACTTAAAGACATTTTATAGTTTTGATGTCCTTAACAGCTACTGCTAAATCATTAACTTTATTAAAAATAAATTTAAAAAGTTACAAAAAATTCTAAGTGGCCCATATATAAAAAAATCCCTACCCCTGGTATTGTACTTCAAAATTTCTTTTTATAAAAATATTGAAATAACCTGGTAACTGTCCTTGGCTCCACTCCAGAACGCGTAAATCTGGAAAATATTTTTTTTCTCCCAAAAATTCTTATAACTATGATGATTCTAAGAGCTCATTAGAAAGAATTTTTCGGCGGCCATTCACGATTACCGAAATATATGCCATTAGAGTGTTTGACATATAATCGTACTCGACAGTATAACCTTTCAATTTTTGAATTTATTCACGCAAATATTCATTATTTAGCTGAGGATTTTCCTTAGTTTAGAAAGAAGTAAGAAGGAGAAGGAGCTAATACGTATTTTGTTTGTGTGTTGAATGTTGCTGTCTTTCCCCTTCGCGATATGACGTCACCGGTGACGTCAACATGGCGACCCTACAACGAAGGAAGTAAGAATTCCGTAATAAATAGAAAGACGTCCAATAAGTCAGCATATAAATTTATCACAATTTATTCATAAACGACGTTTCGTTTTCCCCTTTTTTTGAGACTTTCTCGGTCGTACTACAAATATAATATTAACAGAAATTGAATATTGGGTTCTATGTTACAATTTTTTAATTTATATGTAAAAAAGCATGGTTCAAGACTCACAAGTTTAACAATTCGTCATATTTACTCCTTGACTCCCTCAGCCGAAAAGATTACTTATGAAGAACCACGTTAGAGGAATTTGGACCATCTCCAGCCAGCCCCTGGCCGAAATGATGTGGTAACAATCAGTGCTTTCGGCAGTTAAATTTTAACAATGGAGGCCTCATATGAACTACTACAACAAAAAGAGGAATGTTTAATAGTAGAACGTTCTTTCTCTATTTGATTTGGTTGATTTGTGTATTTCATTGCAATGGGCATAGACCAGTAATGATGCTTATGATACATCAAATAAAAAAATACACATATTAAAGTACTTAAGTTATATACCAAGACAAGAAGGCAAAAAAAATAAACAAGAAACATACCGGTCCATTATCTTATATAAACTATATATTTTTTATAAAAAAAACTAGTAATGATGTCCTACTGCACTTTTTCCCTTGCAGTGCAGTGTAATGACTAAAATATTGTATGTAATATATAAAAGGCCATACATAACCTTTTTAAAATATCACTTCATTTTCCACTTCACTCAATTTTCTTAATATTACCCTTATTCTATGGTTACATTAATCTCTATCATAAATGATCTCTTTTTGAATTGTTTGAAACTTTTGACGTCCCTGCAGCTAGTATGTTAGCAGGTAGACTATCCCAGTCCTAAATCGTTCGATATTTAATATTAGTTATCTGTTTCCTTTGTCTAGTCATGCACGAGTGATTTCTTTTGGAAAAGTAAGTGGGAGATGAAAGACTTGATTCAAAATAAGTAATCATTCATCATTATTTACATCTAGTAATTTATATGACTTTGAGAACATGCTGAAAAACATTTTATCGAAAGTCTTTCAAAGTTAAGTTAAAATTTAAGAGTTTGAAATAAGAGACAATTATACAAATATTATTGTAGAAGAATTTAGAAATTAATAATGTAGAGAGAGACTGAAAGTATTTGTGCATCATATTTGGTCAGTGAACGAGAAGGAGAAGTCGTGAATACATGAGGTCAGTGTGAAGGATGTTCGCCATGGAGGGTAAGGACAAGGAGAAGGACAAGGACAAGGAGCTGCTGAGGGAGTTGGGTCTGGAGCGCCTCAGCCTGGAGGCGAAGCCGCACTCCTTCTGGAACACGCAGCCCGTGCCGGGGCTGCTGGAAAGGGGCGACGCGAGCGACGGCCCCATCGAGGGCCCCCGACCCCCGGAGCAGGTCCGCGCCGCCCCCTACTCGCTGCCCGGGGGCTTCGCGTGGGACACGCTGGACCTGGACGACGGCGCCGCCCTCGAGGAGCTGTTCGCGCTGCTCAACGAGAACTACGTGGAGGACGACGACGCCATGTTCAGGTTCTCGTACCCGCCGCAGTTCCTGCTGTGGGTGCTGCGGCCCCCGGGGTGGCGGCGCGACTGGCACGTGGGGCTGCGCTGCTCGCGAGGGGGGCGGCTCGTCGGCTTCATCGCCGCGGTGCCCGTCACCATCAGGCTGGGGCGGCAGAGCGTCGCCATGGTCGAGATCAACTTCCTGTGCGTGCACAAGAAGCTGCGCTCCAAGCGGATGGCGCCCGTGCTCATCAGGGAGGTGACGCGCAGGGTCAACCTCGAGGGCGTCTTCCAGGCCGTCTACACGGCGGGGGTGCTGCTGCCTCGACCCTTCAGCACCAGCAGGTCAAACTCTCTCACTTTTCACTTATTCTTCAAGATTTCATAGAAATACTCTCACTTCAACCTGAAGAGGAATACATATTTATTTATTTTGGTTTGGTTTTATAAATTTCTACACATGAATGTGTAATAGTTACTTTTATAAAACACAGGTCCTGATACTGTTACTTCCTAGATAAGGAGCGGAAGTAGATTTTCTGTGACTGTGATTTGACTGTTATTTATAAGTAAGGTATTATTTAATTTTAAAATGCCTGGACCTCTTTAAAATGGCTACAGGAACAGGTTCACACCTGATTATCGCTGCTGCTATCTGCAAGGTTTCGTTTTGAATTCCTTCATTTCCCCACAATTAAGGCCCCGTGGGTGTGATGTGACGTGATTGTGCAGGCAATGGCGTAACGTTTCAGTTATTTAATGAAATGCGAGTCTCCCCTGTAGCGTTCGGAGAGATTATTTCCCGCTGACTCAAAGCTTAGCTTACGTCAGTCCGGAAAGTATTCTCTTCGCAGCAATTTAACTTCCGGTTTCAACAGACCTTCCCCCTCCCCCCTCACCACTTCTTCGCCGATGCCAATGAACCCCGCAGCATATGGATGACGCTCTTGCTTATAATACATTTTGAGCTCTTTTTAGAGAGAGCTTCCTGAACAGATGTCCCGGTACGCTAACTAGTGCCAAAACTCTGTGTGTGAGAGAGAGAAGGAAAGGGACGGAGGGGAAGGAAGGGAAACGTCATGCCAATGGGAATCGGTTACAACGAATAACTCATATCGGAGGATTCAAAACTGCCCTTCATTAACAACGACGTAGCCCTGGGGTTATATTTAATCCTTCATCACTGCACAGGGGATTTCCTTCAATGAAGCTCATGAGTATAAAATATATATAGTTTTATATAATGCCTCTAATTTATAATGGGACTGGGGTGAAAGTTAATTTTTAATTTAAATAAAGACTGGTTTTATTACTTTAATTATAAAAATATATATGTAAATACAAGTTTTTGATCCAATAATATGCAACAACTAGCTCAGCGAGACTCAATCTAATGCAGGTTCAGGTTGCGCAGAAGAAAAATAGTCGTTACGCATTTTGTTGCATTAATTCTCACTGACACTCCTGGGTTCCGTGTTTGTGAGGCGGCTACTTCCTTGGTTGGCACCGGATTCGTTACCAAGAAAATCGGGACTGGTCGCACCCCCCATTAACTTGCAACGAACTTCCTTGTCATTCTCTTTTTGGAATTCTTTGTTTAATGGCAGTGCGAAGGCCTTACCTAGACAAACTTAAAATACGAATCTTTTTCTCAAACCGTCATATTTTAGTTAAAAAATGATATAGGTACTGAAGTAGATTCAGAAGTTAAAAAATATTGTTCACTCAGAGTTCGCTTGTCACAAAATCACGTCAAGGGTCATTCATAAGTGTTGTAGAGATGTGTGTTTAAGAGAAGTGTAATTCTTGTGGTGTTTCTTTGTTTTGTTTCAGGGCTGTAGATATTTTAAGGGACTGTGATTATTTTTCTTTAGATGAGGAGTATTTAAGTTGAATGAAATTCATTTTGTATCTGCCGCCATGGGCTTGCGACCAACTGTAGACTCACAATAAAAAAATACTCTTTTTTATATTTCAGGGCTATAGAAATTTTAAGGGATTGTGATTATTTTTCTTCAGATTAGGAGTATTTAAAGAATTTCATTTTGTATCTGCCACCGTGGGCTTCTAGACTCTCAATAAAAGAAATACAATAAAATTTCCCAAATTTACCAATGGTCAGTTAAAGGTAAAATGAAAATAAACTCAAGGGGTGAGGGTAACGTGCTGGTGTTATGTTCAGGTACTGGCACCGGCCGCTCAACCCGAAGAAGCTGATCGAGGTCGGCTTCTCGCGGCTGTCGGGACGCATGACGCTGCAGAGGACGCTGCGGCTGTACCGTCTCCCCGCCGCCACGACGACGCCGGGCTTCCGCGAGCTGCGGCCGCAGGACTGCGACGCCGCGTGGGCGCTGCTGGACCGCTACCTCGACGCCTTCGACGTGGCGCCGCGCTTCTCCCGCGACGACTTCGCGCACTGGTTCCTGCCGCGCCCCGGCGTCGTCTTCAGCTACGTGGTGGAGCGCGACGGCGCCCTCACGGACTTCGTCAGCTTCTTCTCGCTGCCGTCGAGCGTCGTGAGGCCGCACCCCACGCACAAGGTCCTCGACGCCGCCTACGCCTTCTACAACGTGAGCGCCGACGCCGCGGGCTGGGACGCGCTCATGACCGACGCCCTCGTCGCGGCCAGGGACCTCGGCATGGACGTGTTCAACGCGCTCGACCTCATGGACAACAAGCTCTTCCTCAAGGACCTCAAGTTCGGCCAGGGCAACGGCCAGCTGCACTACTACCTCTACAACTGGCGCAGCCCCGTCCTGCCGCCCCACAAGGTGGCGCTCGTCATGCAGTGATCACTCAATAAAAACGAAGCTACTGTCCTTTTACTTCATCTCTCAATTAGTTTCTCCCAACTCTTAGCACTTCTCCCCGGTGCCGATGATCTCATGACGTGTCGAATCCGCGTGAGGGTACCGCTAACTCCTTATCCCGACCTTCGTTCAGATTCCGACACATTGTTAGTCAGCCCTAAATGGCGAAGCTGAAAATATTTCTTTTTTGGGAGGGGGGGAGGCGAGAATTTTAATTCCTTCAGTTGGCTCTTTCTTAGGTTTGATCTATGTTCAAAAGTTTTCCTTTGTGTGAAAGACTTCAAAGTTCGGCGACATCACACAACCACGAAAATGTGTTGACAAGTATAACTGTCGTAGTGGGCGTTCACCTCTCTCTCCCTCCCTCTCTCTCGTTCTTCCAGCCACCATCTTTATAACCCCTGCCTCTTAAACGCATCCAGCTAAAACGTCTCCACATGACCGTAACCGAGTCTGGACTGGATAAATCTGAGTCCATTTGAGGTTCTCTTCTATTACCCTTATTTTTCGTCAAAAGTTGACATCGGTGACGACTGGGCTCAACTTTCACGTTTCTGATTCACACGAAAAATCTCCCGGCTCCAGACTTGCCCAAATCGTAGACCCGGTTGCCTCCTGGTCAGTAGTCAGAGTTAATCCCGTCTCGGCCACAGCAGTCCGTCATTGCAGGGGGGTTAATCCTGACCTCTTTATGAATCCTAGGTAACTCTGTCATTTGTAATTTTAAACGTTGTGCATCCACCGCCTATTGATTAAATAATCTGGATGATCTTCTCCTTTCTCTATTTTCCAACTGACTTGGCTTTCTTTATCCTGTTTCTTTCGCCCAATTTTTCTGAGAATACTCAGTCACACGTCACTGACGTCATCAGGATATTCGGAAGTAAGGCCTCGACGTCACTAGGGTTACCAACTAAAATTCGTCACGCATTTATGAATGACGTAAGCTTTGTAAAATAGTTTTAATCTATTACAGTAGGGAGAAAGTGTGACGTCATCAGCCGTATCTTACCTTTACTAACACGTCGTCGTTGTGGAAGCTTATTAAACGTAGACGACTGCCGTAATCTATTACACTGGGCTTATCTGTGTCAAGAATTCAGGTTCCACATCTGCAGGTGGCTCTGCAGTCAGTCGGCAAATAAAAAAATAACGTAGGGGGGGGGAAGAAAACACGTTAGCTCCGCTTTCACTTAATAGACAAAGAAAATCACCTCCCCCCCTGGACGGGTAACTGCTTCTATAGCGCTTCCATCACGTATATATATATTCATAATTAAATTCAAACTAATATATTTAATTCATTATTATTACTTATCTGCTATTTGCCCTGTGGCTGCGGCTGTTTACAAAGAAAATACAATCACAAAAAGTTTACACAAAGGATGAATTATGAAGTGCAGTTTTTTATCTAGAAAATGAAGTAGTCGCACAAAAATCACTTCACTGATTCTAAAAAAAATACTACTCACTTAAGGTTTCTAAGCATATCCCTAAACTGATTTACGCTGCCCGGAAAAGTCGTGAGGAGGCAAGGAAGGAATTCCAATCGCGTATTGACATATTTACAAATGAAAATTTTCCTACGTCTGTGCGCGTTGCCCCTTTTTTCTTT
The DNA here is from genome assembly GCA_034510155.1 of Eucriotettix oculatus. Classification (NCBI taxonomy): domain Eukaryota; kingdom Metazoa; phylum Arthropoda; class Insecta; order Orthoptera; family Tetrigidae; genus Eucriotettix; species Eucriotettix oculatus. Next base: position 14,575,834 of record CM067381.1, read on the forward strand.
AATTTTGAACAAGTGGCCATTTTTAGAAATATAATTGTGCGCCGTAGTAAGATGGTTTGTTATTTCTTTTCCAGGCCCTGTGTGGTTCACCCTTATAAGCTTTATATATTGCGCACAACCTCGCATGTTTCCTTCTATTACTGAGACCTTCTAAATTCTCGTGAGGATTGTTCGCGAATCACCTGACCCCCAAACATCTTTTCAGCCCGTTCTTGTATTTTTCCGCAACGCTAGAGTAGTGTGTTCACCCCTCATATTCTAAAATTGGCCTGACCCAGCAGCGCTGTTTTGTAAGCAGAAATCTTGGATTTTTCTCGTGCTTTTCCTCAAGACCCTGTTTACAAATATATATCCTCGTTCTAATTTTGTTTGATACAGTGAAAGACAATTTATTTCACAGACGACAGGTGATTTTCCCCCCCGATTCAATTCTCCCAGTAGTAGAAACCAACCACTGAGTGACGACACTTGCGCTTTCAGCTCAGCCTTACAGACTGCTGTGAAACCTCACTGGATTTAGAACAACAACAACTAGCGTGTACATAAAACTGAAATAACGACCCCCTAGGAAACAGAAAATATACGATAAAATTTAGAGAGAAAAACTAATAGATGTTTCTACCGGCCCTTTTCAATAATACTTAAGCCAGACTGTAAATGTTATGAGAAGAGACGTGACTGACCGAAGACGTAAACAAACCTCCACACACCCACACTTGAAAATTCGATTCCAATTATCTCTGAATTAAGTAGGTCTTTGATCATTTCAGAGGGGATGTGGGGTGGGGGTGATGACGTTTCGACACTTGGTTCGTAATTTCATTTCTTCTCGTTGCAAAAAAAGACTACCTAATAGGCTGAAAATTGGATGGGTGGACAGAGTAACTAACGAGGAAGTTCTAAACAGACGAGAGGAAGAGCGAACAACATGAAGAATCTTGAAGGGATAGATTAATAGGCCACGTTTTGAGACACGAGGGTCTTGTAAAATTAGCATTAGAAGGAATAAAATATAGAGAAAGAAGAGTTATCCACCAGGCGGTCAGCAGTAATTAGAATTGAAGGGCAAGAAAAGAAAGGAGTAGGACAAGGATGTCCATGCTGCTTAAGTTTATATATAGAACAGGCAATGAAGGAAGTTGAAATATGAGAAGTGAATATATACTGCGTGTGGTAGGCTTGCGCAAGATAGTCTCGCGACTGAATACCACAACAACGCCTGATTTTGAAAAGATAAAATCTTACATGACGTTTTTTAAGTAAATGGGCTGAAGAATAAAGTAGGGAAGCGGGGAGGGTGATGACGTCATTCCGACTAGTAGTCGTAATTGTGAAAGAAGGAAACATAAATAAATAACAGCTTGAATTAAATGGTAAGTGATAAGGTCACCAGAATTAGTACGTAATGGAAAGAGGAATATCTGCACCAAGGAGAAGGTAAGTAACGCGTTAATTATGACGTCACGCGTAAATTTGCTGCTCTGGAGGTAGAAAAGGCAGACTCTGATTTGGTAAAGAATAGAGTCTTAAATACACTATTTAATTGGCAGAGTCTCAGAATATTAGAGGACAAGACAGAGTGGATGACCTCACGACGTGTGATGCGAAAGGGAAAACGAAAAATTTTAAATTGTGGTGTTAATAATAATTTAATGATGCGTGATGACGTCATACTAGTTGAAAGAAGACAATCTGTGGCAGGAAGAAGTAAAAAAGAAAAGAGTAACGTGTCGCATTTCCGCAGTTGTTTTCCCGACATGCTTTGAGTTTTTTCCCGCCGCGGTCCGTTACGTCACGTTTTCGCTTCCACATTTACGTGCGCCTTGAAATGAGAACTTGAGCACGTGGATGGGCGAGAGAGAGAGAGAGAGATGTTGTTGGGATGTTTTAAATATTTGACGACGTGGTTGCGCAACGGATCAAAGAAAACGGCGAGGAGCTGAAACACACACACAGAAACAAACAAAAAAATACGCGCAACAGAGAATCCGTAATAAGAGGCAACAACACCTGCGAAACAAGGAAACCTCTCTGCTTAAATAATTACACCGCCGCTGAGCGGAAACACAAATCCACTTTAGTATTTTCTTTAATACATATCGCAGGTCTGACGAAGTCGCTGAAATATTAAGTGAAAATGTTGAAATGCGTCGTCCGTCGCTTTCAAGTATTTAGGACGGCAACGAAAACCCCGAAGAAATCAGAGAGAAAATTCTGTCACGAAGCGAAGATAAAGTGGGTCTGGCCGGAGAGAAAACAAATTGGATCGGGAAATAAAAGTCACCGGTAAATTATTCTGGATGATGACGTCACGACGCCGTGTCAAGTGGACTTTGTATGAAGCTCTCTGCGGCGGGGCAAAAACAGACTGATCGACGATGATTCGGCAACGGTGCTTGTCCCGATTTGTAGAGGGATTCCCCTTCCAGGAAAAAAAGCGGCCAAGTACACTCTTCCTTCCATCCCTACTATTACCTATGCTTTAATCATACAATAGAATAGTAGTTGTTGTTGTGATATTCAGTCCTAAGACTGGTCTCATGCAACTCTCCATCATAACCCATCCTGCGAAAGCCTTTTCATTTCCTTATAACTAGCACACCCCACATCCTCCCTAATCTGCTTAGAGTATTCCAATCTCCCTCTAATGCTAATTTTACAAGCCCCTCGTGTCTTAGTCAACGTCCTCCATATTCTATTTTCCCCTATTCTGTTTAGAACTTCCTCGTTTGTGATTCTATCCACCCGTCTGATTTTCAGCATTCGCCTATAGCACCACATTTTAAAGGCTTATATTCTTTTCCTTTCCCCATCTCCTATCGTCCACGTTTCGCACTACGTTTCCTAATATTCACACTTATATTACCCGTAAGTGAATCCCTATTTTTCGCGAAAACCTTTCTTGCCTGTGCTATCCTACTCTTTATGTCTACTATACTTCTACCATCCCTAGTTATTACGCTTCCCAACTTGCAAAATTCCTTCAAAGTATCCCTTTCCAATCTAACAGCCTTTGTTATTCCACTGTTTCCCAAACTACACTCCAGCACCTTGGTTTTCCCTCTATTAATCCTCATATTGAACTCATTCTACGTTCATGCTATTTATTATGGTTTCCCAGTCTTCTTCTGATTCGCCTAATACTACAATATCGTCGGCAAAGCGTAAGGTTTTTGTTTCTTCTCCTTGCAGTATTGATTCCTTTTCCATATTCCTGTTTGAACTTTTATTCATATATCAGCCGTAAGAAAATTCCCCTTTCCTCGTCTGTGGTAGCAGAATTCCTTTGCAGAGAGAGAGAGAGAATTGAAACAGCTGACTGACGCGGTGATATGATATCTCTGCTGCCAAAGATAATGTTGAACTTGTCTTAATATCGCTGTGATCCGTCGTGCAGTCACGAGCTCCGTGTCGCAGCAGTCAGCCATGTGAGTACATAATTTGTTGATGTTGAATAATAAAGCGTATCGACGGCGAGAGAGAGAGAGAGAGAGAGTTTCGTGCTCTCTTCGCAGTTTAATTTACGGTTTACTCTCCAAAGATCTGGGTCACAAATGTTCCCCATTAACGTCTGTAATTGTATGTTTTGAGGATCGCCCGCGTTCACATGTTTGTGCATAACTTATGTCGCAATTACAAGAAAATGTGGATGAGTGAGGGATGGGGGTTGGGGTGGGGAAACACGTGACGCCGCCATCTTTGTACCCTTGCATATTTCATCCTGTTCCACACTCCATAATTTCCTTGTGATAGATATTCCCTTTCTCCGTCCTTCAAAGAACTTCACATGTTTCCGTTTTCAAACAGATTTTAAGTCGACAAAATGTGTTGTGTTGTTGATTTCTTTCTCCACTTTTTTTTTCTTTCTCCCAAGCCTGAAAGATTTCCCGCAACACTCGCTTTACGTAAGTCCTTTTGATTTACATCGAACGTTGCGTCATTTATTTTCTCTTTACGGATATTCATATATATATATATATATATATATATATATAAGTTGCATACTGAGTAGACCAAATTACAGCACACTGGCCAGAAGCCACTAAATAAATACAACGACGTAAACCATAGTAAAATTCCCAACAAATAAATAAATGTGTTGGGGTGGACTGAATGGGGAAATTTCGGTCGCCGTGACGACGTCACTGTTGACGTCATAGGTTTCGAGACCTCTTCAGCAGTTGTATCACCAAATAAAAAATTTAATTAAATACAACGACATACACAACAGTCAAAATCCCAACAAATTGGGATTCTGAAGACGCAAATTTCGGTCGCCTTGATGACGTAAATAGTGTATTTATGTTATTTAAATACTACAGAATGTCTGTCCCTTTCTCCTCTGTGGTCCGTAACAAGTCAATAGGAGGAATTTATTTTAAGAATAACAAAGGAACCCTCTGTATATATAGTTTTGCAGATACACTCAATCCTTAAACAAATTTTTCTACTACTGTACAGTTGTTTTTTTTTAATTTTAAAATCATTTTGGTGACTGACTGCCAACTAAATCCATACAACTCAAGTAACATAAAACCAAAGAACAATTACTACCCAAAATTTCAATACATTTTTTTAACTTTAAGAATTAATATCTTCTTCTTTGACGTGAAATTTTCGTGTCTCGAAATTTTAAAAAGATGTTTCATCCATCGTCCAGGAGAAGACGTTAAAAGGAAATTCCGATCAAAGAAGTCATTCATTCTTCAAAATTGACGAGTGAAGAAATTTTTAATCGGTCTCAAATTAAGGAATAGAAGTTTACTTTCGAATATGAAGAAAATAAATAGCCCTGTAATATAATAAACGTTCACTGTAATTTTATTTTATTATTGGCGTCGTTACGTGAGACGGAAAGTGAAGTCATTTTTAGACGCAAGGAGAGGAAAAAAGGGCATTTGTGAGTAGGGGACTAATTTTTCTTTCCCTCTTTGATGGCGACAGCTTCTCAGATTCTTGCGTCAGTTCAAGATATTTAAGGAAGAAAGAAAGAAAGGCAGGAGAGTTTTTCCACTGTTGACGTTCGCCGTTGCCATGACGACCAGCGACGTTAGAATTGCGTTGTATATATATATATATACGTCAATTATCTTATACCCACCAATTAAATTTTGACGTTCCTTTTATTCACTAATCGGATACAATTCGCTATAAATTGGTAAAAAAAACGTCCACAGGTTGCGTCACGTCGTGTGTTAATCAGTGACGTCATATATAAATTCCTCTCTGGGGTTCTAACCCGGTCAAACAGATTATCAGTGACGTTTCAATGGCTTGCTCTGCCGTCATCTTGACACTGAAGTATCAAATTCGCTAAGTGTAAGAATTTACATAGTCCGAGCAAGTCATTGAAACGTCACTGATAACCTCTTTGACCCGGTTGGAAACCCCTCAGAGGAAGTCATACGTGCCATTCACCGGGAAAGACTTCGTATTTTAGTGACGTCATAGTGCATGTTCAGGCTCATCTCCCAGCAGGTCAGCGTTACACTACGATATATGTACCATAACGGTAAATAAATAAAACTCGTTGTCCGTCCTTCCTGGTTAGTTACCCTATCCACCTCATCTCATTCTCCTGTTGTAGCAAATTGCAAAGGCTTCTATTCTTTAGCTTTCCACGTTTCGCACTCACATGACGCCACGCTCCACACCAAACCGTTTTGGCAATGATTTCCTAACGTTCACACCTCAAGTAAATTCCTCTTCCCCTGCCCTGTGCTATCCTACTCTAGTTATTACGCCGCCCAAGTAGAGCAAAATTCTTTAACTTCCTTCAAAATGTCCCTTCTCAATCTAACAGCCTTTGGCATTCCACTGTTTCCCACGCTACACTCCATCACCTCAGATTTCCCCTCTATTCATCCTATTATTGAACTCTTTCTCCAGGACCACGTTCATGCCGTTTCTTATGGTTTTTAAGTCTTCTTCTGACTCCCCTGTTGTTGTTGTTATTGTGGTATTCAGTTCTAAGACTGGTCTGCTGCAACCGTCCATTCTAATGTATTTTGCGCAAGCCTTTTCATTTCATTATACTAACCACAACCCAAATCCTCCCTGATCTGCTTATCGTATTCCTGGCTCCCCTAATACCACTATATCGTCGGCTAACCGCAGGTTTTTTTTATTTCTTCTCCTTGCAGTATCATTCCTTTCCCTCATTCCGTTTTAACTTCCTTCGTCGCCTGTTTTGTAGAAAAGTTGAACAGCACGTGGCGATGATCTTATAGGGTGGGGGAGAAAGAGGAATTAGTGCCTCCTGTAAAGAGAGTGCGTAAGATTCACGGATGCCGTGGTACTAAATGCGGTAACTGGGATGTTGGAGGAACTGAGAGGTTTGTGGATATGGAAAAGGAACACGACAAAGACGGAGAGAACAGAGAGAGGAAGAAATCATGAGATATCAGGGGACGTCAACTGCGATGTTGGAGGATCTGAGAGGATTATGGATAGGAAAAAGGAACACGACAAAGACAGAGAGAAGAGAGAGGAAGAAGTCATGAGATATCATGGGACATCAACTGCGATGCTGGAGGATCTGTGAGGATTGTGGATATGAAATAGGAACAAGACAAAGAGAGAGAAGAAAGAGGAAGAAATCATGAGATATCAGGGGGAAGTGTGAATCAGCGAGGTCCTGACATGCCACCAACACGTGAAACACATGGATTTCAATACAAGAAGAAACGTGTTACGCGGTGCCACTTTTGTGATGGTTCAAACATCGGTACTTTTTTCCTATGTTGGAAGCACTGTACTGTTGTAAATTCCGTTTCCTTTGAATTTCTTGGCCCTTTGTAGGGGGAGAAAATCTGTGGCTCGTCGGTCGCATACTTTTATGAGGGTGAGTTCCTGTTGCAGAGCTTGATTTCTTAATGTCGTCCTCCGTCTTTGATTTGAGTGGCGACGCGTGCCTGATGATGAATTTAGAAACACCTTTTACCGGGAACGACGCGAAATGGCGGATTGAAATTGCGTGTTGTAAGTTGCGTCAGGCGACAGTTTTCCCCTTCTCTCTCTCTCTCCTTCGTTTCCCTCATTTCTCTCGTTTGTGAAACGACGTTTCCATTCGATATAAAATTTACTGACAACCCAGAGTGACTGCGGGGCTTACCTGATCATGTCGGGGATGCCTCGCACTCTCTCTGGGTATTTTTTTATTAAAGTTCTCATATGCCGAGACACCTTCACCTATTTTAGGAGGTATATGTACTGGGGTCAAAGACCTTGGGCATATGGCAAGAGCTGTCCGCTGATCCCATTGGATCAGTCGCCATGCTCATGGGGAGTTGCCTGTTTCAGGATCACCCTCAAGTAGCCTGTTACCCGCAAAAAAAATGGCCGGGTGGACTGACGCAGACGCTTCACCTTAGAGTGACTGCGTGGCTCACCTCGCGCTCTCTCTGGTTCTTTTTATCAAAGTTCTCACACGCCGAGACACCTTCACCTATTTTAGGAGGTATATGTAGTTGGGTCGAAGACCTTGGGCATATGGATGTTGTAATTGGATCAGTCGGCCAACTGCCTCCTGAAACTTGCGGAGACACGGAGAAGGGAATGCTGCGACCCCACAACAAACTCGTCTCCCGTCATTCACAGGGAAGGGCGTGAGAATAATACTCAATTTCCGACTTACCTGATGCAGATTTTTCTAGGTTTTTCCTGCATCTCTTTAGGTGAAACACCGGGTAGGATCCTTAAACCACAGCCCGGGGGCCCTAGTCAACCCTTGGTTACCTTGCTCTACCTTCCGCATCCCCCTTTTCCAGTCCCTTCCTATGCTATTAAAGGGGAGTTGCCTGTTTCAGGATCACCCTCAAGTCGCCTGTTACCCGCAAAAAAAACTGGCTGAGTACTCGGCGTCCAAGTGGGCGATAATAACATCTTTGACAACGTGATATCGTACCGGTATCGACAATAATCTCTGCGATTAAAATAAGTTTCTATTGGGGGAACCACCTGTTAAAAGCTACCAACAGTCGTTTATCTGTTGCTGCGTTCGTGCGACGGCGACGACGACGTTCGCGAAAAACAATTAAAAATATGAATGATTGAATGAATGAAAATAGCCTATGTTGTCCCATTCAGGGCAAAGGCTTGTTACAGGTAGGGGTAGCTTTTAGTAGTCTCACGCGGTCAGCTAATACACTACACTACACTGTCACTTAGTTGTAGTTTCAGTTCTTTCCACTTATTTCTGTCTCTGTCTATTACGATCCATTGTCCTCCTGCTTGTTTTTTGAATAGGTCCGTCCATTTGCGTCTTGATCTTCCTGGGAGTCTCTACCCAAGTAAAATATTATTTATAAGATAAGACACGGCTACCACCGCTAATGGAGAGGGGGTGGAATTAGCGCAAATTTTACAAGTAATAAAGGCATATTTGTGTATAATATCAACCCTTCCCATAATGTGAGGGGTTGGGGTGGGGGTGGGGGGGGGTGGAAACGAGTCGTATGAAAATAACAAGGAAACTCCCGAGTTTGGTGTCTACACCGGATAAAATTTTGTTTCCATGTTCCTCGCCGACCACAAAAACCAAACACTTTGGAGATAATTAAAAAATTTTATTCAAACAACGTTTCGGCGCATATCGTCACCTTCTTCAGGTTTACCTCCTCACAATCAAATTGATGTTAGGTCCAATTATTGATAGTGAACATAAGAATGTCATAAACGCCAGTTCTTTATAGCAGAGGTTGCACAATTATTATCAATATTTGGATGTAACAATAATGTGATTTAATAGTAGTAATTCTACTTTGGGGACCTTTTCCCCATTGTGTCGCAACGCCGTGGTTAGTACACCAAGATTTGGTGGCAATGGGGTGAATGGTAGGGGAACGGATGAGAACGTGCTTCGTCTATTCGAGGACCTGTTACAGACCCTTGAGGCCCCCCGCCGCCGCCTCTCCGCCTTCGCGTGCCGTAAAAGGGGGGGACGGACGACGACGCTTCGTTGCATTATTGAGCGTCGACGGACGACCCGGCCGCATATAAAATGCCGTTTTCACGACACACTTTTAATATTGTTGGGAAATAGAATACGGCAATTTTGTATCGGTGAAGTGAAACATCTCGAATCTTGGTGGTGGCGGAGATTAGAGGGCAACGGCTTGATCGCCGTCCCTTTGAAGAGGGGGAATGGCTAATCACCTAAGGACAGGGTCCGTGATCGCACGACCCTCACAAGCACCACCACCGGCGGGGGTTGTGAAGCAATCGCCTTGAAATTAGACATGGCCGTCACGATGAAGACGTCAGCGGCCGTCGACACGGTAAAGTTGTTCCTAATTTTGGTGGAAATGCGCCTTCTAAATCACCGAGGACCAAGGGAGTCCGACTGCAGCCCTCTGCTGGAACATCCCCCCCTCCCCCGGCGTCAGTCATTTTCTTCTGTGAAAAGCCCGAAATACTGGGGCAAGTTTTACGGTAGAGGAAAACCACTTCGGCAGCTTTGTGACCACTGAAAATGGACGAAATTAAATCAGCGGTTCCTCCGCTCCTGCTGCTGCTCGGGTGGGTTTGATTGCCGTTTATCTCGTCCGGTTTCCTCCTGCAGCGGGGAGGCCATTTATTTGTTCTTTTATAGTCCGTCTTGCACTTAAAACGCTCGGCTTTATCAACGTAACTACATGCCTCTTTTTTCCTTCTGAAGGTAGGAAAATTTATTCTTAAAACAATAGTGCCGATGAGGAGCAGTTATTGTCTCAAGTTAGGTTGGCAGCTGAGTGTAGAGCCGTAAAAGTCAATCTAACCTACATCCAAACTTTTTTTTTCAAATTAAGCTGTAACAGCAAATTGGGATCAGTGCCCTGGATAAAAATTCAAAAACGGGCTTGGGTGGTTTTTGTGTGTGTGTGTGTGGACGAAACTAACCACTCGGTGGTGATAAGAGGAGAAAGGCTAGACTTGGGACGGTCTAAAATTTTTTAAAGGGAGTGGGGAACGTCCTGAACGGAAATAAGGGAGCGGGTTAACTATACTTACTCTCTTTTTTTCTCTCTCTAAAAACGACCACAGTTATAAAGTAAAGGAAAGTGACCAAAGAACGGATGTGGGCAAATATTCCTTCATAAACAGGGGAAATTAGGGGACTGGAATTCAAGGGTGGCTACTAGACGCTTTCCCCAGGAACACAAATGTTTTCGAAAAGAAGTCGGAATCACGGAAAAGTTGGCTGCTGTTTTTTGTATAAAAAAAGAAAAAGACGTGAAATATTTTCAAATTGTGTTTTTTTTCTTCTGTAATTTATCTTTGTACTTTAAACTTTATCCTCCATTTATCTTTGCACTTTAATTTTATCGACAAACCGCCACCGGGAAAATGCCGGCCCGCCTCTACTAATGACCGAGCAGAAATATGTACACTGTGTGTGATCTGAGCAAATATGAAACTCTTCAAAAAATTGTGATAGAATGTCGTTTATATTAATATATATATAACACTTTGTGGACGGAATCTTTTTTTTGGTCAAATTTGAAGCGCGGAGAAATATTACTCTGTAGTTGTCCTCCTTCATTGCTGGGGTAATTTTTTATAATGGTTTGGATTTACTTCTAATTAAATGACAACAAGCGGGGTAAATAAAAAGACATTTTTCAATTTTAAATTATATTTGACATAACAAAACAATTGAAATAAAATAAATTTATGTTCCTGTTCTTTTAAAAGGAATTATTTTATAAATTAAAATTGAAAGCAAATTTATTCTGTCAGCGGATGGTGGGCATTAAATACCTGGTCAAACATTAATTGGTAGTGGTACATGGCTTCTGTGGCTTTCAGTAAACTGTACTGAGGGATTTATTGGTAGTTTAGTACGTTACAGGCGCCGGATTTGGCCGGAACCTTTGGAACCATTGAAGAGGCAGCTTCTGGAATTGGGTTGCAACCGCTGCCCTTTGAAGTCTGCTGAACGCCTCGACCCTGCGACAACCCCCCTTTGGTTCTTCCGTCCGATCAACAGGCACGGTCTCCCCCCGGTTCAACGACGTTTCTACCACCCATTTCAATTCCCTAGTAACTCTCTCCTCAGTCTTTCTTTTTTTACCAACCACTAAAACTGTAATTTCCCCTTCCCCGGTTCAAATTTTGGTCAATAAAGAGACATTCTTACTACATTTTCTAGTTGGCAGATCCAGGGTTCACACGTCTGCCCCCGACCCAATAAAAAAGTCGCAAAATGACACGCACCTTCTGTGGGAAACGTAGCGCCGAACACGTGTCACTCCAAAGTCGGGAATGAGGTGTGAGAGGTGGCACTCGGACCCTGGATAGGAAGGAAGGAAGGAATAGTTACAAACTATTAGAAATATATACTGAAGTTCCTTGTGTTGTAATTACTTGTGCCAATTTTAGCATATGGGTGGGATCAACTTTATTGTAAACTAATTACAATAATTTGATGAATGTGTGAGTGCTCGTGTCCGTTACCACATTGACTATTTGCAATGTGTAGGAGATTCCTTCACTGCTGAGTGTCATTAATTTATTTTAACGTTGGCAAGACTGTGATCTCCCTTGACCGAAGAAGTTCTTGTTTTCCGTCTCACGTTACTGTTGCAATGATCGTTCTCTCCTTATTTCGTAAGAGGGACGAACAACCCCCCTCCCCTCCAAAAGGGGGTGAGGCAGAGAGGTTTTAATCCAACCGAGGTGCAGTGTTCGTCATCCTCAGAGAGATTTTTACTTTTGTTGTTGTGGTAATCTGTCCTACGAATCGTCTGATCCATGATAATAAATCCTGTGTAAGACTTGTCATTTCTACACAGCTTCCACATCATACATCCTTCCTAATCTGCTTAGCGCATTCTATCCTTGGCCTCCCTATTCTGTTCTTACCGCACACACTTCCCTCTAGTACTAATTTTACTAACACCCTCGTGTTTCAAAACGTGGCCTATTAATATATTCCTTGAAAGTCCTCCATATTGTTCCCTCTTCCCTTATTCTACGTATAACGTCCTGGTTAGTTACCCTATCCACTCATCTCATTCTCCTACAGCACCACGTTTCAAAGGCTTCTATTTGTTTTCTGTCTGCAACTCCTATCGGGCACGTTTCGCACGCAATATAACGCCACGCTCCATTTTTAGCAACGATTTCCTAATATTCACCACTTATATTACCCGTAAGTAAATCCCTCTTTTTCGGGAAAGCCTTCCTTGCCTGTGCTATCCTATTCTTTATGTCAGCTTTCGCCTATAGCACCACGTTTCAAAGGCTTCCATTCTTTTCCTGTCTGCAACTCCTATCGTCCACCTTTCGCATCCGATTTTTAATATAGAAAACGAAATCCACTTTGCTAGGAGTACGTCATAAAAGCTTTCAGCCTCCAAGGCCACAGGCACCGAACCCACATTTTACATTTTCAATGTTTCTAAGGCCGACCTCCTGTGGTGTAGTGGCTAGCGTCGCTGCCCCCGGGTTCGAATCCCGGCACGGGCTTGGGACGTTCGTGTCGTCACGGTCTGCGGAGACCGGGATTGAGACCGTTGGAGGATGGACACGCAGACCACCACGTGTCGTCACTCCAATGTGTCGCCCAGGCCCCTCAGCGGGGCTGTAGAGCCAAGGAGAGAGGAAAAAAGGAGATATTCCGGTGACGGAATGTAACCCGTGAGCCCCGGGGGTTCCTCCTGCTGTGACGTCTTTTTCCGTGCTGAAAGTTTTATAGGTGCTCAAGTAATTACACAGCTTGGTGAAGGAGGAGGAGGCTTCAATTACGTATGTATGTCCCCCAGGGTCGGAACAAAGGCACCTGACAATCGATAGTCCTTCCTTCCCTTCTCGTCGGCCGAAGAAACTCTCCTTCCCCTCCTCCTCCGTCCCTCCCCCAACCCCCCCCCCTCCCGCCATGGTCCTTCTCGTTGTCGGTCCACGTCATCAACACTTGATGCTCAGCGATAGATCTGTGCTGCTCCACGTGCTTCATACCGTCCGGAGGAGAAAGGGCAGGATGTCGAAAAAAAATTGGATCTTTGGGGCTGGAGGTGGTCCATTGCGCGACACCAAATTCTCCACATGTAAATTCAATAACCTTTTCGGCAGAGGGAGTCGAGGAGTAAATATGATGATGACGTATTATTGCTAAGTTTGTAAGTTTTTGACCACGTTTATATATATATATATATATATATATATATAAATTTAAAAAAATTTTAACATATAACCTATATTTCGTTTATAGTAATATTTAGTTTGAAGTCTCAAAATGGAAACGTCGCGCTTTTTTTGTGAATAAATAGTGCTGACTTTTTTGCCGTCTTGTTATTTATTCTGAAAAAAAATGAATGCTTTTGATAAATCGAGGAATAAAGTTTCTTTTTTTAGGTTCTACATTTACTTAAAACACCTTTTATAAAAGTGGTTTTATCCGTACCAAGAAATATGAATTTTTCTTTATAAATTAATTTATAACACATTTATCCGCGCAATATTTTCGAAAGTATGAAAAAAAAATTTACCATCTGCCTTTCCTCTTTGGATGGCCGAATAAATATGTAAACCTGACCTTACGTGGTCACGGAATCCCACGTGACGACCACGTATGTGAGTTGTAATTTAATTTGGTATATTTGTTAACAGCTTTCCTGCGGTGTAGTGGCTAACGTGGCGTCGCTGCCTCACAGCCCCGCGTGTTCGAACCCCGGCACGGGCTTGGGATGTTGGGATGTTTGGATAAGCGTGTGTTCGTCATGGTCGAGGAAACCGGGATTAAAACTGCTGGAGGGTAGACGATACGTGGACCACCACGTGTCGTCACTCCGAATTCGGAATGTGTCATGCGAGACGGACGACAGTCCGCTGTCGACTCGGTAGGCCCAGGCCCTCTCTTAATAGGGCTGTAGAGCCACGGAGGGAAAGAGATGAAAAAAAATTAGAATTATTTATTAAATGTGACGTTAATTATTCCCGGACTGAGCAAACCGAAGAGGTGGATCAACTACCTTCCACTTACAAATAATATTCACTGTTTACATGTAAGAATGTCCCAAATTTCCGCTAGGTGTTCATACGTCTTTCTTTTTTAAAATACTTTTAATTAAGAGACCGTAGTTTGATCTGTCTCAAAATTGTTAACTTCGTTAGCGTATCGGACACCATTTTTTTTGGATACCCTCTGAAAGTACCAAAATTGTGGAACCGGTTAATTTGAAGGTAACCAGTCATCTTTGTCACCAGTCTATGTGTTACAATAAAAATGGTTATTGGTCCAGAAAGGAGACGGTACGATTCCAGTTTAAATCACTTGTTGACCAATTGATTAATTTTCCATTGGAAAATGAGATGACCGACGAGGAAGTAAGCAGAATAGGGGGAACAAAAGCGATTGATATGGAGGACTCGATTGAGACATGAGCAGTGGAGGGAAGAGAGGGAGGGCCGAGGATGGAATACCCTGAGCAATATTAGTCAGGATGTGGAAAGGTTGGCACGGGTCGGACCAACATAAAGGACCTCAATACTACCACAACAACAACGTAAGTAAAATCCCCCCCGGGGGTGGGGCAACGCCTGGTCAGTTATTTTTAATTAACTAGACTCCCTATAACAATGAAAAAATAATAATAAAACAATTTTAAACCTTTAGAATACGGACACAAGACCAATTTTTTTTCAGGTTCTTCCAACGCCATTGGGTTCTTTTAGCCAAATTAAACAGGAGACGTGTGGTGGTGAAGTTTGCAATAGACTCAAACTTTGGACCAAATTAACACGGGAACTAATTACTTTGGGTCTCCTACTTGTGATGTCATTTTTGTTGTTTTGACATCATTGTGGTAAGTTTTCGTTTCCATATCTCTCTTTTTTTTAAAAAAAATCTTGTTTCAATTTCACCGTCCTAGGGTTAATTTTCTGTACATTTTCCTCTACAGGAAGGTGGGGGGTGTGTGGAAAAAACCTGTCTCTCTCTCTCTCTGAAGAAGGCTTAAAAAACGTGCCGAAACGTCGTTACAATTAAATTTTATAATAAAGGTCTGTAAAAGGTCATCAGTTGTTTAATAAAACCGTAATTTAGGTTTACAATTTTACAGAGAAGTGTTTCGTGAATGCAGTTTCTAACCTCTTTTTTTCTGTTCGCCGTGAAGTTCCTCGCCCTTAATCAACAGTTTAGTCACGGGTTTGGGTTTTCGAAGAAAAGAATTACCGCAATCGAAAGATTAACGAGAGGCGCCGATGTAAATTGGGAAGGGGTAATTAACAAGTGAAACTCGAGGAGGTAATTACATCCTCGGGAGTGATATCGTAAAGCGGAAGTGCTGATGATAATTGTGACTGGCGCCATTGCGTGTTGGAGTTAAGCCTCCATTACAGGCCCTCTTCTTTTCCTCTTTTTTATTTAATCAGACCTCGAATTATCAACTCACAGGGGAAAGAAAGTCGAAATGTGGTTCTAAACCTCGAGAAATATGACTTTATTAAATGTAATACTTTGATAATAATCGATTAATGAACTTCAGTTACGTTTCAAACATTTGTTGGATTGACTTAGTAGATTTTAATACATTAACGGAGAAACTGTGAAAGGAAGCGAATTTTCACTCATCCACGGGTATTTCAACTAATGGGGAAAAACAGGCCGTGGCCACTGGAAATCAAGAGGGCAACTAACGTATCATTTCGAGACGTGGAGTTCCACAGGGATCAGTCGTCGGACCGTTGTTATTTATTTTGTAAATAAACCTCTTTTCGGGTAAATAACCGTATTCAAAAGTCTCGTTTTACCAAGTTTAACTGCCATTTCACATTAATTTTTCACTTCGCCGTTTACTAGTTTATTTAATTTCTCGTTTACGTATTTTTCTCCCCATTTTCTCCTAGTATGTTTTTCGTATTGTTCTCGTCCTATTTCCTCTGTGTAGAGAACCAATTTGTTCATCAGTCCCGTAATTTTTTTAAGACAGTCGATAAGAATTTATTCATTTCATTGTGTCAATTAATAAAAAAAATGATCAATCAGTTTCATAATCTCTTTAATTCGTTTAATGCAAACTTGTTGGTCGGTCTCGTAATTTCTTCAAGTCAGTTAATAGATTTTTTATTTACTGAACCCAAAAAGAAATAATTTGACTCATTCAGATCTTTGGAGTATTTAAAATAATTAGAATCCTACTTAAGTATTTTTTATTGCCGGAAAAAGTGTCAAAATTTTGGACGAAACGTTGCTGAAAGAAAAGCTACAAACGTGAAAAAAAAATAAACAAACGTTTGTAAAGACTTAAATTTAGTTTTGCCTTTATTTTGAGTTGGCACCACTGTTGACTCGATGTGTATGTACTTGCTCTTTGGTTTTAGTCCTGGTCTTTGTTAGAAACACATTTGTATCGCGACGTAATTTTAAGTTAAATTAAAATTGTTTATCACAGGTTAAGTAAATCAATGAAGCGTTAACCATTAAATGAAAATATTAATCACCGTTTAATTTTTGATTTAAAAATTTTTTCTTCATCATTTAAACTGATCTGACTCAGCTCTAGCTTCGCAAAAAAAAGAGGAAAAGAAGTACAGAAACCCTTCCAATGGTCAGGTCATTACAAATCAATTGATGCGGTTAGTTATGTGGTGTTCGTGTCAGCGTGCGCGTGTACGTACGTACGTCCGTGCATGCATGCGTGCGTGTGTTTGATTTTTTATTTTCCACCCCCTCGAGGCTGAGAGTTTACCCCTTTTTTATTTGTAGACTGTTTATTAGTAAAGTATGTCAAGCTTTCCGTGGAAAAAAGAGAAACAAAGTTACGTATTCTAATCCGTTTTCCCCTGTCGCCTCTCCCCCCCTCCCTCCATGTAAAAGTCTCCCCCCTCAAACCACTGTTTTCGTAGTCACCTCGTATGATGAACTTAAGTGGATCAAAGTTTCATCGAGGGAAAAGGCAGCAAACAAACTCAACTTACTCGGACACGCGAGCTTGGAAAAGTAATGAGGAGGAGAATTTAATTTTTTTCTTTTTTGGGGGAGGGAGGGGGGGTTGTTTTCGCTGTGAATTTAATGACAGGTTTCGGTGTACGTGACGACCGAATCTTCCTTCTCCTCCCCCGCACCAAAAAATCGATTGCTGAGGGACTACTCCGTAAATGAGACAATGGAGTGGCGTTTATTTATAATCTTTATTAACATGACAACGATTCCACGAAATTGAAAACTTAGTGACATGAAAAGTACGTCGTCCATTGTGGGTGGAAATAAAACACTGAAAGAAGAAACGACAAGGGGGAGGGGAGTGGGGTGAGGAGGACCATTACGATTCCCTGCGGCACACCCAAACAGTCGTCATGTTAACAACATACACGTTCAATGGCTCGTCACTGCACGGAAACTGTGTACGTCATCGCTTCTTCTTGTCCAAGTTTGGAAGGAGAAATCGTGGGCCACGGTCATAAATGGCAGGCGACAACCACATCACTCGAGTTTCTCAGCTTGGCCGTCACCGAATTAGGCTGCGGAGCATCTAAATCTGTAACGAGATTATACGAAAGTCCGGCTGTGTGATTCGGCGCTGACCAATCCAGAAAATTGACGCCCTAATAAACGGCTCCCTCAGTCAGTAGCAAGTTGCTTCCTCGCGCTTCAAAACGACGGACAACGTGATTAAAGGTCGGAAGGGCTTGCCCTCTGGTGAAGAGAGTAAAGAATAGGTTTCTCGGGGTTTCCCAATCGGGTAATCTCCGTAAACAACGTGATTCTTGGGCGTCAGTTGTCGACGTAAAAGGCGAATATAACAATGCGTAATCTCGGGGGAAAAAAATTATCTACGGCTCAAACTGAATGGAAATATAATTTTCTGCTTATATTCGCAAGTTTGTTCTTGTATAAAAACCATCAGCCGCTCTAATACTTGTTCCTCTTCTCCTTCTTGGTTGGCGCTACAGTCCTCGGCCTCTTTTATCACCTGTCTCGGATTCTATTCCGTCCGTGACCTTTCTTTTCCAGTTCCTTATCGAAATTGTTTTCAAATTACCTTTTCTTGGGCTTCCCTATTTTCCTTCTTACATCAAGATTTCCTACCTTTACGACGGAATGAAAATACAATTTGTGCTTATACATGTAAGCTTGTCCTTGTACAAAGACATCGGCCACTCAAAGTCTTCTTCTCCTCCTTGGTCGACGCTACAGTCCTCGGCCTCTTTCATCACCTGTCTCGGATTCTATTCCGTCTATGAACCTTTCCTCACCCACGTTGTTTTCAGACCACCATTTTCCTGGACTTTCCCGCTTTTTCCTTCTTAAATCAAGATTTCATATATTCACAGTCCTAGTTTCAGACATTCCCTGCACGTGATCAGTGACCTTACCTGTTTGGTCTTAGCTACAGTATTAATCTGTTCAAAACGTTTTTTTGCCGTTTTGCGTTTAGCCTTCTTCCTCTCTTTCAAGACCTCCAGAAAATGTATTATTTTTTTCAATATCGTCCCTTCCCGTCTCAACAGCCAACCTTCCTCCTTTGCGCTGTCATCGGCCGACCTCCCGATCCATTTCAGTTGTTGTATTTCTAATTTTTTTATTTTGTATTTCTACAGACATTTAAGGCGTAGTGGCATCGATTTCCGCTAGAAACCCTTTTCTTCGACTTGCATCTGACTACCTTCTGATATTACTCAGCGTAAATACTGCGACTGGGGCTGCCGCCAGCTTGTTCCGGATGTTAAAGCCGGAGTCGTGAAAGGGAGTGTTGAAGTCGCGGCCACGGCTAGTTGGATGTGCTCCCGAGTTATTCTAGCGATTGTCGGAGCTGAAATAAAGTGAGACCAACCCTGCCTATAAACCAAATTCATGGGGTGTCTGTTTATTATATCCTCCCATTTGTTAATTAATTATTAACTGATATCGTGTAGATGATCTTTTTTTTTGTATATTAACTTTAGATTCTGCCCGAATCCCTTTAAGAATCAGTGCCGTTGACCTTGATCCGTGGTGGTGGTGGTTCTTTTGGGTAGTTCCTGTCGTAATCGCACCCTTGTATTTGTTATTATCCGTGGTGGGTAGTCCGTTATCGTGTGTGTAATTAGGCAGCTGTGTGGTCGGCCGTTGGCCCTCTCCTTGTGTAATTCCCCCCCCCCCCCAGCAGCACCTGTTGAGCGCCTCTTCAATGAAGCACGAGCCAGAGATTTGCGGCAGGTGCTACGTGACTCCCTCTGCGTTCCACTCGGCAACCGCCGTTTATTTGTGCGTATTCCAGAGAGAGAACGGGAAGAGAAACAACGCGGGAGGCGAGGCTGGTATTCAGTCCTGACACTCGTCTGATGCAAGCCTTTTCATTTCCTTATAACTAGCACGCCCCACATTCTCCTTTATGCGCTTAGCGTATTCCATCCTTGTCCTCCATCTTTTCTTATTACCCCCCCCCACACACACACACACACTTCCCTCTAATGCTAATTTTACAAGACTCTCGTGTCTTAAATCGTGGCCTATTAATCTATCCCTTCTCTTAGTCAACGTCCTCCATATTTTTCGCTTTTCCCCCTATTTCCTCGTTTGTGATTCTATCCACCTCATCTCATTCTCCTACAGCACCACATTTCTAAGGCTTCTTCTGTTCTTTTCCTTTCCCCAACTCCTACCGTCCACGTTTCGCACCCCATATAACGCCGCGCTACATACAAACATTTTTAGCAACGATTTCCTAATATTCACACTTATATTAACCGCAATTAAATTCCTCTTCCTTCTTCTGTGCTATCCTACTCTAGTTATAACGTTGCCCATGTAGCAGAATTCCTAAACTTTCGTCAAAATATCCCTTCCCGATCTAACAACCTTTGTTATTCGAGTGTTTCCCATACTACACTCCATTACCTTTGTTTTCCCTCTATTAATCCTCATATTGAACTCTTTCTCCCGGACTCCGTTCATACTATTTATTATGGTTTTCAAGTCTTCTTCTGATTCTCCTAATACTACAATATCGTCGGGAAAGCGTAGGGGTTTTATTTCTTCTCCTTGCAGTATGATTCCTTTTCCACATTCCGTTTTCACTTTCTTCATCGCCTGTTCTGCATATGAGTTAAATAGCATGGGCGACACACTGCATCCTTGTCTTACTCCTTTCTTTATTAAGGCCTCCTTTTCTTGACCTTCTATTCTAATTACCGCTGCCTGTCTCCTTTCTCGATATTTCATTGCAGTGGATTTCAAAATCCTCAGTAGCGTGTTCCAGTTCACATTATGAAACACTTTTTCTAAATCTACAAATGCCGTGAACGTAGGTCGTTTTTTTCCTTAACATGGGTGGACGAAATTGGAATGTAAGGGCGCAAGGACAGTATCGAATGGAGGAGAATGTTACGAGAAGCCAATGTCCACTTCAAAGGTTTGTAGAACTGATGATGACGGTTGTATTAAAGGACGAAGGCTCCTGAGGCCTCAACCTTTACATCTCTTCTTGGACCAAGTTTGAGATCTGATTCTGTCGAGAAGCTATAAAAGTGGTCATGGCCGGCTGCTTCACCCGTCGTCCGTTTTTTCTTTTGTGTGTCGCCGCCGTCGCTCGTGCGGGTCACGTGTGACTCTTTACCAGATGGCTGACGGTCGGACACTTGCAGGACTTCCGGTAGAAGCCACGACCAGTTTTCATTCCTGCCTGTTTCTGTGCGTCTTGCAGCCTCTGGAAAATCTCTATCCTCCTCCTCTTTCCGAGGGCTGTTACCGTCGTAAACTAACTTTCTGTTCTTTGGTCTGAAAGAGGAAATGTGGCCTCGGTTTCGCCAGCCCATCCCCTCCCCCTCTTCCTCCTCGCCCCTTTGAAACTTTCACGAAAGGTGCAAGCGATATAGGGACATTAGTGAAAGCCAGGTGGAGTTCAGAGCTGACTTCCTCCTTCCAGGATTTCATTTTCTCCCCTTGGTCCATGACCAAGGTAATTAAATGAAGACTCCTGCAAGCTGAGACGACCTAGAGCCTTTTGAGAGGTCAAAGACCTTCGGCATACGGTGAGAGTTGTTGGCTGATCCTACCATTGAACCAGTCGGCTAACTGCCCCTCAATACTGTTCGAGGCATGGAGGCGGTGCGTTTCGCACAACAATCCAGTCTCCCGTTATCAGAAGGGAGTAAGAGTAGTACCCCATAGCCTGACCTACATGTTGTTGTGGTATTCATTCCTAAGACCGGTCTGATGCAACCCTCCATTTCTCTTAATCGTCCCTCTAGTATTTAAAATCAAGGTTCCTGCAGGAGTGTTGAATGATCTGCCTTGTAGAATAACACACCACACATCTTTAAACTTTCTGTACAGTTTTTTCTGCTCTCATCAGTTCGAAGGCCGTGGAAAGAGCCGGAGCAGTGGCAGAGAGTTTGTCTACGGGTCTGTCACCGGGATCAGCACTAAACTTAGTCATGGTAATTAATTTATTCACGTTAAACCAAAAATGTAGACCGTCCAGAGCGCCGCCGTCTACTTTCTCAATCAGATTATCGAAGTTCTTTCTTTTTATCTGCAATAACTATATTTGTATCATCCGCGTAGTGAATCGATTTCAGAGGCTGGACGTGTCCTGGGAGGCTATTTACGTATGGAATAAAAAGTAAAGGTCCGAGAATCGATCCTTGAGGATCTCCACGTGTTATAAATTGCCAACAGGAGAAGTGAAGTTGGCCGTCTCTAGTTTGTTGTTTGATACGATGTTAGTAGAAGTGACGCCGCATTTCCCCCGAATTCCATAATATTCCATCTTTTTTTTTCAATAATATTTCGTGATGTACCGTGTCGAAAGCCTTAGAGAGATCAGCGAACATGGCTTCCAGCTACCTTCAGTCCTTCATCCAACGAGTTCTGGATATTTTGAAACGAAGTCGTACGTCGCGCCATCAGTGGACTGATCTTTAAGGAAGCCATTCACGCTGTGCGCTTGATATATTTATTCAAGAAATGAAGTAATCTAATATGTATTATTTTTTTCAAATATTTTAGAAAAAAATAGGGAGGAGATGAATGGGGCCTGTAATTAGATATTCCAGATGGCGATCCTTTCTTTAAACAGGGGATTATACGAGTAAGAATCGTTTCCCTCAGAGTTGATAACCGATTCTGACATTGTTTTTCCTTTTCCAGCTCCTCCCTAACCTGGACATGTTGTGGAAGAGACGTGTAATTTCCTCCCCCACCCCCGTCGTTATTGCTGTTTAAAGCGATATTGACTATGGAATTTTTAAGCACTGTAATTTCTTTAACGATTTAGAGCCGCGGCGTTGGTGGCTGTTGAGGATTTCCTTCCTTCCTCCTCCCACCACCACCACATCGATCCCATCAGGAACAGTGGCCTGTTTTAATCGCACTCGAAGACTTCGACGCAACCAGGAAATAAATACAGGTTATCCTTACATCCCCCCCAAAAAAAATTGAGGAAAGCACGACAGAAAAACATGAATCAGGAAATTTGTTGGTGGTCTATGTCTTGTATGCTCGATCTCAAATTTGTTTTTCCAAGGAGTCGAAACCCGTCTTTCCCTTTCTTCTCTCTTTTCCATGTAGCACCTTTCCAGAGAATGGCTTCCATTTTTATCTCACGAAGTTTAGTAAAAGAAATTTCATCGCATCTCTCTGCTATTTCTTGCGGCGATTGTGAATCTCGTTCCAGTTCTTTTTTAAAAAAAATTATGTAAAGCTTCATCTTCTATAAATACATCAATGTCTGTAGAATTGACAATTTACTGAATTAACATACAATTAATATTGTGATAATTACAGTGGGTAATGTGCGAGTTCTATCGGCAATCAAGAAAAGCAAAGTATTATAAGGCTTAGAAGAAATTAACAGCAAGTTGCAAAGTGAATCAAGAAGAAAAATTACCTTGTGCTGTGTAGCTGTCCCTACCTAGCCTTCCTGTTAATAACCTTCTATACAACCTCACCATCTGTTATCTTCATTTTAATTATTTTCCCCAACATTACATTTAAAAAATTTCCCCTCTTTCTTTATATATTTTCCGTATACTTATAACGTTACATTTTTATGAATTCCCTTTCAGTCTCAGCGCGTCTGGAGCACACTGCTGCAAGGGCTCCGATCTGTTACGGTGGCCTTCATCAAGAAAGAGAGAGAAAGTGTGAGAGAAACAAGAAAGAGGGAGAGAGAGAGTGAGAGAGAGAAAGAGTGAGAGAGAGAAAGAGAAAAAGAGTGAGAGAAAGAGAAAACGAGTGAGAGAAAGAGAAAAAGAGTGAGAGAAAGAGAAAAAAGTAAGAGAAAGAGAAAAAAGTGAGAGAAAGAGAAAAAGAGTGAGAGAAAGAGAGAGAAAGAGGAAAAGAGGGAAAGAGAGAAAAAGAGTGAGAGAAAGAGGAAAAGAGAGAAAGAGGGAAAGAGAGAAAGAGGGAAAGAGAAAAGAGTGAGAGAAAGAGAGAAAGAGGGAAAGAGAGAAAGAGGGAAAGAGAGAAATAGGGAAAGACAGAAAGAGAGAAACATAAAAGAAGGAAAGAGAGAAAGATGAAACAGAGAAAGATAAAAGAAAGAGAGAAAGATAAAAGAAAGATAGAAAGAAAGGGAAAGTGAGTGTGTGTGTGAGAGAGAAAGAGAATGGTTTGTCCTTTTCCACGGGGGTGATTTACGTAAACGTAGTTGGCGTGTTTTCCCTTCCGTGCCGACCGCAGCTTATTGCTTTTAATGTGGCAGTCCCTGTAACAACTGTTAGTTGGCGCATCGGCCGCGACTTTTAAGGACATCAATAATTGCAGGCTCGGCGTGAGACGAAACTTTTCCAACGTCGCCTGAATTATTAGCGTACCTGTGGAGCGAGGAGAACACGGGGCTTAAGCAGCGGCAATCGCCAATTAGCATCCAGTCTGTCAACACCGGGGGGGGGGGGGGAACCACCACCACACCCCCACGAAAAGAAAAAAAAATAAAACAGGGCGGTGCCACGATCGATACGCAAATTATAGTCCTTGGGTTTCATCAGAAAAATACCCTTGCTACGCGGAAAAGGATGAGAACCCCCTGGCGAGGGGAGGGGGAGGCACGCTCACACTACCACAATCCTGGAGGAGGATCATGTCTAAGCACCGTCTTCCTTCCTCCCTCGCTACATTCACTATATATGCGTCCAACTCGCAATACTGCTCACTTTTTTTAATATTCACGTTTGAATTAATATCTGTACCTTATATATATTGTCTTTTGCTGCTTTAAAGCGCTGTTTTTACATGGCAGCATCTTATGGGAGCTACAACAGTGGTGTGGATGACGTCACGCTATTGCCCCTATCCTCCCCCCTCCCCGCCGCCACTAGTTATTTATAATACTCTTTGGCGATCTGTGACTCTCATATCTTTGAAGCGATGCTGTTGTATCTGTGGAGAGTGACGTCACGTTGCTATGCATTGTCTTAAGTTTTGTTGTTAATGATGTATGTGTGTAGAGCTGCATTCAGACATCTAAGTAAGTAAGTAACAGTGCTCTGTTTTACATGCTGCATTAATCAAGGAAATAACCTTCCCAATTGTTTTACCTTGTTTATACCCTTCCATTATTCATGTATTTTAATTCATTTAATTATAAGGACATGTAATATTTTGCGCTGGTCTTCGATAAGAGAGTTTTTTTCCTCGAGTCATTGAGATAAAGGCTAATCACTTTGGATGGGCGGCAAAACAGAAACTCGGGGAACCAAAAATTAAAAAGTGTTTACCTCGACGCGTTTTTAAAAATAAAAAAATCTGCCCAGTTATATTATATTATAGTCTCCAAGTTAAGCTGTTAGTCCCACCTGCCATTTGTGAACTCATTTAAAATTACCTTCTTTTCCTTGTTAATGAATTCTCAGTTTTTTTATCTAATTCCTAATTACACACATTTACATTAGCTCCACATTTTCCTTGCTTAAATCTTGATTGTCACTGCAATTGTTGGATGGCAAAAATTAACACTGAATCTGAATTCAGACTTGAGTATATTTTTCTCCTTAACATATATATAATTTACTCTTCCCCTGAAAATAAATATTTAACTCACCAAGAGTGATTCCTGGTTGTACTTTTAATACTTGAATTTATATAAATATTTAACACTGCAAATTGTTTCACTTTAATGTCTGAAAGAAGTTCCTTGCTCCATTGTGAACTATTCGAGTTGTTGTACCGAAACTTAAATTCCTCTTCCTTTGTACCAGCTGAAATGTATTTTATACTGCGGTGTAACCTCTCCTTCTCTAGTTCTTCTCCCTCCTCCTGCCCCCTTATAATCTTCTCTCTCTCTGTTCTCTCCATTTTTCTCCTCTCTTCTCGTTCTCTTTTGAGTTCTCTTCTTTACCTCTATTTTCTGTCTATCTTCTTTATATTTTTGTCTCTTCTGTCCTGCCTTTTCTCGTTCCTTTCTTCTCTCCTTCTTTTTGATCTCTTTCCTATTATCTCATCCTACATTTCGTCGAATACTTGCTTGTAGTCATCCATGAGAAAGTAAAACCTCCTGTATATATATTATCCTTATATTTAGTTCTTAAATTATGTGCTGATACTGCAGTTGACTTTTATATTAACTATGTAAGACTGAAAATTATCTGAATTATTTTGTAAAATTCTTTCTCATTAGTCTTGTAAATTCTAGTATCGCGTTTTTACTGAAGCGTCGTGTTTGTTTTGGTTTGTACTGACAAATTTATTCTTTTCTCCATCTTTTCAAGCCGTCTCTTTTTTTTCTTCCTTTCTCTCGCTTATAGTTCTCCAGTGTTACTTTCCCATTTCCTTTCTCTATTTTCACCCTCCCACTTTTTTCTATTTTCGTTCCTCTTTGTCTTTTCCCTATTCTCTATCCATTTTGTCTCTGTTTCCTATCCTTCTCATCTGTTTGTCGTCTTTATATTCTCTCTTCTTTTCTTTCCTCTCTTCTTTTCGTTCTTGTTTGTGTCATTTCGCTGACTTCTGGACAATATTGTCTCCTTTGTGGTTTGTTGTTCCTCTCTGTTTTTCCCCCTATTTTTCTTTGTGTCCTCTGTGTCTGTTTCCCCCTTCAAGCACTTACTTGGAGTCACTTATCTTTTGAGTTCTTGGTAAGTTCCCACCGCTAGTCTCTTGATCATAAACAAGGACAAAGTAAAAATCAACGAGGAAAGATTTTGCTTTTCTCACTAGCATTTTGCTTCTTCTGAGGTTTTTCTTACTTATCCCATCGCTGGACGTTTCTATTTTTATCCCCCCCCCCATCTTTGTCATCAGCTGCTTTTTTTTCTCTTTATGTTACTTATTTCACTGTTCATTACTCGGGGTCTCGACGGTTTTCCCTTTCCCTCTATTTGAATGTATTTCTTTCACGGCGGTTTATCGATTCCTTCTGTTTGTTCGCGCTGCAGTAGAGTGTTTTCTGACTTTTGCTTCATTTCCCCTCCGGTCGCTTCCCTGTTATAAGCGACCCCTAACCTACAGTCTCTACATCCTTTCTTTTTTTTTACAGGAGAAAGATTTAAATCTGGCGGGTAGGTATCTTAATTAAGTTTATCTGGAGTGTAACATATGTTGACAAGATAATCCTTTGGCGAGAGGGTTCCAACAACCCTTCAGCGAAGGCGAGGAGAGGGGGAGGGGGGGGAGAAGGAGCAGGTAACAACGTCCTGCATCCAGATGTTACCATACATACCATATGTGGGAAGGGGGAGGGGGGAGTCACCAAACCACAGGGGTAATTTATGTATATGTTATCCGTTCCTCCCTCCCTCCCATGGGGGATGAAGGCGATCCATCCACCTTTACAGCAACTTCAACCAGTTTCAGGCTGAGCGTTAGAATCTGTGACGTCGTGGCCTTGAAAATAAAGTAAAATTTTTAAAGGTCAGTATTTAAAATAACCTGTGATTCATGTTGTTGTATTCAGTCCTAAGACTAGTCTGATGCTAAACTATCTTGCGGAAGCCTTTTCATTCCCCTATAACTAGCACAATCCACATCTTCCCTAATCTGCTTAGCGTATTCCACCCTTTTCCTCCCTCTTCTGTTCTTACCCCACTCACACTTCCTTCTAATGCTATTTTTACAAGACCCTCGTGTCTTAAAACGTGGCCTATTAATCTATCCCTTCTTTTAGTCAACGTCTTCCATATTGTCCGCTTTTCCTCTATTCTGTGTACAGCTTCCTGGTTTGTGATTCTATCCACCTCATCTCATTCTCCTACACCACCACTATTCTAAATGCTTCCATTCTTTTCCTTTCCCCAACTCCTATAGTCCACGTTTCGCACCCCATATAACGCCACGCATTTTTAGCAACGATTTCATAATATTCACACTTATATTACCCGCAAGTAATTCCCTCTTCCTTGCCAGTGCTATCCTACTCTAGTAGCAGAATTCCTTGACTTCCGTCAAAATATCCCTTCCCAATCTAACAGATCTCAAACTTGGTCCAAGAAGAGACGTAAAGGTCGAGGCCTCAGGAGCCTTCGTCCTTTAATCCAACCGTCATCATCAGTTCTACAAACCTTTGAAGTGGACATTGGCTTCTCGTAACATTCTCCTCCATTCGATTCTGTCCTTGCGCCCTGACATTCCAATTTCTTCCACCCATGTTAAGGAAAAAAACGACCTACGTTCACGGCATTTGTAGATTTAGAAAAAATGATTCATAATGTGAACTGGAACACGCTACTGAGGATTTTGAAATCCACTGCAATGAAATATCGAGAAAGGAGACAGGCAGCGGTAATTAGAATAGAAGGTCAAGAAAAGGAAGCCTTAATAAAGAAAGGAGTAAGACAAGGATGCAGTGTGTCGCCCATGCTATTTAACTCATATGTTATTCCACTTTTCCCCATACTACACTCCATCACCTGTATTAATCCCCATATTGAACTCTTTCTCCAGGACCCCGTTCATGCCAGTTATTATGGTCTCCAAGTCTCCTTCTGACTCCCCTAATACTACAGTATCGTCGGAAAAACGTAAGGTTTTTTTATTTCTTCTCCCCTTGCAGTTTTAACTTTCTCCGTCGCCTGTTCTGTATATAAGTTGACCTGTGATTATCTGCGAATAATAAATTAAGCTGAGCCAAGGAACGACCAACCGCTGTGACCTTAACACTATAGCATTATTCCCCCCCTCTCTGTTGCTACTTGTCACACCGCCATAAGAAATATTTATTCGAGATTTGAAGGAAATTTTTTATTCTTAAAAAAAGGAAAACAGTTGTAAGCGTCGAAAGAATCAGATTAAAATAATAATATTGTAAACTTTAGTATTTAGTTTTTAGCAAAACGTCATTTTGTTTTTGTTTTGTACTAACAAATTTATTCTTTTCTCCGTCTTTTCTAGCCGTCTCTCTCTCTCTCCCTCTCTCTCTTTCTCTTCCTCTCTGTATCTCTCTATCTCTATCTTTCACTCTTTCTTTCTTCCTTTTGGGATTATATATGTGTACCTTTTCTTCGTTAAATTCGTGATCTACGCACAAGGTTTACCTCAAAGACGAATTTGTAATATGACCATATATAAAGAAAACAATTCTCATGCGTGTTCTTGTGCTGCGATTGAAGTCTGAGTCAGTCCTTTCTACACGTGTCGGGTGTCGGAACGTTGACTAAGTATCCCTTACTCGACAGTCCCTGACTTGCATTCCCCACCTCTCCCATCTAAGGAGTTTATTATAAATAAAATTAACTTCTTCCTCCACTCCTAAGCTTAAACTCCGCCCTAATACATTTATAACTTAGATCCGTTCCCTTACAGGCCTGAGTAATGAATGAATTTAATTGGCCATCATCCCTTCTCCTCACAGTTTCAGCGTATCGCTTCAACCGAGTATAAAAAGTCCAAATTTTGTGAATTATGGACAAGTTCCGTGTGAACCTTGTGACGCCGTCTCTGGGCGTCTCTTATTGAACTTATGCCTCATACTTTAACCCACTACACTAATTGATGCTATTTTAGAGTACAACTTAGCTTGTCCTCCGGACCTTCGGAAGATTCTTATATTCATTTATTCTTTGTGAAATATTTCGATACTTGAAATATTTCTGGTGGCAGCGATAATAACCTACCGAACAAAAGCGGAAAAATTATATAT
Organism: Eucriotettix oculatus; assembly: GCA_034510155.1. Classification (NCBI taxonomy): domain Eukaryota; kingdom Metazoa; phylum Arthropoda; class Insecta; order Orthoptera; family Tetrigidae; genus Eucriotettix; species Eucriotettix oculatus. The sequence continues at coordinate 14,604,813 of CM067381.1, forward strand.
TTCAAATTTTTAGGGTCGGTTCTCTAATAACTTTCGCATTATTGATGGTCAAAAGTGGCGGCATTTTCAGGTAGGGGAGGGGGGAAGAGACTCTGGACCACTAAAAAAAGCCTGCGTCACTGGTCAGCCTGAAAAGTGTACTTCGGAGTGAAACTGTCCCGTGGTGGCCCTCGTTCGGCGCGAAACTCGCATAACATTATTAGACGTAAAGCAGCCGTTTCGGCGCGAAACTCACTTAACATTACAAGACATATAATTTCATATTTAGCAAAATTTTTAAATTTATTCCTAAATACTTAATCAGTTGTAATACCCGAGCGTTGTAAAACATTAATAGTAAAACAAGCTATAAGTATGAGTTCCACAAATGTGGACTAAGCGTCGTAGGTTTATTTAATTAAATATTAAGCTCCGTTTTTATGACAAATTATCTAGACTTTTCATTAATATTTACAGATGCCAAATTATTTATTCATTTAACAATTTGTAACAATAACTCATGAGACTTTTGTGTTCAGAATAAAAATCGAAATATTTATCTTTCAATGAGACATAAATTTTATAAAAGTAGCGATTTAAATTTATTTAAATTACTTGTCTTTTAATAATAATAATAGCCGAATTGGTCTGATGTGATGCGTCTCACTCATGAGTCTAAAATAAATATTATATTTTACATCTGAAATTATAATATTTTTCTAATAAATCTTATGGTTGTTTCAATATGTATTCTTCCACAAAACTGAATAATTTTTCACATTGAATTTTATATTTTTCCAAGTTCCATAAATGCGGATATTAAATGTGGGCATAGTTTGGCCAATATAACTGTAATTACAATATAAACAGATACCGAAATTATTAATTTTATTTTTAATATTTTAACATAGCTTAAATTATTGCAAGATTTTAAGATAATTTGGATATCATAATTCATTAAATCATGTCATAAGTTTGTATTATTTCTTACTGCGTAATTTTACGGGTAAATTATTAATTTCATATTAATCTTAGTCAACCCAATTTTAATGTATTTTTAAGCGAAATGCAAAGGATAAATATTAAGAAGAACACAATATTAATTTTTCCCAGATTAAATTTATGATAGCGCTGACGTTATAATTTTACGTCCCTATTTACTAAATTATAAATCATAGTATCTTATGCAATAACTGCTGATTTGTCATGTAATTAAGAATTAATCCTGAGTAAGTAGATATTTTTATAGCAATTGGGAACTATCTTATTGACAGAAACAATAACCAAAACATCAAGAAAATTGACAGAGTGATCTTTTTCAATTCAATTTTAAAGTTTCTTTCAGTGTTGTAATTATTAAAAGTATTGAGCAAATGGTTTATGTGGAATCTGAGGATGATACTAAAAAGTCATCATTCTTGAAATATCTCAGTGGTTTTAAATCTAAAGATGTAATACATAAGGCTTCTAAATCTCTCATAATTTGCGCGAATAACGACAAAGAAAAATTCCCAAGGTAGAACCAATGATTTCGTGATAGTAAATGTTATTGAACAAAAAATAAGTGGAATTTATAATTACATTTATTAAGATAAGAATTTTAGATAAAATAATTTTTGTCAATTTCGAAAAGTAGTTATCCCATCTATTTTTTAAACTTGGTGTAATTAATTGATGCATGGGCTAAAAATTAAATAAGAACTCTTCATCAAATGATAAGAAAACATGATCATTAGTGACGTTTAAATGGTCCAAAAACTTAAAAGACGTTTTGACTGTAAAATTATTTTCCTCATTAAGAGAATTATATAAAAATATAGAAATGTTATGAAGATGGCTGCTAGTAGAAGAAACGATAATTCTGACAGATAAATTATATGCTAGAGCATAGGCTCTGGCACTATTATCAGAAGTTAAAAACTAGGAGTTAAAAAGTGCTACTGCACACAAATCTTTTCAAGTTAATTTCTAATTGATCAATAACTAAAGTAATGGATTTAATTTTTATTGCAAGTTCTATGTATTTATTTCTCTGGTAATAACGTTTCAACTTTATAAAACTATTTAGTTAAATTCCTTTGGCAGATTCACTAACGATAACATTAGGATTATTAGAAATGTACATTTTGGTGTCTTGCACAACTTATGATAATTTTCTATACAGAATTAAGTCATTGTTTAAGTTTTCCATTGTAATTATGGAACTAACAATACGCTTATTCTTTGTAAGTGTTATTTCAGCCTCGTTGCTTGTGCGACATGCAAAACAAATTTTTATCCATTTCAATTTCTTTTTTCCGTTAATAATTTTTCATTTTATAACATAATTGTATTATACATATATATTGTAAATATTCATTTTTATTATAATCATAAAAGATGAGGTTTTAAAATTTAAGAACGGAACGTCGTGAACAAACTACTGTTAATAAAGTTTATATCACTTTTTTCTGATATATAGGGTGTTTTTCATTTTATTAATATTAATATAAGATGTGTATTTGTATAAAATAACTTATTTGAAACAAATGTCCACGATATTCTCGTTTATCGCCACGTAATGTCCCCGCGCACAACCTTGCGCCGAACTGGCTTGCGCCGAAACGGCCGCGCCGAATAGTTCTTGCGTCGAAGTGGCTGCGCCGAATCGGTCGCGCCGAACTGGCCGCGCCGAATCCTCGGCAGGACCTTGGGGAAGTCTAGGCCCGTTAGCGAGTTTCTGGTCAGGTCTTTTAGCTGAGTTGAGGGATGTTTAGATAGAGAGAAGCAGCCAGGACCTTTCGCGGAATGGAACCCTGTGGTGCCGCTAGCGCATGCTGATGATGACTACAGTTTTCGACTCAAGAGAAATAAGGTGTTTCCTGTTAGTCCCCTTCAAACACACCTGACGAGGCACACACGAGTGTGGAATAATGTTGTCATTACTGTGATGGTCAACTTGCAGGTTATTAATTACCAGTAACAGTTAGAGGAATGTTAACTGTAGGATGTGCTCAAGGGGAATGTGAAGGAAGAAGAGGAAGAAGAAGAAGAAAGTGAGAGGAGGAGGGGAGTGGAGGGAGGGGGAAGGGAGAGAGGAGAGGAGCAGGTGCGAGGCAGGTGCGTGTCAGCTGGCACGTGCTCTGCTCTGCTCTGCTCTCTTTCTCTCTCTCTCCCTGGCCTGTCCTGTCAACCTCAGTCGCTTCTTCCGGTCCTCGCAGAACCTTCGGGTCACCCTTGGAGTCGTCGCTACTCCTCTACCAAAAAAATATATCCTCTAAGGCTGACTTGCCTCTTGGCCCTATAAGAATACAAGGGAAGTTTTCAACTGGGAAACCTGACTCTCCTAACCTAAGCTCACTTGTGAACCGAACCAGAATCGTAGTTTCTTTATGTCCCGAGGATGTTACAGTTGTTTCTACATGTGTATATAGTCTTTTATTCGGCGTGTAAATAATTAACACGACTAGATGAATGTCTAGTGGCAAAGAATTTTATAGCGAGAGAAATGACTCAGCTGTGAATATAATTTTGTTCTTGCGGTCATTAATATTTGTTTAGATTGTTATTGATGAATGTTGTTGTGGTATTCAGTCATAAGACTGGTCTTATGCAACCCTCCATGCTAACCTATCTTGCACAAGCTGTTTAATTCCCGCTTAGCTATCACATCCGACATCCTCCCTAATCTGCATAACGTATTCCACCCTTGGTCTCCCTTTTCTGTTCTACCCCCACATACATTCGGGATGGGACTATTCGGCGCAGCCACTTGGGCGCAGCCGTTACGGCGCGAGCCAGTTCGGCGCGAAACTCGTATAACATTATTAGACGTAAAGAAGCCGTTTCGGCGCGAAACTCACTTAACATTACAAGACATATAATTTAATGTTTATCAAAATTTTTAAATATATTCCTAAACACTTAATTAGTTGCAATACCCGAGAGTTGTAAAACATTAATAGTAAAACAAGCTATAAGTATGAATTCCACAAATATGGACGAAACGTCATAGGTTTATTTAAATAAATATAAGGCTACGTTTTTATGACAAATTATCTGGACTTTTCATTAATATTTGAAGATGCCAAATTATTTATTCATTTAACAATTATTAACAATAAATCATGAGACTTTTGTGTTCAGAATAAAAATCGAAATATTTATCCATCAGTGAAACATAAATTTTATAAAGGTAGCGATTTAAATTTATTTAAATTACTTGTCTTTTTTAATAATAATAGCCGAATTGGTCTGATGTGATGCGCCTCACTCATCAGTCTAAAATAAATATTATATTTTACATCTGAAATTATAATATTTTTCTAATAAATCTTATGGTTGTTTCAATATGTATTCTTCCAAAAAATTGAATAATTTTTCACATTGAATTTTATTTTTTTCCAAGTCCCATTAATGCGGATATTAAATGTGCGCATAGTTTGGCCAATATAACTGTAATTAAAATCTAAACAGATACCGAAATTATTAATTTTATTTTTAATATTTTAACATAGCTTAAATTATTGCAAGATTTTAAGGTAATTCGGATATCATAATTCATTAATTCATAAGTTTGTATTATTTCTTACTGCGTAATTTTACAGGTAAATTATTAATTTCATATTAATCTTAGTCAACCCAATTTTAATGTATTTGTAAACGAAATGCAAAGGACAAATATTAAGAAGATCACTATTTATATTCTTCCCAGATTAAATTTATGATAGCGCTGACGTTATAATTTGACGTCCCTATTTACCATAGTATCTTATAGAATAATGACTGATTTGACATGTAGTTAAGAATTATTCCTGAGTAAGTAGATCTTCTTATAGCAATTGGTAATTATCTTATTGACAAACAATAACCAAAAAATCAAGAAAATTGACAGAGTGATCTTTTTCAATTTCAATTATTAAGTTTCTTTCAGGGTTGTAATTATTAAAAGTATTGAGCAAATGGTTTATGTGGAATCTGAGGATGATACTAAAAAGTCATCATACTTGAAATATCTCAGGGGTTTTAAATCTAAAGATGTAATACATAAGGCTTCCAAATATCTCATAATTTGCACGAAAAAACGACAAAGGTAGAACCAATGATTTCGTGATAGTAAATGATATTGAACGAAAAATAAGTGGAATTTATAATTATATTTATTAAGATAAGAATTTTTGATAAAATAATTTTTGTCAATTTGGAAAAGTAGTTATACCATCTATTTTTAAAACTTGGTGTAATTGATGCATGGGGTAAAAATTAAATAAGAACACTTCATCTAATGATAAGAAAACATCATCATTAGTGAGGTTTAAATCGTCAAAAAACTTAAAAGACGTTTTGACTGTAAAATTATTTTCCTCATTAAGAGAATTATATAAAAATATAGAAATGTTATGAAGAGGGCTGCAAGTAGAAGAAACTATAAATCTGAAAGATAAATTATATGCTAGAGAATAGTCTCTGGCACTATTATCAGAAGTTAAAAACTAGGAGTTAAAAGTGCTACTATCCACAAGTCTTTTCAAGTTAATTTCTAATTGATCAATAATTAAAGAAATGGATTTAATTTTTATTGCAAGTTTTATGTAATTATTTGTCTGATAATAACGTTTCAACTTTATAAAACTATTTAGTCAGATTCACTAAAGATGACATCAGGATTATTAGAAATGTACATTTTGGTGTTTTGCACAACTTATGATAATTTTCTATACAGAATTAACTCATTGTTAAAGTTTTCCATTGTAATCCTGGAATTAACAATACGCTTATGAGTTATTCTTTGTAACTGTTATTTCAGCCTCGTTGCTTAGTCCACATGCACAACAAAAGTTTTATCCATTTCAATTTCTTGTTTCTGTTAATAATTTTTCATTTTATAACATAATTGTATTATACATATATATTGCAAATATTCATTTTATTATAATCGTAAAAGATGAGGTTTTAAAATTTAGGAACGGAACGTCGTAAACGAACTACTGTTAATAAAGTTTATATCACTTTTTTCTGATATATAGGCTGTTTTCGTTTTATTAATATTAATATAAGATGTGTATTTGTATAAAATAACTTATTTGAAACGAATGTCCACAATTTTGTCGTTTATCGCCACTTAATGTCCCCGCGCCCAACCTTGCGCCGAAACAGCGGCGCCGAATAGTTCTTGCGCCGAATCGTCCTAGACCCACATACATTTGCCTCTAATGCTAATTTATCAAGGCCCTCGTGTCTTAAACCGTAGCCTATTAATCTATCCCTTCACTAGGTCAACGTCCTCCATATTGCTCGCTCTTCCCCCTATTCTGTTTAGAACTTCCTCGTTTGTGATTCTATCCACCTCATCTCATCCTCCTACAACATCACATTTCAAAGGCTCCCATTGTTTTCCTTTCCCCCACCTCTTATCGCCCCCCCCCCCCGTATAACGCCCACACTCCACGCTAACGAACATTTTTAGCAACGATTTCGTAATATTCACAGTTATATTATCCGTGAGTAAATATTATCAGAATTTAGGGTGGTAGGGGTAACAGATAACAGAATTATACGGAGGGGGTGGGTGGGGCGGGAGGTGGTGGATGGTGGAACGATTCCTCTGCGTCAATAAATACACCGATGCAGGAATTTCGATTTTCGAAAGGAGTATTGACGAAAGGTGATTGCGGAATATAGTAGGGGTGAATGCAGGAATGTTTGAGCCTGAAGACATGTTGAGCAGATGGTAATTGATTGGAGAGGCGGGGAAGGGAAGCCCATAATAGAGAAGGGAGGCCCATAATAGGGAAGGGAGGCCCATAATAGAGAAAATTAAAAAAATAGAAATGAAAACGCGCGATTGGGGTCGAGGCTGGTCCACCGAGGTGGTTGGTACCTTCCAGAAACAGACTTGTTGCGGTACTGTAACGAACAAATACACCTGCTTGGGAGACGGCAGTTGACACTTGGGGCCATAAAACCTAGAGGCGGCGTCTCGGCTCGGGAGTCCCTCCCCCCCCCCAAAAAAAAAATTGTGTGAGAATCGACGACCGGGTGGCACTGTCCCCTCCCCTCCCCCAAGTGGAATCATCGACATTATTGGAGGAGATTCATCCCCGTCACCTTGGTGATAAGGTTGACGCAGAAGTGGGGACGAAGTTTTGAAGATCGAGGAGGAGACTTTTTTTATATCAGATTGGTGGCCAGAGACATTTTGGTATGTCAGATTGGTGGTAGAGAGTGATTTTGAAAGATTGGTAACAGAGGTTAGACAGATCGGTGATGACACAGATTTAGATAATTTTTTTTTGGGGGGGGGGGAGATTGTTCGAGAGGGGTGACGATCTGGACACAGGGCGATGAAGGACCTGGAACCCGCACTAAGCCGATTAGGTAATCTGCTGCATCTGTGACTGTTTGCAATTTTCTGTTTGCTGCCAGATCCTAGTTGTGTCCTATGAGAAAGGCCCCATAAAGTGCGACCCTGAGATGACTCTTAAAAAATTGTTAGTGTTTAAGTAATTCATATAAATAATAGACACCTCAACCCAACCAAGGGTCTTATACATTTTCTTACTGGTCATGGTCCGTACGGACAATATCTGGGAAGAATAAATAGCAGACCAGACAACCTATGTGCCTGTGGAGAGATAGGAACACCGGAACACGCCATACTGGAATGCCCCAATTATGAGGTAGACAAGACAATAAGAGAAACCTTAAGAAAAGAAAGTCTATGGGAAATAATAAGAAACCCACCACTCACCGCGGCTCTAGAAAATTTGACAAACCTGATATCCGCTTTAGAACTGACAAAATACAGGACTAAAAATATAGAAACTTAAATATTACATCATAAGACTTAATATACTCATCATCGGACCGGACATTCAAATCCAGGAACCGGATGAGTATAAGGACCAAAATATAGACATCACAACATAAAATAGAATATAAATTATAGTAATAGTAAGATTATTCAAGTAATTATCTTAAACAAATTACATAACTCTGCTAATACAAATACAGTCATAAATAATTAGAGTATAAAATTAGTAAAAAAAAAATTTGAACCTAAAACTACTCGTCATGGAGATCCGGAAACGTGGGTCGTAACCGGAAAACCGGAGATGTTTCACAAACAAAATGTATAAATGTTGAAAGGATGAGGAGACAAAGAAATTAAGAATTCTCTCCTTCAGTCTCTCCACGAAAATAATATAATAATAAAACTAGTGTAACAGATGATGATCATGTCGAGGAAAAAGCGCTGCGGGAGTTTCTCGTAGACGCTTCAGCCCAGAGTGACTGCGGGGCTTACCTGATCATGTCGGGGATGCCTCGCACTCTCTCTGGGTATTTTTTATCAAAGTTCTCATATGCCGAGACACCTTCACCTATTTTAGGAGGTATATGTACTGGGGTCAAACACCTTGGGCATATGGCAAGAGTTGTCCGCTGATCCCATTGGATCAGTCGGCCAATTGCCTCCTGAAACTGGTGGAGACACGGAGAAGGGAATGCTGCGTCCCCACAGCAAACTCGTCTCCCGTCATTCGGAAGGGCGTGAGAATAGTACCCAATGCCCGACCTACCTGATGCAGGTTTTCTAGGGTTTTCCCTGCATCTCTTTAGGTGAAACACCGGGTAGGATCCTTAAACCATAGCCCGGGGGCCCTAGTTAACCCTTGGCTACCTTGCTCTACCTTCCGCATCCCCCCTTTTTCAATTCCCTTCCTATGCTATTAAAGGGGAGTTGCCTGTTTCAGGATCACCCTCATGTAGCCTGTTACCCAAAAAAAAAAGATGATGATCTTACATGCTAAAACAAATTTAAATATACGCATATAATTTATTATTGTATTCATACATATTTATATCTATGTAAAAAAATGTACCAACAAAAGAAAAATATTGTTAAACAGACCTGTTATTGAATCTAGAAAACAGGTCAAGTAAAATTATTATCAATAAAAAAAAGTTTAATAATTTATTAAATTAGTATCACATTATAGTAGATCTGTGGACGGGGGTGAGTCTCCTTGGAAGGGAATATTGATAATCCCCCCGATGAGCAGTTTTTCCGCTCCCCCCCCCCCCGCTTCTCCCCCTCCTCTCCTCCTCCTCTTCTTCCCCCGTGCGAGATTAATCTTTCCCGTGGAGGTTTTTCCCTTTTCTGAAAACACGAAGGCGAAGTGTTTCGTGTCGCGTTGTGAATAATTGCCAACGTGATTCCGGGTTGTGAGCGTCGGCCGCCATTACTAATGCATCGCAGCGCAGTCGATGGCGCGGAAATTACTTTAATGGAATGAGCGAGCGTCCTCCAGCAACTTAATATCTTGTGTGTGTGTGTGACAGCTTGGTTAGTTGTGCCAATAAGTGTGTATCGGGGCGGCCATCTGCTTAATTTCATTATGGGACACGCCGGGGGGAGGGGGGGGGGTAGTGACTGAAATTTGAAATTCCTGTAAATGAATTGCCACTAAGCTGAAATTTTAAGTGTGTGTGTGTGTTAACAAGGCACACGTGTAGCAATGAATTTAATTGGCCATCTCCCCTTCTCGGCGTATTGCTTCAACCGAGTATAAAAAGTCCAAATGTTGTGAATTAAGGACAAGTTCCGTGTGAACCTTGTGACGCCGTCTCTATGCCGCTCTCATTTTCTAGAAATATTATCTTGGAACCAGGCTGAAGTTTTAAATAATAAATCTCTTTTACTTCTTATTGAACTTATGCCTTATACTTTCACCAACCACACTAATTGATACTATTTTGGAGTACAACTTAGCTTGTCCTCCGAACCTTCCGCAGATTCTTATATTCATCTATTCTTTTTGAAATATTTCTGGTGGCTGCGACAATAACCTACCGATCAACAACGGAAAAATCATATATTTCACCACCATTTAGGCACCAGATATTTACGCGAGGAAAAATCTGAGGCCGTCCCATTACAGACGTGACGTGACTTGATGACGTTGAGGCTCCAACAGGAGCCGGACCGTCCGCCTTTTTTTTAACCTAGACCTGCTGACGCAAGTGTAGAACGTCCAAGGGTGTTTCTCCTTTCTGGTCTGATAATTCCATCAGCAATATGGTTTTGCTGTGCAGCTGTAGGAATTCTCCCCCGAAAAAGGATTTCGGTGTTTCCAATTTCCAAAAAGAACTAATTGGAAGGAAACGGAGGATTATAAACTGTCCAAGAGAGACGAGTGGAATCCCGGAGAATATCCATGTCAGGTAAATTTCTTGTTGTATTTAAATTACTTAATAATAATAATAATAACAATCATTCCGTAGATCCTGTAAAGAAGCTGAGCTTCAAGGATGTGGAATGAGTCAGGGTGTACATTTATTACATTATTTTATCATATAAAAGATAAATATACTTATAACAAACTTTTGTAACTAAATAGAAAGGCGATTCCAACATTATAAACTAATTACTCGTCTCCGGTTCTTCTATAAATTCCTTTACTGAATAGAAGGAGGATAATTTAGACTTAAATTTACCTTGGTTATCGGACAACTGCAGAGTCTGTTGAAGATGGATATCCCAGAATAATGAACACCTTTCTGTGCAATTGACTATGTTTTACATTTTTTGTACAGATTATTTTTGTCCCTTATATTTAAGGGATGAATATCAGAATTATTCAAAAATAAGTGCCTATTTGTGATTATGAATAGATGTATTGGCACGTCAAAGTGAAAATACCTAACAGAGTCGTGCAAGAAGTTGGTGAGGTAACCTGCCTCACATATTGCTCTAATAAAAACCTTATCTATGCCCCAAATATAATGCCATATGATAAAACAGAATGGAAATATGCAAAGTATACTAATTTTCTTGTTTTTAGATGACTGAAGGTGGACATTGCATATGTAGCTGAGCTGAGTTTCTTAAGTAATTGATTAATCTGGTCAGTCCAATTTAATTTATTATTTACTAAGAGACCTAAGAATTTAACAGAGGAAGTTTCATTTTCACGTTCGTTGTCGTATTTAAGTGTTATAGATTGTAAAGTTGTCTTGTGTGTGTGTGAAATTGCATGAAATGTGTTTTGTCACAGTTATTTGTTAGTCCGTTCACATTAAACCGTTACTTGCCTCTTCTAGTGTGTCTTTGTTACTTTTTACTATTACACTAGTATCGTCTGCAAAGAGGATAGCTTTAGAAGTTGAATCTATGGCATTTATATACATAAGGAATAATAATGGCCCTAATACTGATCCCTGTGGGACCCCAGTTTTAATAATTCCCCAACCTGATTTATGTATTTCACCTGTGCACGAGTCTTTTAATACTACTCTTTGCATTCTATTTTGTAAGTATGAATTAAACCAAGAAAATGAAGTTCCTGTTATTCCATAGTACCTCAGTTTTTCTAACAATATGCTATGGTCTACGCAATCAAATGCTTTACTTAAGTCACAGAATATACCTAATGGGTGATTTTTTTATTTAATTCTTCTACTACTTAGCTTCATTATTGAAGCGTTACTCAAACTTTCGAGTTTACTTGAAAACTTTATTTGCAAAAGAGATGCATACTTCACGTGTCTTTTTTACAACAAAAAAAAAGTATTTTCTATCTATGCGCATGTTTATTTGTAAAAATTTCTCTTGCAAAATACTTTAATATGAAGTTCAGCTCAAATGAAAGTCATTCGTCACTTTAATACCTTTGTAATAATTACTTTGTACTTTGATGTTAACTTATTCTAATACCCTTATTTAAGCAACTAAAAGTATATTTTGTTTAACACGTCTGGTGTATATTTTTAATCTTTAATTAAAATGTTTAAAACTCGTAATGAAATATATTTAATCACCAAATTTTGACTTCATTTTGTATTTTATTAATTGATATTTGAAGTCTTGACTTGGGTAAATCATTGAGAAAATAAGTTTAACGTACTCTGGTCCGATCTTGCGTCCATTACTTATGTTATTACATAAAAATCAATCTGCAAATATTTGACGTATTTCAACTAACGCGAGAGTAAGGCGAGACAGTTCCGTGATATTAAAAATGGCGGACGGCCCGACGGAGCTGAAGTTGGCGTCGAGGGAGGAGAAGATGACGCTTTGCGGATTCTTAAGGGTATATGTGTTGGAATGTTTTCCCTCGATTGGCGACAGAGAGAGAGAGAGAGAGAAGGGGGGGAGGGGAGAATAAAAGTGATTAACGTGTCGGCCACTTGTTGCTCTGGCTCACAACGTCGTCCTTTAACGACCAGCTCTTCGGTGCCAACAAACCCAGAGATAAGAGCCATTGATCGAACCGCGTGTTATTACATCACCTCTGGTCTCCTGTCCTCAGCACCTCCAACCAATTACAGTCGTCACTGTCAAAATAGCAGAACCCTGACTTTGAAGCCTCACCACTCTACCCATTCGGATTGACCTACGTCATTGTGAAAGGGCTCCTTTTACGAAGAATGTAACGCCATTTTATGATATGTATATGACTTTTTTTTTAAAAAAAACAATAATTTTCTACGTGGGTTTCGCCGAAAAAAACTGAAAAAGTCAGGGGTTTTTGTCTGTCTTTCTTTCTTACATCTCCAACTTGACAACTCGTGGATTTCAAACTGTTGCTTCATATTGTCTGAAACTGCAGAAGAAGACAGTTAAAAACCTTTCCAAATCCACCCGCAAAGTGTTTTTACTTTTTTTTAAAGTTAATTAATTAGTGCCCCGGTCCTATTTGTACGAATTTTTCGGCCCTTCTTTGCACCCTTTCCAAGGATTTCATTTGACCCTGTCCTGTACGGATCCCCAAGGGGCAGGCTGCGCCACAAGTGGGCGTCCTAATGACAGATATGCCAACTCTTTAGATTTCGCATTCCCCTTGTTGAGTGTTCTCATGACTAAGTGCAAGGTGTTCCACGCTTTCCTTGTAGCATAGTTTACCTGCCCCCAGCTTACTGTTAAAATAAATGCCTAGGTATTTACATCTTCTATCCTGGGTCACTGTTTCCCCATCTATTTTATATATCAAGGCATATTGAACGCGCCTTTTAGTAAAACTAATCTCCTTAATTTTACTATTGTTGATTTTGAGTTTATTTCGCTTAGCCCGTGTACTTAAAAGAGTATCTAAGTCAGTTTGGAGAGCAGCTGCGGCGTCTTGTTCCCCAGTTATTTCCCTGTAGGTTACACAGTCATCTGCAAAAAGTAGGAACTTATATTATTAGGCAAATCATCAATAAATATGAGAAACAATAATGGGGCAATGACTGATCCCTGGGGGACTTCCGATGTTTCACATCCGAGTTCTGCGTGACACATTCGCGAATTTGGAGTGACAGACAGTCTTGATCCCGGTCATGACGTCACGAACATCCGAGCCCGGGGGTGTGAGGCGGCGAGATCTCTCGAGGAGGAGGAACGATGACCGCCCGGGTGTGAAAGGTTACCCGCGCGTGGTCCCTGGAGGGAGGGAGAGAGGGAGGCAGTGCAGCTGCTGGAATGCGAGCGAGCAGATGGAGGCCAATCACGGCGGCGCAGGTGCGGGTCCGTCCGTTGACCCACCAAGAGAAAAGCCGAAACCACTACCTTTGGATTTAATTATGAAACTTTCGCTTCAAATTAACGGAATTTGGGGGCGTGGCCGTCACCTCACTTCACTGCACAGGGACTATTTCCATTTTCTAATGAAGGAAAATGAAATTTTGTACGTGAAGCAGACGGCAGCGGCGCAGGAGGGTCGACGTCCGTCCTCCAAGGTGAGATACAATGGAAAAAAGGACTAAATTACTGTCTAAGAAGTAAACTGAACCAAGCTGACAGAATAGCCCAAAGATCCGAAAGCTGCCGGATGCAGTTAGGGACCACACTACGAGACTGCGAATTGCCCGACATGGGTTTCGACAGTCAGATATACTTAGAAACTAATCCAAGATAAAGCAGAGCTCACGTGAGGTGCAAGTATCTGGAAAAATAGCTCAAAACTCAACGGCACATCGCCTTGTAAATTAATATACGACCAGCAACACTTCACACCGTCCGCGATGTCATCTCGACTAAGGTGAGTAAATAAAGGTTAAATTAGAGAATGTAGGCTTTCCCGGTGGATAGACTGATGCCTGAAGACGATGGCGGATATAGCCGTCGAAACGTTCTATTTTATAAATCCCATAAGCCGGGTGAAATCCCGAGAACTTCATATTCAAAGGTCAAATCGTCATGAAACTAAAATAAAGGACAATATCATCTCATTATCTATACACCTTTATTCCTGTCCTCCTTTTCTAAAAATTAGTCACGCTGTAACTTAGACAATGATCACAGTCAACCTAAAAAATTCTGGGGTCGTTTCCACTCCCCTACGGACACATTCATCCCCTTCCTGACATCTCTGGACCACAATCATCACGTCACAGTCAATATTCCAATACAGATTATGTAACTTTTCTCTGTAGTCTCTCTCTGTCTTCACTTCCCCTCCTTTCCTTTACATGTTTTATTACACGGGCATGGGTATCTAAGAAATCATCCAGTGAGGCAAGACAGAAACTACTTCTTCTTCGACAGCCGTTTCTACTAATGATATCCCTTTCGTTTGATATCTCGACCTTCAAAGCATCAGATGCCAACTGGTAATTATTGGGAGTGAGCTTTAAACAAGACTTACGGGCTTCAGACTCTCCCTTCAGGATACCTCCTAGGGACTGTAACTTTTGTATTGTACTCCAAACACACAATTAACAGAGCCAAAATGTGACAACATAATTAAAACTTCAATATGGTATGTTGAGTCTTGCCCAGAGGACCAATAATGATCGGTCAGATACGCAGACAACGAGGAGACTTTCTCCCATCTCTAGAGAAGGGAGACAAAGCCAAAGCAACTCGAGGAAACAAACAGTTGGCGGCGGACTCTGACAGTTTCCTTTCAAAGTTGTAATACAACCGAAACCCCAATAATAATGATACTAAAATCAGTATACGGCAACTGAACTGGACGCAAGTGGCGTGACACCAGCCAGCGGCCGCAACTAAAACTACAGGACTGTGAATTGCACGACACGGGTTTCGACAGTCAAATACTTAAAAACTAATCCGAGATAAAGCAGAGCTCACATGAGGTGCAAGTATCTGAAAAAATAACTCAAGCTCGATGGCACTTCGCCTTGTAAATTAATACATACTCAAGCGTCGGATGCTCTATGGAAAAAATAACTAAATTACTATCTAAGAGGTAAAGTTAACCAAGCTGACAATAGCCCAAAGATCTGAAAGCTGCCGGATGCAGTTATGGCCACACTACGAGTTGCCCAACATGGGTTTCGACAGTCAAATACTTAAAAGCTAATCCAAGATAAAGCAGAGCTCACATGAGGTGCAAGTATCTGGAAAAACTGAAAATAAATCTAAGGCAGTTCACCTTGTGTTTCAACATGTCCACACTAACTGTATGACACCCCAACAGAAAGAAATTAAAGTAATTACTAAAGTTAACTCACACAAGCTGGTAACATGAACACTCCGCCAACTTGCAGCCACGCTTAGACCAGACGGCCTCCAGAATAGCACTCCTTGTACCACAAACTGATACGTGGGACACAAGCGAAATAATATCAATATTCCTACTGACGTTAACTCGAACATGCTGACAGAACAATTAAAGCAACGAAAAGCCAATTGCCGCTGACCCTGGACCCAAGAGGTCAAATCTCAAAAGTCTGTAACAAACATGAATAGAACCAAAACATTTCAGGAAACTGATGAATAAAAATACTTCTGCAAGTGATGGAAAAAATTTATTAGAACCATAGAAACAGGGAAAATGTACAACAGCTTCTTTCACTTGCCAGAAACACCCTGGCAACACACCGAGGTTACAGTCCATCATGCCAGCACTTTGAAAGAACTGACCAACCCTTCCACGTCCACCAGATTGCCAACCTGAAGTTTCCGTCTCTTGGCCAAGGCGTTCACCCTGTTCGCCGCCGCCTCCAACAGTTCCCGCCACTCCGGTTGGCTCGAGACATTGAAGGCGCAGCAAAATAAGATCTCGCTGACTTCCTGTTCCAGCTTGTAACTGCTCACAGATTCAAACACCGCCTTCAAAGCGTTGACCGCCTCCTCACGCATGTCTGTACTACGGCAGACGAGGTTCACGACGAAGAAACCTGTGGACGTAAAACTTTAACATTATCTACCAAATGTACAGCTTCTTTATAGAATAATGGTAATTCAATTATATTTTCAACAAATGTAGCAGATCTTCACAGTTATTAAGTCATTTTTCGGAAAATACTCCATCAAAGTAAATAAAATATTTTCCCCAGTTAATTTTGCAAGTTGGTATGGGGAGTTGACAATGGTGTATTCACAACAGACAGCAAAAGTTTTGTCATGTCAAATTTGTGAAGGAATGTTTACCTTGGTCCCCGATACAAGTCTTCGCTGCCTGCAACACGGAGGACTCCAAAAATTGCCGTGGCGGGCAACTCATGCCCAGGCTGGGATCTTTGCTGTCCACGTCGAACAAGATTACGCTGAATGTGGTCCCTATGCCAAAAGCACACATTTCAAAACAGTAGATAGCTAAAATTGCAAATTCAAATAATACACCACTATTATTAAAATAGGAGATTCGCAACTTCACTGTTGCCTCTGTTAATCAACATCTCGAGCCTTACATTCAATTGCATAATCGTCAATATTTTTCTGGACCGACTGTGAAATTACCTTTCTCAGCAGCTTGAAGAACATATTGCACACCGTCACGAATATACACGTCCAGTCGCTCGTCTTGCACCAGGCCAAAATAAGTAGTGGCCATGTCAAGCATTACAGGGTCAATGTCGACAGCGGTTACCCTAACCTTTGGAACAAAGAAGCTTGAAAATACACCAAAAGTAAAATTGAAACATGAACAATACAATGGAAGCTACGTCACTATTTAATCAAGGCAGCTTGCGTTTTAGAATGTAACATCAACCTGCCTTCTGGAAACAGTGCTGAATGAAACTGCAGAGGCCGCCTCCTCCAAGTCCAATGACCAATACGTGACTCTTCGCATTATCTGCTACGCCAAGGGAGACTCCAACCATCATGTACACGAGGTAGTCACTGGCCAAGTATCCCAAGTCGACGACTTTCTTGGGTTTTCCTTTCCGAGATTTTACTGCGAACAATAATGTTTATCACCTTCAAACTCCAAAGAGCTGAAAAAAAAGGATTCAAGTTATAGTTGAAAGGTAATGCCTTGTCTTACATATCTTGAGACGTGCTTCAGACTGCACCGTGCCTTGGTTGCTCAAGAATATGAGCCTCCGGAAGAGCAGCCCGCCGTCGCCTTCAGCCTCCTCGACGACAAACTCTCCTGACATCTGGCTGAAGCCTCGGTAACAGACTTCCCTGTGGCCCACATCTGAGCCTACCGACAGGAAAGGCGTCTGGAAATACGACTGAGAATTTCAGAAGGAAGCAGGCATCGCAAATTCAAAAAGTAAAGTTATCAGAAATGACAGCAATTTTCTCATATTCAACATTATGTTTAATTTATTATCTGCCAAAACATTTACTGCACATTGTAAAACATCAAAACATGTGGAAGATCAATAGCGGAACCTTGGTTCTTTTTAAGACTGTTCTTTAATGTAATCTGAAATATAAAGGGGGAAAATCACCTTCATCTTACGTGACCCTGGAGGAGAAAGTCTTATGATGCACTCTTCAAGCTCAGTCTGCACAGCTTTCAGCCCACTGTACGTGTGTTCTCTGTGCAAGGTGACAACCGCAAGTCTGTCGTAGCCTGTAGACTTGAGAAGCGTCGTCCTCCCTTCTGTCGTGGCAAATAGCCATTCGTTTTCTCTGGATCACAAAGAAAATATTACCAATTAAGCAATACAATAATTATAACTTCCATTGACGACTAATTGACAGTTTCAATAATTTCAGATAACTGAACATGCAAGCACTGGTTAAGTTTAAATTTTTTATGTTCCGAAGAAATTCCTTAATAATTTGGTTCGAAATTTTTGTATGATTTAAGAGTTCAAAATAAATTTTGATATTTCTCCCATCAGGAGTACTTATGTTCACATTATAGAGAAACAAAATACCAAAACACACAGTTATCAGCTTAATTATCATAAGTATATGTGCCAAACGCAACTTCAACTATAAAGTTCACATATTTTGAAGGAAGTAAAAGTGAATACTTGTGTTGACTGTTTAAAATGATTGTATAATAAAATTGAACTATTCTAGCCATAGGAAGAAAAATAAAAGAAAGTTAAAAGCCGCAATTCCCCCTCACGTACCTTCCTTGAGGAACGATGAAAGCAGCGTACCGACGTGAACTCTCCCTTGCATAAGGCTGATCCAGAACATGTATGGTGTACCGCGATATGTCTTCCGAGGGCCGGTAAAGTTCCATCACGACCTCGCCGTGGTCGGCGACACTACCCCTACTAAGCCTCGTGCACACCATGGCCGACTGCTGCAGCGACTTTATGGATTCCACGACATCAGACGCACCTTCGACTCGCTTAATTTGGTCACCGGCGAGGCATATTTCCAACACCTGTGTCGAAATATTTATTTAGTAATGCTGGGGAGAAGTATCCACATGGATAAGTATAAAAATCTTACCTGCTGGAAATTAGGAAGCTTTTTAAACTTTGTACAAATAATTACAAAGACAGGTAAACCGGGTCCTTCACCACTTTCTACAGACTTGTTTTCCGCTTCGACACATCGGCAGACTCTGAACATCCAGCCGGCTTTAGGAAAGTAGTCCAACAATTTGAGGAGCACATGCTCCTGCAGTAGCGAGACGCAAACGTAACGACCGCCTACTCTCAAAACACGGTCTATTTCCTGAATTATCAAGTGTACCATTTATTATTTTACGAAAACCTGGGGAGAAATGCAAACCACAAGCTGTAGGTTGATGCTCACATCAAACAGCTTCTGTATCTTCTCGTCAACCTCCCGGCTGTCGTCGGGCATCAGGGCGTCCAAAGTGCCTTTGTCGAGAACGACACTGAACTGGCCATCTTCGAAACTCATTTCCGTCGCGTCCATCTGCAGGTACTTCATGTCTGGTCGGGAACTGCCGTGTCCCTCCTGCATCTGTCGGATGACAACATGGCTGATGTCGATGTTGGTGATGTTCCTACGAGGAGAGAAATTAAACAGTTGTAAACATTTAAGATTAGAACAGTGGATGGCGAAGTTGACAAATTAAGTGTGTATCTGACTGCCCCATAAATTACATGCAATATATGAATAAAGTAGGTTTATTGAGAAAATTCAGCATACTTGTTTAATTAGATTTTGAATATAAAGTTTCAACTGCGAAATGTTTTCATTATGTATCAATCACAGATAAAAAAGCAGTATAAAATATAGAAATTTAAGGATGTCAAATGTTTCAGTTACCCAGGAACTGTCCATGGTGAAAATTCAGTATAAGAAGAGACTCGGAGGCGAAACGTGTCTGGGAAAAGCTAATACTAAGCCTGTGGAATCAAAACTTCTATTCACGTACTTGAACGCCAAGCTCTATGGGACACTCACAAGGTCAGTTAGACCTATGGTTCATAGACAGTACAAGAAGGCTCTAAGGATTTTTGAATGGAAAGATATACAGGGTTTGTGTGAGTGTT
The DNA here is from genome assembly GCA_034510155.1 of Eucriotettix oculatus. Taxonomy (NCBI): domain Eukaryota; kingdom Metazoa; phylum Arthropoda; class Insecta; order Orthoptera; family Tetrigidae; genus Eucriotettix; species Eucriotettix oculatus. The sequence continues at coordinate 14,624,391 of CM067381.1, forward strand.
TGTGAAGGAATGAGAACAAGTAAGGAAACAGACTAAATGCTCAAAAGCGAAGCAATACTGAAAAGTCCCCACCTTTGGCTCGGCTAGGTGTCGTGGGCAAGACGGGAGAAGGAAAATTACCAAGGTAGCTGGTTATATGAAACCACAGAAGTAAAGAGAAGACGCAACCATGGAAAAGAGAGTTACAGGAACATAGGAGAAACCCCTCCCCAGGTATTACAAGGGTTGGAAGATGACCGAGGGGAAGCACAGAGAAGGGACAGGTGGAAGTGACTCCCGGAAGAAGAAGAATTCGTAGCAAAGATTAAGTCTTTGCAAAATAATTAATAACCTGTGTTTCTGACAGTGCTTTATATCAATAATTTACAATGATGTAAAATGTAAAAATATCATTTGGGAAGAATTCAGATCACGCACATACTCGTCAGCTGTACATTACGGCAGTTTTACCGCTAATGCGTCAATCGTTTAAAGAGCTAGGCTACATATTTTCTACAGTACCTTTGCAGGTAGGGAATTCAAGATAGAATGAAAGAATCGGCTTGGTACAGGAGGAGTGATCACTCCTCTCTATTACACTAAACTTAGATTAAGTCTAAATTTTCTTTCTGAATGAAAGAATCGGCTTGGTACAGGAGGAGTGATCACTCCTCTCTATTACACTAAACTTAGATTAAGTCTAAATTTTCTTTCTGGCAGAGGAAGTTCGCCTAAACACTCCTGCAGGCAGATTGTTCTCGTCTTTAATTGTCCTATTTAGGGATGAGTATTTTCCAACATCTGTTTTTTGGTGCCTCGATTTTAATTTAAACAAGTGATCTGATTTCCACCCAAATGATTAATTGTTTTTAAATTTTACATTGTTGTAAATTATTTATATAAATTACTGACAGAAACACAGGTTATTAATTATTTTTCACAGGCAGCTTCACCCCAGAATAGGGAACGGATCTAAAAAAAAATTATTTCCACAAAATCATACTCCATTATTCTAAGCAACTCTTCCAAATGAAATTTTGCCTGCAAATGCTAAGTTACCAAGATATTTGACATTAAAATGTGTGGGATTTGTGATGTCACGACGCTCACACTCTGAAGCAAGTCCCGTCCCGCTGTTTCTGTGACAAATTATTTCACTTTGAAAAAATGTGGTTAAATAAACGAAAATTATATGTTAGGTGACTCGTAATTGAAAAGTGTGGCTTGAATGAAGGGAAAATCCTTGGATAGAGACGAGTAGGTGCAACATCTCCAAACTGTGTCCAATCAATTGATTCACAAGTTGGGAACAAGTGGCTTTTGACATAACCAGCTGCTGCTCGACACACACCTTACTTCAGTACAGCAAATACGACCTGTCTAACGTGACCACCTGCCCTATGTGTGTAACCCGTATGTGTGGGGGTATAACGTACAGTTGGTTATATCAAAGGTTACTAGTGCTGTACGTTTAATGCAGTTCTTAGTCACTCGGGAAACCAGAATCAGCCATTATTCACTGGGAAGTAACGTACTGTGATTATAGTGGGAAAAATGACGTATGGGAAAGTGTGGTATAACAAACGCTGGGACGTATTTCTAACCTTCGTGTGGCGACGTCGCACGGACTGAATTAAGAACGTCGTACCTGTACCCCACGTCGTAAAGGTCGCAGCTGAGCGTCGAATTTCCGCACCCTACGACGAGGATGACGTCCTTGGGCTTGATGTACTTGTGCACGTGGCCACACAACTCCGGATACTCTCCATACCTGCAACGCGGAGGCGAGTTTGTTTACAAGAGCTTTGTAGGTTATGGAAGGGGCGGGCCGGCGGCGCCCGTCACTCACTCACCACTCGAAGGCCTTCGAGCCGCGCTTCTTGAAAAACGAGTTCCAGTACTCCTTCTGGCTGAATTCTTCGTGGGTCTTTGGTAGGAGATTCATTTATTCCAACGGCCGGGAAAAGTCTAAGATGGCTTTTCTCCTCAATCAATTCCAAATATATAAACATGGAAAGATTCCAAGGCTTTTCTCTCAATCAATTCAAATATTAAACATGGAAAGATTCCAAACACACCTACTACAACTACATCCACACCCTCCCATTAACATAAAAATCAAACCTCACAACCAATCCACTCAAAAAACACAACCCCAAACACAAACACCACCCCACTAACTTAACCCACAAAAAAACTCCCAAAACACACATCCCACCCAAACTCCCAAACAACAAAAAAAAAAACCACACACAAACACACACCAACCCACAACAAAAACCCCCACCATACCTAAACATCCACCCCTATCCAATTCTCCCAAACCACCCCTAACATACCAACCAACCCCAATTAATCCTACTACCTCACCCAAACCACCCTCCTAATAATATTAACAACCCCTCATTAATCAATCCACATCTTCCCAAAACAAATACACATCACCCACAAAACCAAACAACAACAACCTAAAAATCCAACCACAAACAACCCCCCACAACCACCTCTTCACATTCATATATTCAATCTTTATTCTTCAGAGATGTATTAAACCAACCCAATTCTACCTACTAACTAAGTCTCTTCACACCACAACCACCCACCACACATAAAACCACTCATACACAACTCACCCCAAACTCTTCCCCCCCTAAACCACCCCCACCCACCCAACCCCAAACCAAACTCAGACTAACTCCCACCCCAACCCAACCACCAAACCCCACACCAAAAACAATCACATCACTCTATATATATCCCCCCCCCTCACCCAAAACTCACTTAAATACTCACATACAAAACATCACATCACACACTCACAAAAACATCACCCACAACCCCAACTACTCACACACTCATATATAATAGAAAATAACATCACACACACACAGGAAAAAAAAAACATTCCTCAACAATAATATATATACATTCCCAAAAACTTCAAAATAGCACCACATACACACCACCCACACCCAATAATTATCATACACGCTCTCATCAATCAGCTAGTGTGTATCATATATATATATCCTAACCCCACAAACCCCCCACACCCATGCCCATAACTCAACAACACCCTACTACAACACACACACATCCAATCCTATCCCTCACTATCCCCCACCCCACAACATTACACTAAAGTACTACATTCCTCACACCATGTCTTGACTCACGCGCCACAAACTATAAACCACTCTTCCTCTGATACACACTCTTGTCTATAACATGCTAACACACACATTTACTCACACCATCATACAATCACACCATACTGACATATCACACACATATAACTATTCCATATCATCTGCTCATTCTACTCTCCCCTCCCAATAAAAAAAACCCCCCCGCACTGTGTGAAAAGACACCTGCACCTACACCTCTCACGCTATACTATTACTACTGTGTCTGTTTCCTTTAGTGTCATCTCCTCAATTCCAGTGTACTATAGACATACTCAATCAGACAAGTGGATCTGGTAACAACCCTCTATCTTGCATCATGAATAGTCTCATCCAGCTCCTATCACCTTCTCTGCTGTCTTACATCCATGTCCTACTGCTGCGTACTCATATACTCATCCTCTCGTATCTGTGTCCCACACAAATCTGTTCGTTCTCAGGCATCTATCCTTCGATCTCTGCAAATATCATCTCGACTCCCAACACACTCTCATCAATAGTACGCATATCTCCATCCTTCCTTGTCACCCCCTAGTAATGGTACGGTGTCACTAACTATCTCTCATCAGTTCATGTGTATCACACCACACTATACATCATCTTGTTGGACCCATTCCATACCATATATCATGTCACTATGTGACTGTGCAGCAACCTAATATAACATAGAACTGCCGTTCCATGTCATCCCATCTGCTAAATTTCTCCTGAGTCTCCATCGCAACTTACTCCCTGAACTCATTCCACACTACCACTCACGCGAGGAATACCATATATATACCATGTCATGAAGCTATTAGTCACCCATCCAATCTCTCACCTCACTATCATACAATGGTGTGTGTACTAGATCCACTAGTTGCATATCCAAAATCCTTCTGTACTTTTGTTACAAAAATCTCACTCAAAATCAATCCTATATCAAACACGTAAAGCGTCCCGATAATATTTGCTCATGCAACAGTATGTCTCACATAACACTCATCATCTACGTGTATCGCTCTCTCTCACTACTAATGTCTCTCGCTAAATTAACACTTGTGTACAATAGAACCACCTCAGTATATGAGTATAGATAAATTCAATCCCACCTCTTTCCTCGTCTTGTCACATCCAACTGAATCACACATGACACTCCTGCCTCCTAAACGTCACACCATCTAGACCCTAATCTGATGTCTATATTAAGTCACAAATATAATGTCTCCCAGATGTAATGTGTGCCTATCAATATTGATATAAGTCTCACTGCTCTTATGTGATCACTAACTCCTCTATCTCGTACACGCACTCGCGTGAGTCTTCCACACCAGATACTTACCCCTATGACCCATATATACTTCTAGCAACCAACTAGATTGCCAAGTCACCTCTTACGCGCATGTCCTGCTGTGTATATCACCAACTCCAACTATGTGTCAGTGTCATATCCTAACCAATCCCCTAATATCTCCCTTTGTGCACTTAAACATATTCAATCTCATACACTACTTCAGCGATACTCATTCTCACCCTACCTAACTAAGTAATAGCCCAACTTGTGTAAAACATACATAACATCATACTCATTGTACCACCTCACAACAATCAACATTTCTCATCTAAATCACACAATCGTAACTAAATAGACTGAGTAGACTCTCAGCCTAAGAATCTCTTTTGTAACAGATGTATATATGTGATAACTACACCAATAAATGTACTGTGTGCACTTTCAGACCTGTGTCTAAGTGGTTTGTACACACCCAATCACTTTCCCTATATATATATACTTACACAGACTCTATACTCCAACCTACCACACACTCCCTCTCACCTCTCGCACACAAAGATATATCTCTCACGCACTCAATGTCACACTCACATACTCTCACATCTCACTCACCTCCACCTCTTTCCATAAAATTATCTCCAAATAAGATAGATAGATCCACACTCTCACATTCATATCTCCCAGACTCTCGAGACACCGCCATTAGTATCCTCCATATATCTATGCATACTATTTGCATGTCGTTCATCTACTATCTCTCACTACGCACACCTAGTGTTGTCCTATACCTCACATACAGATTCTCACACCACTCCTCTACACCTGTCCAATGTCTTTATGTTCCTCAACATACAGTCTCTTTGTAGTCTACCTTCTCCCACTCTCCACACTCTTCTCTCCACTCACACTCATGTCTGTCTATGCCTCTCCCGCTCTCTTCATGCCATCTCCCTCTTGTTTCTTCACGCACGCTCTCCCCTCCCTCTCCTATCCATAAGTCCCCACACCATAGACAGAGCCCACCTACACTCTCACTCCTCTTACCTGTATCAATCTAAGTATGTTTTCTCATTGAACTTTAATATGTCTCAAATTCAGTCTCCGTGCATGTACCTCTCACTGTATCATCCTATACTCAGTAAACATTAGTCAATCTGTCTTGCAATCATTACATGTTCACACTCTGCAGCCAACTGCTAACATCTCACCCCACTGAAAATCCGAAACCAAGACTACCCCCCACATTATAGCTCTTATCCCGTTACAACCAATGTAGATCCCTTAGATACTCACTTTCTCAATAACACTATTGTGTATACAATTTGTTAATCATTCCATATTTAGTGTGTGTAGAATATATCTAATCTTGACACATGTAACTACGTCTCTCGTGTGTCCTTGACTAATGACTAGACTACGCGTCATCCAGACTCAGTTTGTGTCCGCTCCTGTTTCCATAGTATGATAATGCTAACATTTTTCATCCTGCACTTACCTCCCTACTCACCATCTATCTGTCTTGTTCATCTCTGAATCACTCTGATACCATTCGCCTGCAGAAATATGCACAGTGTAGTGAATCTAATATCCCATACATGATCATCACAAAAACTCACACTACAATACATGTATATTAAAAATAAGACATAAATGTCCACAGAATAGTGTCTCGCATGACTTGTGTGTGCTCATGTCAACTCATAAATGCATCGCGTCGCACTCTAGCTCGTACTCTCATGTACAACACATCTGTACAGTGATACACTCCTCTAATTCTACACTCTTTCCACCCCCACCCCCTACTCCCCCCCCATCCCTCCCACCTATCCTGTGTCCAATCAATCACCCACACTCACTAGCCTCTATATGACTATACATCATCACTCACTGTCACTCCACACAACTATCTCAATTATCCCCACCGCGTGTACATCATCTCACTCTGTAGACGTTGTCAACATATCAAGCCACTCTACAAGACCATTGTTTCACAATGAAATACATTATAAAAATATCACTATAATTGCACGATATATATATGTAAATATTTGTAATTTTGATGCAAATATCACACGCTGTAGAATTCCTTAATAACTATGTCAGAAATATAAAAGTAGACAAATCGCTCTCCTTACCCCTGTATAATACTCAAGTACCTGTCCTAATCACTATGTATTCAATGACTTCCCAACTTCTATGTGTATTGTGCACTCAAGCTATCACTTCGTGCACACCTTTGATCTATCAGATTTGATATAAGTAGATAATCTCTGATTCTGTCACCTGTCCCCTATTGATTGTCATCGTAATTATAAGACATACTCGTCCGTACCGCCGACCTCTTGTATAGTATGAGAGATAGTGATATGATGTGTGTACCAGTCACTCGTGTAAATGTGCGTCGTGCTGTGATCATCACTCACAGCAGAATGTTCATAAGCCTATATGTAGAATTTCTCGCACGCTTGCGTACATATCTGCTCAGCAAATGTCGGCGTTTGCCCCCCCGCCCTCTCACTCTCTACGTTATCTCTATGTGTATCTGTCTGTTTTGCTACCTGCACTATCACATGTCTTTGCCAACACTGTGACCTGATGCGACTTGAATCCGCCTTCTGATCGAATCTTCACCTTTTTCGCACACAGTGCAATCTCTTTTAATCTGAAGATGTCCGATCTACAGTCGTCCCTCTCCCTAAATAAGAACGCGTACTACGCTCGCATCAGCTGGTTACATAACGCTCAGATCTACTCTACTGTCACTATCTCTGACTGTATTGGCACGATATGATGTATGGGATGTAGTGCGCACACACGCATCGCCGACGCACGCTGTGTCACAGCATCTGATTATCCCGCTGATAGTATACTCACTTATCCATCGTAAGTGAACTCTATTGGTCCTTTGTTCACTCTTGACACAGTATATATATTGTCTATAATTCAAATATCTCATAATCGTTGATCGCTTCACCTCCTGCTTATTATCACTCACATCTGATTTTTTATGATTAACATTAACACATAACATCCGTGTGATAAAGAATACTAATCAATAAACAAAAAAAAACACAAATTAAAAGCATCACACCCCTAATAGCTGAAATATATCTATCATGATCCACACACAAAAACCCACACTAATACTCCATCATTCTAATGATAGATTCGACTGACATCACCGTAACAACTCTACGAGTCATGTGTAGCACTTTCACCCACCTATCTCTCGCAATCTACTCACATATCATATCCCATATATGTCTTTATCACACGCATGCAATATGTACACCCTACAAATAAGTAGACGATGTGAACAGCGCAGACTACGTCTCTACGCAGTACATGTCAGACCAACAGTGTCTAACATGCATAGTCCTACGTTCTATCATCATCTTATTGATCTACCGTGTGTTCCGTAATGTCATCTCATAATCTGTCCTATCTAAATGTATATAAGATATGATGTAGAAATCTATCACTACTCCTCCTGTCTCTCATGAACTAACAGTGTGTCAGACGCTGCTGCGAAACTGTTGTGACATTACATCGACTGTACACATCACTTCTAATATATATTATTGTGATTCCTAAACGGAAATGTGATCGTCTAGATTCAAGTTGTGGATCTGTGTAGGAGATCTATGACGAGCCTCGCGCGCGTTGTGTACATTTCCTTGCACATGATGTATATGGCACGGCTGAGAGCTCAGACGAATTTAGTATTTTGCGCACGCTACTAGTCCACACACGTGTGTGTCAAGAACTGTTCTACTTGGTGTAGCATTGGTCTCCCCTCGCCAATAACCTTGCTGATAAGATGTTAAGGTTTTAAATTTAGAAGAGATTGTTCGAGCGTATGCCATTAGTTGGAGGAGCGTGATGCGGCACAGGTGTATTTGTTTAAAGTGCTACAAATGTGGATTGTAGGTGTGTGCATTCTAATCAGAGCGCGAAGGGCAGAAACTCACAGTTCGCATCACTAGCTACTTGTGCGTGTGATGAATTTGTCGCCTCCCCTGCATGGTTGGTAGGAGAGCGGGTCTGATCAAGCAGAATCACAGAAACGCCCATCGGAAAGCCCCCTCCCACAAACCCCGCCCCCTACCATCGCTGATTCACTCTATGCGGCGCTCGCCTCCCTATAGCCTCGAAGCTACGATACAACACCCACACGCCACACATCTCCCGCTATGCTCTCGACTAAGAGGGTCCACTGCACCCTGCTCTGCATATGACACACGCCTCCGCGAATCTCTCTTGAATCCACGTTTAATGACACATCTTCCTCTTTGCACAAAAATCCCTAAGTTATGTATCGAAACTATCTGAATTTATGACAGCGAAAACATATACCACCAAAGAACTCTAAACCAAGTATTCCTCTCCGCCAGCAAAGAGGATAGTGTGGCCACTTCGGTCCTGAGATATTCCAATTCTTCCGCCTGTTTCAGCTGTCGATCTTCCGCCTTCCGGCTCTCCTCGTTTATCGTGGCCATCGTACGGTTGAACAATTTCTGCATTTCTTCCACCTGCTTCTTGTATCTCCTGCTGAGTTCTTCTAAATACTGACTGCTTAGAGACATGTTGCGCTCAAGTGCCTTTTAGGAAAAGACGTTGAAATATGAGTTAGGTATACATGTACAGAAAACATGTCTTGTTATTTTTCAGAAAATTTAAGGTAGCAGTTAAATGTAAAATCACTAAAATTCATTTACTTTCATTTCATCTGAGTATTTGTTAAAAATTATAAGGCAGTAAGTAAAAATTTTAGACCATTGAAAATATTTCACGGATAAATTTATAATAATTAATATTTATAAAGATAAACTCATATTTCTTGGTACAGATGAAACCCTTTTCAAAGAGATAAGGAGTTCATGTAAATGTCGAAGCTCAAAAAACTTTATCCCTTGATTTATCAAAAGAATTTTTTTAGACTTGATGCCTTTGGACGGAAAGTCTATATTGATAATGAGCTAACGTTAACAATTTACTAATTATAATGAGATCCTAGAATTTTTAATTTCAAAACAAATCCTAAGGTAAAAGTAGAGTATAAACCAACTAAAAAATATATATATACATTAAAGCTCTGTTACTCAGAATTTTGCACAAATTGTTTGAAATCAACAAATTCATATTGTAAGATACTATCCAGCAACATTGAGAATGTAATTGTTATTGAACAAAATTTTGAACTGAAGAAAACTTAAAATAAAAAACAGAATACCGTTAACTTGATAAAATCCATTTAATTGAACTCCATCAATGTGTCAAACATTTTACCTTTATCTTGTTGGCTAACCGCATGAACACAGACTCCTTGTGGACCTGTTGACTGGGCTGAATGTTCGGCGGCAACGTGGTTGTGACTGTGGGAGTGTCCACCACTTCCCTTTCAAGATCTTTCAGTTCACTCAGCAATCTGTCCAGAGAGAAATGCTCCAAGGCTTCAGTACTTTGCTCCAAGTTCTCGCCGTTTCCTCCGAGGTCCAACAAGTCCGTCAGGGTTTCATTTTTGTCCGGCAGGGGCGGACTTTCGACATTCTGCTCGGATTGGAGGGGTGGAGGTTCCAAGATGCCCACCATTTCGTCCGGTGCTTGACTAGGTACTACGGTTAAAGACTCGGCACGCTCAACTTCCGGTGCAGCCGTGAGTGTCTTTGTGGGTTTAATTTTAGAGGAAACATCCAAGTCAGTATGGCCTACGTTGATGGAGGACACGGCGACAACTGGCGTACTGCAGATGGTATTCACTTGTGTGGGCGACGTGGTGCAGGTTGCTACAGGCTTCAGTACATTCTCAAATTCTCCTTCAAACGGGATCCTAGTATCTGGTAACTCCGTGACTGTCACCATAATTTCCATGCTGTCCTCAGAGCTCACGTTTATGGCCACCCTCTTCTCGATTATGGCGAGTGTGTTACACAATGCAGCTATGTACGAAGGAGGGAAAAGAGCAGCCATGTAAGCTACAGGATCTGACCGTCCTAGACGGAGCGGGAAGGGAGCCCCTATTCTACGGCTAGTGAAGTCCAGTCCATAACCTTCGCATATCTGAGTGTCTCTAACAGTCCGGGAAACAAAATCTGACTTCATTAATGAATCAAGTTGACTGTAATCACAACTAAGTAGCCTGTATACATCACCAAAGAGAGAATCACTACAATTATCACAAACAATAATGTGCCTAGGGCTTTTACAATTCTCTACTTTTGTAAATACGGGAGTGGGTTCTTCTGAAGCGACAGAGAGCGCCGGTGTGGTCGAATTCTGCACGTCGCTGCCTTTGACCAACACTTCGGCAGCTTTCCTCATTATACTCAATACCGCATCTCTAGCACTGCCGAACAAATTTTTTGGAGGATCACTGGAGTCGAAATCCATAGGCTCGTCATCGTCGCCATCCTCGTCTGGGCTGCCCTCGCCGATTGCTGCCGGCTCTGTTTCAAGCACTTCGTCTACAGTTTTCAGTACCTCAAATTCACTTGTCCCATAAACTCTGAACAACGAAATGGGACAGAAATGTTCAGAACCAAAATGAGAGTGTAGTTCTACTTTGATAAACTTTCCAAAGAGATGCGGATGTAGATTGAAACTTTGGATTGTCCTCTCATCTTCAGCTACGAAATGCCCGACACTGTGCCAGTCACGGGTAGGGAAGCGGTCACTCACAAACACTGAAAACTCTCGAGGTGATGATGAAAAGAGTTCAAAGTTTGCAAGGTCAATCTGGAAAACAAAATATGTTGATAATCTTGTACGTGTATTAAGTAAATAGTTTCATACTGCAAATGTGTGTGTGTGGAATAGTAGATTCCAATTGACAAATAGCAACACATTGCTCCCACGATCATCCCATACCTTTTTAGCCTGGATCGCTTCGCAGAGTTCGACGACAAACCATATGCGACTCGTACAAGGGTTGAGCACGTACTCGTCGCGTGAAGGTGACAGAACGTTGCTGGCACTCGCAGCTTCTGGATTTGTGGCGACTATTTTGGCACCACAGTCAGGCGATGCATAGTTCTTGGAGTGCACCTTAGAAGTACCCGACTGACGTCCTTGGTTGCCAACGGGTGGCAAGGTGCCATTCTGAACTGGAATTTTAAGAATGAATATTATTACAAACAGGTTGAAAATAAAAAAGTAGCCAATGAATTCAGTTATGTCAAAAAAACAATTATTAATGTCCTAAGGGCACTAAAAGGACTTGTATTTGTCAAAGAGCCATGTCGGATGGGAAACTAATTAAATGAAAGGATAGGAAAATACACAAATCAGGATATACAACATTCTGAGCCTATATGGAGTAGTGTCCATTGTACAACCACAACCGGACTCAAAGGTTATTGTGTGTAAAAAAAGGCAACAGAAATGAAACTGCAAGACTACAAAGTGATTGTCAGTACTTACCAACCACGACATGTTTATAAGGTGAATACTGGTAACTCCCGACATTTTACTCCCTCGACTTCTGACAAATAACCAATCAACTGATGAGCAGAATTTATCTATACATCTTACTATTTGCAGTACAGAACTTACAGCTTACATGAGACTCTCTATTTCAAATGATGAAATTAGTTTACAAACTCATTAATTTTCATTCCTAACATTACATCATTTTCAATTTTCTAAACTATTTTCAAGTGGTTTTTTAAGCACATTCAAAATTTGAGGCAATATTTGTGTGGTTCTGTAGTACCAGAAAAACCTAAATTATAACAAACAGGCTGATAAAATTACAACAAGATTAAACATTGACCTATTAACTTACATAATTGAGCTATGCATATTACATTAAAACATAGTTTTCTGACTTTAAAATTTAAGGCTTATTAAAGAAAGTTTTCCTAATCTGACGTTCAATAACCTTGCTGCTTCAACATAACCTCACTGGTTACATAGTTAAACAGAAAAATTGCAGGATAGTAACACCATTGCCATTTGGGGGGGAACAAAACCAATTAGTGAGAAGCATTATCATCTCCAATAAAGTTTGCGACAGATACCAGACTGACTATATTATCCCACAAACATCCATAATATATCAAATTTTACAAATAAATTTTTAGCAAATCTGCATCACTCAAGTAATTCCCATGAAATATCTTTTAATTTCTTATTACTACAAAATAACATAGGGAACTGGTCTAGTTTGGTACCATCACCTCATCACGACCCGTTACTTCCTCCCCCCCCTCGAGCATGGCTTGCCTCGAGCACAGACTTATAATATTGTGATAGCATGGGAAAAAAAAACATGTCAAATAATATTTTTGACTTAAGTCATACATGGGTGGAATGAGCTCCTTCGGCCTAATATATTGGGGGAGGGGGCGATTACAGGTGGAATCAGATGTTTTGGATTCACATCACTGACACACAGTGCGCACACATTTCCCATCAAGACGTAAGCTAACAAATCCGAATATTTGAGTGACACTCAGTTCCTGTGGCGATTGTGGGTGGGATGAGCTTCTTCTGATTAATTCAGGGGCAATTCTACGAATGTAGAGAGAGCCAATGCTTGGTGGGAGTGGGCGGTATGACTGTACCCAAAGTGGTTGTTAGCCTAACATTGCTGAGAAATTTATTAAAATGCAATAAATATACAATTTCAAAGTGTTTTCCAGAAAGTAATTTATCAAAGAGGAAGGGGAGAGGGCACCAATAATATTAACATAGTGTTTGGCGTTACCTTTCTTCTTCTGTTCATCCTCCGCCAACAGCTTCTGCCTCCACTCGTTGAAGGAGGGGATGTCTTCCGTCGGCGTCTGCTCCAACTCCTGGCTGGCGTTATCCGCACCATCCTCGACGCCGGGGCCGTCCAGCCGTCCATCGGGCACCGTGCTGACGTTGTCCTCTTTGGCCTCCCCCTCCAGCAGCTGGGCCTCCACACGTTTCGGTTCCGCTCTGATCACGTAGGCGACCTCTGCGGTCAGATTCTTGACCTCGTCTTCGGCGAAAGAGGTGGGGACGGACAAATTCTCCCCCGGTGCCGGGGGGTGGTCCGAGAAGGCACGTTGCTGCAACTCTGCGGACGCGGAGTCCACCAGGGTGAACACTACGGCTTGGCTCGTGTCAGACAGCCTGGAAAACAGAGACGGGGAATTAATGGGGTCCTGAAAAATGCAACGACCAAGAGACTGCCAAAATGACCTGTTCCATTAATACAAAACAAAATAAATTCTGAAAATGAACATAAATTGAGCAAAATTCGCCACTAATTTTGACAGCAAGGGGTCACGATTCATCGGTGAAGGGGGTGAAGCCTCACCGGTCGGTAATGGGGGGGAAGGCCCAAACGACGCAGGCCACGACGGCGTACAGCGTCACCACTTGGCACATCTTGCAGTTCCAGCGTCGGATGGCGGACGAGGGGAAGCATGGCGTCGAAGCGAGGCGCCGCAAGCTGCATCTCGGGACTTCCATCAGCGGTCAGTCTGCGTGAAACAATCCCACCTTGACCACCACCACCACCACAACAACAACAACAACAAATCCGAGTATCTGCCCGCCTAAACTTCAAACTCGGAAGGCCAAAAGAGGCCAGTTACCGTTCACAGACGAAGACAAGTTCAGGAGAGAAAATGACCTGATTAACACACTATTGGGGCACGAACGCGGTCCTGGGAAAAAATAGTTCAATATGAGGATTAATAGAGGGAAAACCAAGGTAATGGACTGTAGTATGGGAAAACAGTGGAATAACAAAGGCTGTTAGATTGGGAAGGGATATTTTGAGCGGAAGAATTCTGCCACTTGGGATGGTAGAAGTATAGTTGACATAAAGATTAGGAAGACTTTTGCGAAAAACGATCGTACGGAGCGTGGTGTTATGTGGAGTGCGAAACGTGGACGATAGAAGTCGGGGAAAAGGAGAAGAGTAGAAGGCCTTAGAAATGTCGTGCTATAGGAGAATGAGATGTGGGTGGATAGGATCACAAACGAGAGGGAGTTCTAAACAGAATAGGGGGGAAAAGCGAACAATATGGAGGACGTTGACTAAGAGAAAGGATAGATATTAATAGGCCACGTTTTAAGACACGAGGGTCTTGTAAAATTAGCATTAGTGGAAAGTGTGTGTGGGGGGTAAGAACAGAAGAGGGAGCAAGGATGGAATACGCTAAGTAGAATAGGGAAGATGTAGAAATGAAGAGGCTTGCGCAAGATAGGTTGCATCAGACTAGTCTCAGGACAGAACACAACAACAACATTGGGGCAGGCCCGCGGCTAACTCTGCAAAGTTAAATACAAATACGAGGTCTAAACGTTTTCACTTGTAACAAATTCTACAATTGTGCCCACTGTACCTCGATTAATGAAGGAGAAAAAATTTCGGCCAAAATTGTCAATTAAAATTGTTGTATTTAATTAAATTACATCACTACGTTTCGTTCCGTTACTTGGAATCTCCTGAGGTGATAGGAAAGCAATCCTAAAAAAATCCACGAGGTTGCACAAAGATTTATTTGTAAATTTGTACTGAAGCACGAGGAACTATCTCCGAGGCTTGTTGTTGAACGACTTGTTTTTCTATCACCTGAAGAGGTTCCAAATAACGGAACGAAATGTAGAGATGTAATTTAATTAATGAAGAAATTTAATTCTGACAAGTTTTGGACCAAAATTTTTCACCGTCATTAATCGTTTACACTTAATCATGAATTATTAAAATTTATCTAAATTGTTCCTTTAATAATATTACACCTAAAGAAGTCCTTGACAAACTGAAGAGATGTTAAGTGGAATTTTAACTTGAGCATTAATTGGTAACTTTTGATCTTCCTAGATAAATATTATGACTGTCTGTCATTTACTACAAATTAGAATTTACCGTGTTAGACATTGATTAATAAGTAATTATTTTTAATATATATATAATGTTACTTGAAAATAGGAATAAATCAAACTAGAAGGAAGTTTATACTTATAAGAATATAATACAGCTTTGTCAAAAACTCGTAAACAATTTCAAACGTGAAATGGATTGGGAAGGGCGAAACTTGTACAAAACAAGAGCAATGAAGGTGTAAACATCTGCAGTAACAAAAAAAAATGCCACTAGCGACCATAATGAGGTGAGATTGCAGCAAACATTAAAGTAAAAAAATGTTTGGCTATTAATAAAAATGGTAAATTTTGTGTCTGTTTATAAGTTTTATTAAAAATATATATATATTATATCTTCAAAAACATGTCCGTATGTCTCGAAGGAAAATGTCTTGAAAATTTACACGAATTAGGGTTTGGGCAATAATGTAAGACACTAGTGTGATTGCGTTAGTTGAGCACGGAGCACGTCTTCCGAAGTTCGCCACTAGTCTCTAGAGGAGTAACTCACAGTTGGGCGGATTCTCTTAAACGATGGCGGGCTCCCGGATTCAGACGCCACAAAGTGGTAGGAGCGGGGGGCATTTAGGAAAAGAATCTCGTCCTGGACAACGTTACTTGACTTGTCACACCACTTATGAATCGAGAAGATGTCCGCGACAGCTTTCCAACTTCCGTAAGGAAACACGTGCGGGCGAGGACTCACGCGATCTCGAGACTAACGCGATTAGCGGGCAAATGTGGTTAGGGGGGCAGAGGGGGGGGGGGGCACGTGGGCCGACAGGAGACGACCACGTGGCCAAACACGGAGCCGATCCGCTTAACGCGACCTTGCGACGAGTTAGCCGATCACTACGCGCAGATCGGGTCTTCGGGACAGTCAATCGTCACCTGGGGAAGGGGGGGGGGGGGGCTTAAAATAGGGACCTGTCTGTCTGTAACGACTCCGGCGGCCGACGTCTTTGGTTCACATATTGGCTGGACAGTTTATAAATAAAGAGGGACCCTGAACGTGAGCCGCGGTTATGGTTGGGAAACAGCCAACCCCGTATTGGCAGCTCTTTAACCCTTCCCCTCCCCACTCTTCTCTTCCTGGACGAAAACTCGTACGTGGGCGTGTGCTTGTGTCTTATCTGCCGGGGAAAGACGAAAGACAGGGACACACACACAGAGAGAGGGGGGTAGACACACAGAGAGAAAGAGAGACAGACACACACACAGAGGGAAAGAGAGAGAAGACGTAGACACGGAGAGAGAAAGAGAGAGAAGACGTAGACACGGAGAGAGAAAGAGGTAGACACGGAGAGAGAAAGAGGTAGACACGGAGAGAGAAAGAGGTAGACACGGGGGGAGGGGGAGAGAGAGAGCCTTGCGAAGGTCTCGCCGTGCCGTGACATTAACCTTAATAACGACGGGCGGGCGGACGGAAAAAACGTTCGCCGCAAAATTATTGCCGGGTGTTTCCCACAAGGACCTATTTTCCTCCCTGTCCCTTTGTAAACTGGAGCAGCCGACGAGACTTTAGCCTCGTGGACCCTCGGAGGAATTTTCCCGGCCACTGCCAATAACACGGCACGCTCTTGGAACCACACACACACACACACATCACGCGCGACTCTTTGACAAATTGCACCTAAATTCCGGCAGGGGAGACAAAATACCTTCGGGCGCCGCCAATGCTCCAGATCTCATCGCCGAACAACAACAGGACTCCTCTTCCTCCTCCACTCAGCCCTCATCTTCTATCGCCTCCGCCTACCTCTTATCAGGGACTCGCGTCACACTGCTCATTCATCAACAATACCAGCTGGGTGCCCGGCGACGCCCCCAGGAATTCGTTATCGGATCACCCCGCTAAACCGATTAGACCACTGACGGGCAAACTACGGGCCAGAAGCCCCCCCCCCCCCCGAAATGTTCTTCCATCCGGCCTGCGACGCATCATTCCTAATCTAACGCATAAAAAAAGAATGCAGGCTATAAGAAAAATAAACATATTACTCTTTCCTTCTCTCTTCCGTTTTAAAAATGTAGTCACTGTTTCATTCATGACATACTCCATCACAATATTTCATTCACTAATTAGGTTTAGTATCATAAAAAATACAAGAATTTGGTATAAAGCACCAATATAAAATTTAATACATATATGCAGAAATAGTTCTCTGGTTTCCACTCGGGTACAGGTACGATTAAAACGCAACGTTTCGACGACCACGTGCTCTTTCATCTTCAGCCAGCTTGAAGATAACGATAGATCCCGTGGTCGTCGAAACGTCGCATTCTAATCATATGCCCGCCTTAAGTTTTTTCCTCTCCTTTGCTCCCTTCTTTAAAAAGTTAGCCCATCACTGGTTAAAATCATCGAGAGCGTCACGTCTTTGAAAATTTACATTTTCACCCCCCCCTCCTATCATCCTCCTCCTACCCTGTGACGTCAAAGCACCCAGCCATGACTCAACCTATTACAGGTACATTAACTAGCCTCATACATAGAGGAAAGTACACATGCACGCTTGAACATTCTCTTCCCCGAGATCAGCGTGAAATTACGTCACGTACGTACATCTCTACGGATATGATATTGTAGTATTAAGGGAGTCAGAAGAAGACTTGTCCAACCATAATAAATGGCACCAACGTGGTCCTGGAGGAAGAGCTCAGCACGAGGATTAATAGAGGGGGGGGGGGGCAGCAAGGTAATGCAGTGGTGTAGGATGGGAAACAGTGGAATGACAAAGGCTGTGAGATTGGGAAGGGATATTTTGAAGGAACTCGTGGAATTCTGCTATTTGGGAAACGTAATAACTAGAGTAGGATAGCAACAGACAAGGAAGAGGAGTTTACTTGCGGGTAATATAAGTGTGAATATTAGGAAATGTTCGTATGGAGCGGGTGCGACAGTAGGAGTTGCGGCAAGGGAAAGAATAGAAGCCTTTGAAAAGTGGTGCTGTAGGAGGATGAGAGATGGGAGGATGGAATCAGTAAGGTGCAAGTTGTAAGCACACAAACAACGGATTTGATTTATATGCATAAGGTAGTTGGTGTATCCAGGATTAAAAATCATCATTAATTAAATGAAATGTAGGCATTATTTAATATCCTGGCGGGCGCGTTACGTGACGTGGAAGCAAGCGCCGCGCGTAATGGCTGACGGAAACTAGATAGTCCAGTGACGTGGAGTCATTGCGTAACTGCGGCCGCCGCCGCCGCGCCGCCTCCAGAGGTTACTAATGTTTACACTCTCCAGCCGTCCAGCGAAACCTTACCGCTCGCCGAAGTCTCTTCATTCCATTAGGCGGTACGAATATAGCCTCCAGACCGGTTTTCCCATTTTTTTTTCTTTTTCCCCCTACACGTATTGTTTTTGCAAACACCGTAATCGACTTGTCGTTGACACGAACCGTTGGCCCAAGCCAACAACTCCCCCAACACACTTCAACTCGTCCCGAAACGAACCAAAACGTTGTCCATCTTATTCCTATTCAGCCCTGGGGTGTGGTGCTTTACCTCGCTTTTGACAGAGGGGGTCGTTTACACATCTTACTTAACCTTTAGGGTGCCGGGAAGCTGCTGCCCCCCCCCCCCCCCACACGTTCTCGCACCCTTTTTCTCTACAAAACAGATCATCCTAAATGTTTGTAGTTCTAAAATTTGACCACTGCCGTTTGTATTTGTATTCTATTGTTGGTCTGCAACTGTCCGGTGACAGATACAAAATGAAATTACTTAAACATAAATATTCCTAACCTAAAAAAAATCACAGTCCCTATAGGCCTTGAAAGTAAAAAAAAGAGAAATGCTACACGAATTACATTAACTTTTCACTTCACTTTGACTCAAACACTTAAATTCGAATATGCATTTATATTATTGAGAATGATAACCACTCCACTTCACACGATTTTTCTCCCCATCTTTCTTCTCGTCCACCAGTACTATACCATCATTTCTCAGTCGGTGTTCCTTCCCTTCTTTGCCTCGGTCCATGATGCTCCCGGCTTCTTTTCTGTCTTTCCTTGAAAGCCCTTATAGTATTCAAAAATTTAAAGTTTTATTATTACTGTTATTAATCTTTAATGTATAATTTTCTATTTTTTTACGAATTTAAGTTAACATTACCGGAAGAAGTCCCAATATACGTCGGTATTATCTTTGTAAAGGTCGAAAAAAATTTCCAATTCTTCTTTTTCGGCTTTTCCCCCCTTTACAGGTTCGTCGTCTTCAATTTCCATTTCTGTCTGTCGTTCCAATCTCCCTCTTCCATTTCCTTCCACTTTAATCTGGGTCTGCCCCGTTTATCTTTCCCATTTAGTAGTTATTATTATTATTATTAGTAGTAGTAGTACTGTACGGGAGAGCGTGTGAGCTTTGAAAAGCCGCCGCCGTCGTAGGCTGATCCAATCCCCTCCAAGGCCTTCCTTCTCCGAACCAGCTGAAGGCCATTGCCACGGAGTAACGTAACACGACCGAGCGAGTGTGAGGTAATCCTTTGGTTCTGCTTGATATTTACACCACGACGACGCCGCCGCCGAAAGAAGATTTTCGTTTCCTCGTTGGGACAATGGAGAAGGAAGAACCCCTCCCCCCTGGCCCCGGCGACGAACCCGTGACCAAGAAATGTCCACCAACCCCACAGGGCGAACGAAAAACGGATCAGCTCAAGCCGACGGACCATTTTTCAAGAAGAAGAAGCAGCGAAGTTACTGGTGGAAATTTGTTGTGTGAATAGTGTAGGGAGGTGAGCAACGTGCAGCCCTTGTCCAACGCTTTCGTCTCCCGAATAAGACTGTCGTCGTCGACCTCGGACCTGCATCAGTATTCCTCATGTATATTAATGGCTCGCCATTGTGGAGAATAACGCGCCGCACAACGTGAGACTCATTGTCAATTACTGTCTTCACACACACAGACACACATTATCGTATTCACATTTTGGAAGTGGCCCGTGGCCCAGTCTGCTTTCACCCTCTTCTCTTGGCAGGGAACCCGGGATGGGATGAGGAGTGATCACTTGATAAATTACAAGCGAGGCACCAAAAAAACAAGACGTTGGAAAATACTCATTCCTCAACAGGACTATTAATGACTGGAGTGTTTTGGGGAACTTCCTTTCTAACAGAAAGAAAATTTCGACTTAATCAAAGTTTAGTGCAGTGTAATACAATGAAGTGATCAGTGCTGCTAAATCTCCAAAAAATATACTACAGTGTTCTTTTTTTTCACAGGCAAAAACAATATTATTCCTTTTTAAAAAAATTCATCTTTTAATATGATTCCACACTTATTTATTTATATTGAATATCATCATACATTCAATTATAGGTTAAGCTCTGCCCATTTGTAGATTTAATAAATACTATATTCCTTTCTCCGCGCGGTCGCACTTGACGTCTCACAACTACTCACGCTGTCAAAATGTAGGTTTCAATTAATTTGCACCTACTCTTAATAACGGGATGTACTATATACGAAAGATCATCGTCTACCCCACCAATAACTAATGTGCTCCGATTGCTTATTTAATTATTATTATTACTATTACTTAGCTGCTATTTGCCCGGTGGCTGCAGCTATATACAAAGAAAATACAATTACAAAATGGAAAATACAAATCACACTAAGGAACAATTTTGAAGTGTAGGTTTGGGGCGGGGGGGGGGGAGGAGAGAGAAAGAGGGAGAGAAAAAGAGAGAAATAGAGAGAAAGAGAGAAATAGTGAGAGAAAGAGAGAGGAGAGGGGAGGGTAGAGGAGAGAGGGGTGTCAGGAGTCACACAGAAATCACTTCACTGCACTTCACTATAAGCAGTTCACTGATTCTATAAAAAAAGAAACTGCTCACTTTAGTTTCCTTAGCCTATTCCTGAACTGATTTACACTACCCGGAAAAGTCGTATTTCTGCAGGAGGTAAGGAAGGAATTACAATCGCGTACAGATCTATTAACAAATCAAAAATTTTCCTACGTCGGTGCGTTTACTTTCTCGATATCGTTTCATCCAGCCTCATTCCAAATTCCTTCACTAGTCAACCACCTTTATCGGTGGAAATTGGCCACGGCGCCTGATGTCGACGAGCTTGTTAGTATAAACAATTATCAACGTGTGTATATATTCGATGACAAATTAAGATTACAGATGCAATCATCATCACAGGATACGACGAACACTCAAAAACCACCACCACGACAACAAAAAAGAGGGTACCGTTGAGACCGATTGTAGACGGGGATGAACAGGAAGCTACTGGAGAAAATACGGGGCAATTCAAATTTTTGGCGGGTGACAGTTAAGAAAACTTTTTCTCTCGCCGCTCTTTACGACAACGTAACAACGTGTAATCAAAATCGGTCCAACCGTTTTCTAGTTGCAAAGTCAAGGGTGACCGTCTGAATGGGAATTCCTCCCACGACTTTGTACGGTCTATTCCCCACTGTTCACTCTTTAACCTTTCCCTCCTTTCAATAAATGAAAAGTTTGTCCCCTCGTAGGCTACATTCCTGTAAATTATTTTTACATTTTTTTTAAAAAAAATAAGACACTAAAATATTTTGCTTGTAAAAACCGTAGCTGTCGAGAGTCCTGACCAGAGCTTTCCTTCTCAACCTTCTTATATTCTTCCTTCCAACTTTTTTAGGTCCTTTCCCCAGATTCTCCAGCCATCTAACTTTTCCAGCCTGTCTTCTCCCCCCCCCCCTACAGGACTTGCTCTACTCGCCTACAATCGCCACAGTCGTTACAGATGAGATGAAAATGGAACGTCTCTGACCCACATCACACCCCTCCGCCCCATTTGGAGAAAAAAGGCTAGCTACCCCCCTGCGAAACCCTAATAAAAATTCTGCAACAAGGAGGCTAGGCATGCAAGCAGTCAGTAGAAGAAGACGTGGAGCATGCACACTGGCGCAGTAATCTCCTCCCTCGGGCAAACGTCACAGCCTCTGACGGAGGAGATTACCGAGTGCCAAATAAACAAGCTCTTCCGCACGCACGCACATCAAATAATAGCAGACACTGCTGCCAACTTCCGGAAACTGTAATCACAAATCATCAGCACGGCCGTCCCCACTCAAGGACGCATCCGAAAAAAATATATATATCACCAGATATAAATCAGAGCCCCCCACTTTTGTTTTCCGGAGAACGGAAACGCCGCGGTGACATTTGTGAAGCGAGTTGAAACGTTTCGGAGCTCAATAAAGTCACCGCAAGACGCCACATTCCACACACTCCATAAAAAGGTAAACAATTGTCACGCGCCGTCACACTTTGGCTGTTGCAAAAATAATCATATTTTCCGTCGCCTCGAGACAGTTTCACCAATTCCCTAGCAATATTTTATAATAATAATAAGTGAAACGCATTCATCCTTCCAAAGGGAAACTACAGACTAAAAGAGTAAAGAAATTAAGCCGAAGCTGAGGTGCCCGTCCAGTCTGTAAATAACCGGAAAAAAACGAAAAAAACGAAGATGGTTCTACGTGTCAATCATCTCTGACTACACGAGGAGATTTCAAGTGAGTTCAATTTCCGGACAGTGAACTTTTACGACGCACAAGCCTGAAGAGATTGCAAAACACTTTTATTATTCTTTCCTCTTTATGATGTTATCTAGGCCAGACAGAGAGAAAGAGGGAGAGAGAGGAAAATAGAGAATAGCAGAGAGAGAGAAAGTGAGAAAAACAGAGAAAGAAAGTGAGAAAATCAGAGAGAGACAGTGAGAAAGACAGACAGAGTGAGAAAGACAGAGAGAATGAGTGAGAAAGAGAGAGACGCAGAAAGAACAACAGAGAAAGACAGACCGAAGCAGAGAGAACAACAGAGAATAGCAGAGAGAGAGGCAGAGAACAATAGAGAATAGCAGAGAGAGGCAAAAAACAGAATAGGAGAGAGAGGCAGAGAGAACATCAGGGAAAAGCAGAGAACAATAGAGAATAGCAGAGTAAACAATAGAGAATAGCATAGAGAACATCAGAGAATAACATAGAGAACAATGCACAACAGAGAACAACAATGCATAGAGAACAATAGAGAATAGCATAGAGAGGCAGAGAGAACAACAGAGAATAGTAGAGAGAACAATAGAGAATAGCAGAGAGAATAACAGAGAGAGGCAGAAACAACAACAGAGAATTGCAGAGAGAACAATAGAGAGAGAGAGAGACGGAGAGAGTCAGGCAGAGAGAGAGGACAACAGACTGAGAGATAGACACTTTGTACATTATCTCTGGTCTCAGACAAGACGCGTAGGTAATTTCCGCTATCTCGAGCCGTGGAATGTTGACAGGACAGTTGCGTAACATCTCTGCTAGCCACCAAACGTAGAAAGATGGTTGTTGCTTCACCCACAAATAAAATTGACAAGCTAACATGGAACAAAATAAATATCATCCGCGACAGAGAAACTTCACGTAATTGCGAAAAAAAAAGTTAAGTCGTGTTGGCAATCCGTGCCTCGCCACTCACGTCGCCATTTACTGTAAATTAGGTAAAAGCGACGCCTCTTCTTCCCCATTTTCGTAACGAGTGTCACTTGACGCGACAGCGATATCGTAGAACACTTTTCTACCTCTCGTATGGAAGGAGTAG
The DNA here is from genome assembly GCA_034510155.1 of Eucriotettix oculatus. Classification (NCBI taxonomy): domain Eukaryota; kingdom Metazoa; phylum Arthropoda; class Insecta; order Orthoptera; family Tetrigidae; genus Eucriotettix; species Eucriotettix oculatus. The sequence continues at coordinate 14,648,258 of CM067381.1, forward strand.
ATAAAGAAACGAGGTTACTTTCATGTCTTCACTACGTTACCCAACGAGTATACTACCACAATGACGCAACGGTATTTATTTCTTTTTTTCGACGTCAGGAGAATTCTTAACAACCACAGGGATGAGGAGAGCCACAACCGACCTCGTTCGCATAAAGATAATACAATTGTGCAGGGGGGAGGGGTAAACAAACGCGTGCTCTTCCCGAAAAACAAGATGGCCGCGCGGCGACAAAAAGGCGGTCTTCCCCCCCTTATAGACAAATTTCTTAATTTTAAGTTTTAACTTTTAAAAAAATTCATAATTTCGGAAACGTTGGGGGGGGGGGGGGTTACAATAACGACTTATACGACACAGCGACAGGCCAGAGAGAAGAGAAAAGGCCAATGAAGAGTTGTGACGGTCAGTAGAACACGGAAACGTAACGTGAAATCTTCCTATTAGAGGGGCAGAGAATATTTACAGAATGACTCGCGTCACGTTTCTTTGCAAAATAAGGATAATTCGCGGGGTTTTCCTGGAAATAACAAACAGTAGGAAACCACTCCGCCCCCCCTCCCCACCGTTCTTCCTCTTGTTCTATATGCTGAATCAATTACATCAGACTCCATTTCAAACACAGAAGAAAATGTTCCGATTGAAGCTGAGCCCAAAGGGGCAGCGAAACATGACGGAAAATTCTCGACCTGAGCCGAGAATTCTTCCATTTTGTTCTCCTAAACTCTGTTTCACCGCCTTCAAGGCTGAGCTTCAATTGAAACAATTTTTCTTGTGCGTGAGATCAATTTTTACTACACAACGTCGCCGATCCCCAGAGCTTAGGATGTGATGAAAGTGATTAGTACATTTTGTAGGTGACCCGCGGTCGGTCGTATTCCAGCATCTGTTCTTCTGAAATAATAGTGACAAACAACCACCCCCACCCCCCCGTATCCGTTTGATTGGGTGGTGGGTGAACGAGATTATTGTGATTTCATCCCGAGGTACTTTCCTTCCTCACCAATCACATTCAGACAAAAACCAATTTAAAGGAGAAGAACTGAAATCAATGCTGATCAAATTGAAGAGGTGGTGGGGTGGGAGGGGAGGGGAGGAGGAACTGCTGGCTGATCTGTAAGGAGGGAAATAGCGACAGGAAAATTAAAGAAGGGATTCCGGGAGCAATAAACATCCTTGTAGTTGTGGCGGCGAAAGTTGCTGTTCACGGTTCTGAACGTTCTCTCTCTCTCTCTGTGTGTGTGTGTGGTTTCCCTGTCCAAGTCTTCCTAAACAAAAAAATGGGGGAGGAGAGGAAATAGACACACACACCAGGAAAAATTGGTGGAAGATTCAGAGATTTGAATAACCACGGCCCCCAAATTAAAAGACACGGGACGGGAAGAAGCCGCCATGACCTCACTCGGATCCAACAGGCCCTGGGGATGAAATCACAATGATCTCCTTTACCCCAGCACCCAATAAAACGGATATCCGGGGGGTAGGGGGGCTGGTCAGTGTTATTACAGAACAACAGAAAGGGAAAAATCTCCCGCTTACCGGGCGGCTGATCCCACGACGTACGTCACCCACAAATGTACTAATAACTTTCATCACATCTCGTAAAAAAAGAAGAAATAGAAAAAAGATGTCGTCGTCGACGGAGAAGAGAACTTTACCCACAACAGTAGGTATTTTATTCTCTGTTTTAAGAGGGGCCCTCACCGAAAGAGTTAGGCTTGTTTTTATCACGTTCACCTTGGCTTACAGATTACGGTTTCCTCTTTCGTCGCCGCAAACTTCCAAAAACAGGGAAGGGGGAGGGGGAGTGAAGAGGAAACGAGGAAGCAGATATTAAGGAATGGTCACTTACCATAGATATATATGTATATACTATTTTTTCACGAATATCACACAAAGGGGCCGCAGTGAAGGTTTGAAGCCTCCGCCCTCTCCTGTAGAAAATTGGGTCGATTCTAGGGATTTCTCTCTACCCTCGTTAAAACGATTCATTCTTCTTCAGTTCGCGAATTGCAAAGATAATCCTGAAACTGCATCAGAGGGGGTGTAGAATATTTAGAGGCGCGGTAGAAACCACCTAAAACGACCTTCTCTGTGGTGTGGTGGTTAAGAGTTCGAACCCGCGCCATCCATGTTGTGTACTTTCACAGGGTGAAACTAGAGAAAACGAGTTCCCCCCCCCCCTGCCGTAGTCGCCAATAACCAACGGAGTGGATGAGACGCAGCTCATGCTGTTTAACTAATATATGTAGAACAGGCGATGAAGAAAGTTAAAAGGGAACATGGGAAAAAAATCGTACTGCAAGGAGAAGAAATAAAAAAACCTACGCTTTTTCCGACGATATTGTAGTATTTGGTGGGTGGAGGGGGGGGGAGTCAGGAGAAGGAGGCTCGGAAACCATAATAAATGGCATGAACGTGGTCCCGGAGGAACAATACATCTGGAATAATACAGGGAAAACCGCGGTGAAGGAGTGTAGAATGGAAGACAGTGGAATAACAGAGGCTGTCAGATTGGGAAGGGAAATTTTTAAGGAAGTTAAGGAATTCTGGTACTAGAGTAGGATAGCGCAGGCAAGGAAGAGGAATTTACTTGAGGCTACTATTAGTGTGAATATTAGGAGATTTTGGCGTTGTAAGGGTGCGAAACGTGGACGATAGGAGTTGCAAAAAGGAAAAGAATAGAAGTTTTAGAAGTGAGGAGCTATAGGAGTATGAAATGGGTGGATAGGGTAACTGACTAGGAGTAGAGGAAGAGAGAACAAATTTGAGGACTTTGAAGGGATAGATTAATGGGTCATGACTTGTAAAATTCAATATGAGGATTAATGAAGGGAAAATGAAGGTGGTGAAGTGTATTATGGAAAACGATGGAATAACAAAGACTGTTGGATTGACAAGGGATGGAAGTTTTGTAATTCTGCAACTTGGGCAGCGTAACAACTAGAGTAGGATAGAACAGAGGCAAAGAAGAGGAATTTTACTTGCGGGTGAATATTAGGAAATCATTGTTAAAAAAATGTTGCTATGGCTCGTGGCGTTATATGCGTGCGAAACGTGAACGATAGGAGATGAAATGAAAAGAAGCCTTTGAAATGTGGTGCTGTAGGAGAATGAGATGGGTGGATAGAATCACTAACGAGGCAGTTAAAAAACAGAATAGGGAAAGAGCGAACAATATGGAGGGATTTGAAGGGATAGATTAATAGGCTTAGGGTTACGGCAGCAATTCCACTCTAATTAGGATTTGGAGAGTAAGGAGAGGGAAGTGGAAAGGCCATTTGAGCACAAGGTAAGTCGAACGACGCGCGGACGCGCCATTTTCGATGGGATCTGCCCTTTTGAGAGGATAATCTACAATAATGTCAAGCTCACGTCTTTAGACAAGGCGAAAGAGAAGAAAAAAAATAGGGGGGAAGTGGGTTGGAAGAGTGGGGCGTAGAATACTTCCAAGCTCTAAGTTGGGTCAATAACAAAACAAAATTTAAAAGACCTTTTACATTCTTTATTGTGTAAATGTAATTGGCAACAACGTTTCGGCATATTTTTATGACTTCTTTAGGTTTTCTTTCTCTAGAGGAAATGACAAGCAAATTAAACGACCACGGGAGGTGAGACTAAAATTAATACGCGAAACTAAATTAAAGTTTTCACAACAATGTCTAAACATGACAACGGTAATGGCGATTTGTCATTCCAACTTCTGAATTAGTAATTAAATAAATAATGTATCACTGTTCGGGTATTTTGTCCCCGATTTTTTTTATCAGTCACAATATTTACGGGAATAATAAGGTAAACAAATATTAAAAACCGGAATAAGAAAATTATATTCACTCGTCAGTCATTTCCCTCGCAGTTCGTAACTGGACATTCAAGTACATAATGTAAGTCATGTTAACTTTTTTAGGGGGGTTAACAGGCTACATGAGGGTGATCCTGAAACACACAACTCCCGTTTAATAGCATAGGAAGGGAATTGAAAAGGGAAGGGGGGGCGCTGCGGAAGGTAGAGCAAGGGTTGACTAGGGGAGGGCCACCCCCCACCCCCCGGGGCTGTGGTTTACGGATCCTACCCGGTGTTTCACCTAAAGAGATTGGCAGGGAATACCCTAGAAAGCCCGCATCAGGTAGGGTCGGGCCATTGGGTAACTATCCTCACGCCCTTCCCTGTGAATGACGGGAGACGAGTTTGCTGTGGGGCTCCAGCATTCCCTTCTCTACTTACTGGTCGAATAAATACTGTATACCATGTAGAATCAAAGTGCATCATCTCCGGGGTATAAGTTAGCGTAATAAAAAGAGAGAGAGAAAAAAATATCATTCACGAGTGAAACAATAACCCTGTTTAATTAATTTTTTACAAAAGTTTATTAAGAAAATCGGAGCGTTATTAACGTGGCCAATTGACAAGAGGGCTTGGGCAACCGTCCCCCAGGGGTTTTCCTCCTCCTCGTGGTGGTGGTGACGTTTCTAAACAACCCCCCCTCCCTCTGGTAGCAACGTCGTAAAGATAGGACGAAGAATAATAACAGTTAAAGGAGCGCCAGCTGATTAGTGAATAAGCGAGCCCAAGGCCATCTGGGACTCCAACATAGGGCATCCTGCAGATAACAAACACGCGACCCGAAAGAAGAAGTTAATCAGAGGAAGGGAGCCTGATCTATCTCTCCCCCCCCTCTCTCCTCGTTGATGAATAACAACCCAGTCAGAGGAGAGGCGACAAAAAGCAAGAGTGTTCGCCCTGAAGAAGGAGCAGAGAGAGATTGCAAAGCGCAGGCTGCACAGCTTCCGTAAGCGAAACGTGAGACCGCGAGCCGCGGATCAAATTTGGACGTAATTCAAGACTGGCGCATACCTTGAAACTAATGCCGAGCAAAGGCGAAAGTAAAAAAAAGGGGGGACTGGGGCGGGAAAAAAGGTGGCGGGCGAATTATAAGTGGAGACTTATCCGAAATGAATAGAATGTAATAGACAATAGATACGCGTAATTAAATTGTAAATAAAATTCGTCTGTTTCTTGGCTTTATCTGGGTGACGAAACTCGAACAAAGAGACCAACCCTTTTTCCGTTTTGAACGACAGACTGACCCTTCTTTCGTAACGAGAGCAGCCCATTGAGAAAAGGGACCATCTAAAGGGAGTGGGCGCAGCTAATTTGGAGGACCGGCCGGGAAAAACGGAAGTTCCACGGAGAATCTGGGATGCTACGGGTAAATGCGTAACATATGCAGCATTTACGCCGCCCTCAAAGATAAAGAATTTTCTTTCTATTGGCTGCAATTGTCAAACTGCAAGAGACTTTGGTGGTTGAGGATGGTTGTGGCGTCCGACCGAGGTGACGAGGGAGGAAAGTTTGGAAGGAAGAAACATTGATTACTAGATTGGGAGAGCAGAGGAGATGTCGGGAGAGCGGAGAGAGATTGTCAACAGATGCTGTCGGGGAAACGGGGAGACACATTGGCTGCTGTTCCCAGTCTCTGTCGAGTGAGAGCAGATAAATTCTTTGGCGAGCACGAGGCAGTCCCGCGGTCGAGCTTAATTGGAAAATAAGGTGGCTTAGAGTCGGGGTTCAAGGGAAGTCCTCGTGCCTCCCTGCCTGTGTGGCGTTTCCGGTTTAATTTTATACTTGTTCCCCCTCCTCCTCCCCTCCCTATCCACCCCACTCCCTTCGTCGACGTCTCTGCTTTATCGCCATTCTTCACTTAGCAGGCTACAAATTACAGTAACCCTCCGAGAGGAAGTTGGTCCTGACGGAACGTCTCGAGTCGTCGTGACGCTAATAGCTACTGGCTGAGACGCGGAAAACTCTGTCAGCTCTCTCGATCAGCGTCCTATGGTAGATGATGAGAGTAGTGAAGGAACTACATAGGACCAGCGTCTCTCCAACTTCTTCCAAGTGGCGTTTATTTCTTCGGATAAACTCCTCATTCGACTCCTCTGACGAGCCAGGTTACTACTACTATTACTACTCGGCTCTACAGCCCTTGAAAGGCCTTGACCTGTCGCACATTCTTCTCTGTTCGCCACCTTTAGTCCTCCATCTCCTTACTTTCTCCTACGACGTCATCCAGCCATCTCTTCCTTTGGTTTTCTTCCTGCAGGCTTCCCTGTATGAACTTTACCAACTGCTCTTCCTTCAGGCATTCTTTCTAGATGTCCTAGCCACCTCAATCATCCACTCTTAATACCAGCCACTATATCTGGAATGTTATATAGTATTTTTAATTCTTCATTATTTCTCGCCTTCCATTGCCCCATTTGTCATTTACTGCACCATATATTTTTCCCTCGGTATCTTTCTTTCCTCGTTGGTCACAGTTAAAAGTCCATGTCTCTGACTCATATGACACCACTCACTTTACCACGGAGCGGTATACCTTACTTTTCACATTCCTGATTTTTTTTGGTTACCAGGCTAAGTGAGGGTGATCCTGAAACAGGCAACTCCCCTTTTAATAGCAGAGGAAGGGAATTGAAAAGGGGGGGTGGATGGGGAAGGTAGTACAAAGTAACCAAGGGTTGACTACGGTCCCCGGATCCTACCCGGTATTTCACACGGATAACCCTAGAAAACCCGCAACAGCTAGGTCGGGCCATTCGGTAGTATTCTCACGCCCTTCCCTATGAATGACGGGAGACGAGTTTGCTGTGGGATGAAAACAAGAATGGCAAATATGTATTTTTAAAAGAATCTAAACTTGACTGCGTACAAGAGCAGCTTCAGCCGAAATTGGAACTGCAGCAATTCTCCTCTTTTAAAATGTGATCAATTAAACGTGCGAATTCAACGCGAGGGAAACGCGAAGTATCTGTGGTGCGGGAGGTGACATCAAAATAATAACGGCTCCCTCAGTCAATAACTTCAGATCATTAACTGCTCAGGTAAACCGTTAAACAACAACGACAATAGAACACCATACTAGGAAACTGGAAAAGAAACGTGAGACACATCTGCTGCCGACGCTACTGCTGCTGCTGCTGCCGAAGAAGGAGAAGAAGTAGAAGAAAAAACTGGGGGACGTGGCCAGTGAGATCATCCGACAAGAGAGCGACAGCGAAGAGATCAATACACAGACCTCTCGGGACACGGAATTAAGGGACACACACACACATTTACGAGGACTGAAGCCAGCAAAAACACATCAACAAATTATACATATATAGTAAATAAAGACTATATTCGGGATGGAGAAAAATGTACAACACGATTTGTTAGTAATAAAATGTTTTAATCGAAAAAAAGGGGGAGCCCCCCTCCCCCTTTTTTCGATTAAAATATACGTACGCAAAAAAAATCGCCGATGAAGTTCGTAGAGTTAAAACCAACAAAATATAGTTCGGCAGATTCTGAGAAGTAACTCACACGCAAAGCCAGAGAATAGATTTATTTTAATTACACCGAGCAAACCTGTAGGGGAGTCGTATGGAAGCTTTACGACAAACGTTCATAGGTAACTGTGACCTTTGACCGTCCGTTTTGTCAACGGTATGGGTTCTTCCCAAGGAGGGGGGACGGGGTTCAACAGGAAAACCCGCCTGTATAACCGTATTTTTTTCTTAGGCTCGACCAATAAGTGGAGGCAGCTGGCAGACTGTTCCACCCCAAATGGGAGGAACGGAGAACAACTCTTGTACTCACAATCCCCAGGGCGGAAGCTTCTCAAAAACGTCACCATATTTTCTTCCGGAAAGGGGGAAAAACTGCCCGTTTCTTTTTCTTTTCTCTCTCTGCCCAGGGCTGTAAGAGTCCGCCATAAAACTGCAGCGTCGACGCTTCCAAGATAGGAATTATTCATGCTGCTGCTGCCGCCGCTTCCGTCACGTCCCAAATAAATTCTACATTTGGAAAGACAAAACTGTATATTTCGCATCGCATTTGAATTATTGCTTACATCAAGCACGAGAGTAAGGTTACTTCATTCGCCATTACCATGGGAAAAAACTAAACAAAAAACACAACTGGAGCCGCAAAGGGGGATAAATGAATTCACGAGAGACTGAAAGTTACAACCACCGTGGGGGAACAGAAAACATATATATATATATATATTGAATGTTTAAAGGGTTTCTACTTTCCACGTGGCGTTTTAATTTCCAGTGACCGTGGTCGCTTGTTAATCACTCCGCTTAAAATACCCAGTCAGAGAGTTCCAACAGGCCGGAAGAAATCTCGACGACTTTTCATGGAAAATAATCTCCCTTGACGTCATCCGCTGGATAATAAAACTTCACTGCGGCGGCGAAAAAAGGAGGGTGCAGAGTGAAAGACAAGAGACATCATATTAGAGACAGGTGTAATTAAAGTCAGACGTTTAGGCGCTGAAGGGGTTTCGTCCCACGGCCTCGAGACCGAGGCTGGAAAGGAGGGTGGTTTTCCTCAAATTCGTCGTTGAGGGAGGGCGGGGGGGGGTAAACGGCTTCTCCCAGAGAGGAAACAAAAAAAATTTGTTTGGTGAATATCGAGCCCCGCCACCAGCGGAATACGATGTAAGGCGGCGGGAAAAAAATTATTAACCCCCTCCCCCAGCGGAAGGAGATGACGGACATTATATTGTACAGACTGAGGCGATAAGGAGTTGACCGTTAAGAGGATAAGACTGGAAATTGTCCCGGACCACGGACAATAGCAAGGGGCATGAAGGCGTGATCCAGACCGGAGCAAAGGAGGAAGCGGCACATGGAAGGTCCAAATAAGCTGACACGTTAAATACCTCTGTAACCTCTCGCCGATTTCCTAGGAACTGCCAGGTCGAAATAGATTTTGTATTACACGTGAGAAGGCCCATATAATACGAACCTGAGAGCAGAGGTCGTGGATTTAGATATACGGAAATTAATGAGTCATTTTTGTTGTTGTTATAAATACAGATATTGCCACACCTGTAGTGATGGCAGAGGGGTATAGGAGCTGGACTGCAGAAACGTACTCGGGTTCGAGTACCACCCGACGCAACCATTTTTATTTGTTTACTTTATTTACATGGTTTGCCTTTACTTTCTAGTATTTTCTGTTTGGAGAATGTTCTCCTTCTGGAATATTCCATGTGTGTATAAATTGGACTGGATTCCAAATCGGGGTCAGTCTTACGCAGTACGAGCTTTGGTACAGCACTTCGCCGTTGAACAAACGCATATAACCTCTACGTGTGTGTGTGTTATTGAATCTAACGATCCATCAGAAACGTGACAATATAGGGTTTAAATAAAAATAATTGCCGGCCGATAATATTAAAATGGGCAAATTGTAAAATTTATATAAAGTTATTAAGTATAAAGGAAATATTTTTGGTTTTTTAGAATGAAATTTCATTAATATCTTATCATAAAATAAATAATATTCCCCCATTCATTTCACTACTTTTATTTCCGTTCCCACTCACTTATCGACGTCACGATGGATCACTTCTCCGCCAGGCTCTATCTTGAAGAAGGAAAACATTTTTTAATCCACTCCACCGCACCTGCCCCCCCTCACCTCCTCCAGTGAAACTCGCACACAGACTTGAAGCCATACGCACACACAAGACGCGGAAGAGCGTTTACTTGAGGAACTAACCAACCAACACATCACCACTCCTCGCGCCTCTTATCGTATCTTTACAGCTGGTTTTTCCTCCTCCTCACAGCAAACAACAGCAACAAATTTTTTTGTCCTTTTCGCAAAAAGCAAAACGCGTCATCAGGCACGTGCTCGCTCACTTATCTCTTGAAGGAACGAGTTCTCCCGACAACTTGCTCTTTAAACCTCGACACACACAACTTCCCTCTAATTTAACACGATGAACAGGCGATGAAGAAAGTTAAAACAAAATATGGAAAAGGAATCATATTGCACGGAGAAGTAAAAACCCTACGTTTAGAAGAGTCAGAAGACTTAGAAACCATAATAAGTGGCATGAACGTGGACCCTGGAGAAAGGATTCAATACGACGATTAATAGAGGAAAAACTAAGGTAATGGAGTCTATTACAGTGGAATAACAAAGGCTCTGAGATTGGGAAAAGATATTTCAACGAAAAATAAGAAATTCTGCTGCTTGGGAAGCGTAGTAACCGGAGCAGGATAGCACAGGGAAGGAAGAGGAAATTTACTTAAGGGTAATATAAGTGTGAATATTAGGAAATCTTTGCTAAAAAAAGGTTCGTATGGAGCGTGGCGTTAAATTGGGGCGAAACGTGAACGGGAGCAGTTGCGGAAAGTAAAAGAATAGAAGCGTTGGAAATGTAGTGCTGTAGGAGAATGAGATGGGGTGGGTAGAATCACTAACAGGGACGTTCTTCACAGAACAGGGGAAGGGTGAACAATTATGGAGGACGTTGTCCAAGAGAAGCGATAGATTAATAGACCACGTTTTAAGACCATTAGAGGGGATTGTGTGAGGATGGAAAAAGCTAAGTAGATTAGTGAGGATGTAGGATGTGGTATTTATACGGAAATGAAACGGTTTGCGCAAGATAGGTTAGCCAGAGGGTTGCATCAGACCAGTCTTTAAGACTGATTAGTACCACAACCAGAACCGGGGGGGGGGGGGGTGGATAGTAAGGAAAGCAGTGGATTCCAGGGGGGCTGATAAATTTTAGATGAGGTGGATGACTGAAATGAAACAGTCCCTCGCTAATCCCGACTTCCCTCTCTGCGGTTTCCAAAGGCATTTCTCTATAAACTTACAAGTTTTATTGTTTAGAAGAAAGACAAGAATGGAAAAATGTCAACCGGACCAGGTAATTGAACCCAGGACATTTTTCCATTCTGGTCTTTCTCCGAAAAATTAACATATGCTTTACTGGGCTTAAGTTGAGCATTCCCACTAACTTAGTTTTATTGTTTTTATCCTGGGGAAGTTTAAACCTGGTAAATACGACCGAAGCAACAACAACCGATCTAATAAACCCAAGGTCGAGCGTTCCATAATTCCTAGGACTGGTTATTCCATTTTTACCCACCCATCCATCAACTTCTCCTTTTGGGGTTTTGCGGAACGTGTCTGAGTGGACCTTCCGTCCTTTTGTAGCCGAGTAAAAAAGAAATGATCTGCTCTCTGATGTGGAGCTCGTTACCACGAGAAAGAGAAACAAACAAGTCCACATTTGTAACCGAAACACATCGTCAAATTCGATTTTAATTAGTGTATGACTATCGCCGTGGCTTTCATCAACATTACCAAGGGCGGCAACAACCGTGCACTGAAAACGATGACATTTAAATATTGGAAATAATGAGCCTATGTTTTATACTCCATTCGGTCCTAGGACATGGGAAGAAGAAAAGTCTTAATTTTCAGAATCTAGATCGTAGATGGAGAAAACAGTGAATATTCTCCTCCAACATTTGAGGGTAAAATGAAAACTTATTTATAACTTCTATTTGATATCTGGCACCCAACTGGCAACACACGGACACTTTTGTTAATCCTCCGTGGTATTCAGTCCTGAGACTGGTCTCGTGCAACCCTCCATGCTAACCTATCTTGCACAAGCTGTTTAATTCCCGCTTAGCTATCACATCCGACATCCTCCCTAATCTGCATTGCGTATTCCACCCTTTGTCCCCCTCTTCTGTTCTCACCCCACACACACTTCCCTCTAATGCTAATTTATCAAGACCCGCGTGTCTTAAAAGGTAGCCTATTAAACTATCCTTTCACGTCAACGCCCTCCACATAGCTCGCTCGTCTCCTATTCTGTTGAGAACTTCCTCGATAGAGATTCTATCCAGCTCATCTCATTCTCCTATAGCAGCACATTACAAAGGCTTCTATTCTTTTCCTTTCCGCGACTCCTATCGTCTACGTTGCTCAGGGGTATCTAATTCTGTTTTCTCTTTTATCATCCTCCAGCTTTTTTTTCTTCTAGCCGTGTGTTAAAAGTCTGAAGGTGGTCGGAAATTTTACTAAACATTTTCTTTGTACTCGTACTCGTCGCCCTGTGAATCACTTCCGCTGCCTGACAATTGAGAATGATGTCGGCCGTTCTAGAATCACGGAAGGCGGCGGCGGACAATGGCCAATCATATCAAGAGATTCGGGAGCAGCAAACACCGTGCTATTATAGAGAGAGGGGGAGAGAGGAGAAAGACAGGAAGGAAATGCATCAAGATGGTGATTTAAGAGGTTGAGAAACGACGAAGTCCATTTCGCGACAGAGGACGTTGCGCAGAAATCGACCGCAAGAAACGCATAACAGACGTTTCATATGGTCAACTACTCCAATTACAGAGAAATTTGTCTCCTTACCGCAAAATCGCTGACGGAAACGCGGTCAGATTAATCAAGAGACGTCGGATATTCAAATAATTTAATTAAATACAATATTTAGAAAAGCTTCTATTCCATTCCTGTCTCCAACTGCAATCGTTCACGTTTTGCACCCCTATAACGCCACACCAACATTTCCTAACGTTCATGCTTATTTTGCTTTTTATTATCAGTTTCCAAACATATTGAACAGAATTTACGATACCTCGCCCGTGCACGTCGCTTTACATTATAAATCCTCCTGTAGTTCCTTCTCATTGAAGGTTAATTTCTCCGGAGCACTCACCTAAACGCTGAAATATCTAATCGACATTACGGACTCTCGCACACAAACATTTCGACCCAGGTCGCGTATGAGAAAAATGAACTGTCAAACATAACAAATAAATGAAGTGCCACAGAGAAATGGCGGGAGGAGGGAGAAACTAATTTCAGTAATGAATATTAAGCGACGGAATGAAACGTAGGTAAAAGGCACTTAATTACGGTAATGACACAACAAACTGTTCCACCACGAAGATACCCCGGGTTATTAATTTTTAATCAGTGTTGTATTTTAATTTCTTGCGACGGTAAAAAGGTTTTCCACGTAAATAATAATGAATTGTTAATCAATTTTTAAGTAAAAAAAATGTTTTAAGAAAAGTCTCCTACGGAAAAAAGTACGTAAATTTTATTCAAAAGATTATTCTACTTGTTGAAATGGGGCACTTCTTCCTATATTTACCTTTTTTTTGTTTCATACAATCTTCTGAGTGAAATTTCAAATTTTGCTACTTATACCGTAGTTTGCTACTATTGTCAGATGCTTCCTACTTGCCCAACAAAGATATTGCTCCTTAAACACCAAGGGGGGGGGGGGGGAGAAAATGAAAAAATGCCACTTTTGAAAAGGGTGTGTAAAGGGGTACGTCAGTTATTAACTTGAGTAACTACTCTATTAAGTGTAAAAGCAGTACAAATATTGAGGTTCAGAAACTTTTCCTCCTTGGAAAAATAAGGCTACCAGCAATGAAGTTTAATTCTTCTGGAATCGATAACTTTGTGTTCCGTAATGGTGCAGGAAATAAACAGGATTAGGCAAGTATAGGGAGGTTTACTTCGTGAGACCTGAATGAGCCGAAAAACGACGCGGTTCATCTGAAAATGGATGCGGCAATTCAATGCTTAGTAATTTAGAAATTAGCACGTACTTCGCAGACGTGAAAAAGAGAACAAAAAAATTGGCGGCCATTTTTAAAGCGGTCATAATATAAAGTAAACAAAGTTAGGGGGTTTTATTATAAGTTTAAAATAAGGCCAAAAACAAACCAAAAAAATTAGTGAAACATAACAAACAAATACATGTTTCGGTCCTGATCTGGAATTATTATGCATTCAAAATTATATTGATTTTAAATAGTTTATCTGGCAATTAAATATACAAACAAACAAGTTAAATCAGCCTCTTTGTCAGTGAATTTTTTTTTCATAACGTATTACCCAATGTAATTCAATGTCTCTCTTTTCAGTACCTGAAGAAGTCTAAAATGAGAGACGAAACAATGTAACGTCTAAAATTTAAATTTAAAAAAAACTGAAAAAGAGGCTGATATAATTCGCTTACCGTATATTGATTTTATAATATTTTTTGTTGTGTACAGTTACTTGAAGAAGTCCACAAAGTTGATGGAACGTTGTATTTATATCAATTAAATTTATTTGCTGACTCATATTTCTTATATATTTATTTATTACTAAACTTGATGCCAGAAAAATTTTGTTTCAAAATATTTTTGAATCACTTTCACGTTCTCTTCATGATATTTGACAGTAACAAAGATTTATCGATAGGGTTAAAATCCTATATTTATTAATGTTTGTAAGTTTAATATAACTTAAAATAAGGCAGAAAAGAGACAAAAAAATTAGTGAAGCATAACAAACTACAACTGAATAACCAACCAGTCCAACCAGACGAGGGTCCATATCAGGACCGAAACATGTAGTTGTTTCTTTAAATTATACTCTGTTACGTTTCACTAATTTTTTTGGTCTATTTTTGGCCTTATTTAAAGATACATTAAAAATATTAGTTCTGTTCTACTATGAATGAAAAGTATCATAATGAAAATGTAAAAGTTGTTAAAAATATTTCAATGAGTCATTCTTTTTCCACAAGTTTCATCATTAATAATAAATCACTTTCGTCAGTGGCCTGGTTCTTTTAATTTATTTTTATAACTAATAACAATGTTATTATTGGAAATGAAAAAAAGGTGTACCGATGGAAGCTCACCGGGCAGATACTCTAGTAGATATATTAAAATAGAACTGTTAATAACTGATTATATTTTATTTAGGTAAGAAAACGAATGTGACCGATTACCCTGTTGATGAACTCAAAAAAATAAACCTATTTGGTTCTGTGTGTGTTAAAATTAGTTGGAGACTCTCAAGTGTGGGTGGAAGATTGTTATAAATGAACGCAACATATAAATTAATTCTAAAATAACAAACATGTTCATTTACAAACTTTTTTGTTTCAAATCTACCCTCTATCCACCCTATCCAAAGGGTATATATATATATATATAGTGACCTATTATTTATGGTACAAAAAAAACATCCACACTTCAGCAGTCCTATTTTAAACGTGGTTGACTTTTCAGAGAGCAGAGGAATGTCTGATTTTAAATTATGTTTGACAGACTGTATAAACATCTTTATTCCCACTTTTTGTTTTCTCAACATATTTACAATTATAAAATTCTTCTTTCCTTTAGCCTCCTCCCCCTCCCTCCCCCTGTCTCCTCTCATTTAGGTAGGAGACATTTTATGGCAGCGAGTAGACCCGCAACAAATTAAAGAGCACTTCTTTAGTGGTCCGTGGCTCGCTCGCACAAAACATTTAAAATGTCAGCTACCAGACTGTGACTTCTCTCTCTTACTGTTGGTCCTCCAAACACTTAGATAAATCACCCTGAAAGCTCTTCTATTTTACGTGAATTTGAAGGTTGAAAGTCCGAGCACCATACGTCAGAAATAATTGAAATAGTTTTCGTTTTTTTAATAAAAAAAAGAGGCAATGTGAGGTGGAAAATGTCCGGCTTCGGAACGTTGAAACAAACTCCAAAAACCGTAGTGCGTAACTTGTCCAGCGATTTTCCTTGCGCGTGAACTTCGATCTTAGAATTCGATATTCTGACATCAGCGAATAACGTGTACGATAGCTTTTTTTTTCAGGAGAACCAACTTATTGACGTCAACACGCAACAGTAAAGGGGGACTAGAGCACAGAACCTTACGGCATACCTAATTTGAACAAATCTTACTATAAACCTCCCATATTAAAGTCTTCCCCGGGTTGCCATTCGCGGAACGACAACTGGAGTCTTCGCCTCTCTCTCCTGAAACTAAGCTAAGTTATTCATTTACAAGAGTTGGTGGGTGCGTGGGCCCGAGGATTCGCCCCTGAGACACTCCTCATACACAAAGTTAGAGGCTAAATTCTAAACCGGGTAAAGATCGAATTTATTTATTACTGTGTTAATATTTTTTTTGTAGTAATGACAGTTTTGAGAAAGAGAAAATAGATTGTTTTGTAGAACACTAACATTTATGGAGATGTAGAAAATTACAATATTGATGTGTTTCTGACTCTCAGTGCTTTTGTGCTCTCTTGTGTGCGTGTAGTTTTTTTAATGACTTTAGACTATAATTTTTATTTATTTTAAGATTATTTGTAATTAATTATGTACCTTATTTTGTTCTTAAAATTATTTGTTATTTGTAATGTCTGACGTATCCAATTTCCTCAATGGAAACAACAATAAATCTAAATCTAATTGAGACACCTTTTGAGCCTGAATGTGCCACAGTCTCATTTAACAAATGCACGCTGCAATTGATTCGAATAACTGAGGAGACCTCTCTTTTTTTTCGGCAGGACAAACAAATAATTGAGGGTGTCCTCTGTCCACTTTTACCGCCCTCGTTTAATCTCATGGAATGACAACTGACTCCCTTCTATTCGTCGCACAGTTTGAAATTTAACTTTATTAACGTGCAATAAAAGTATGGTGGCGGACTAGGATTTATCCCTGAGGCACTCCTAGACAAAACGAACCTAGGATATCCCTTTAAAGATGCTTAGTCCATAAATGTGACAGGACTAGAATTTATTCCTGAGGCACTCCTGGACAACACTACCCTAGAATATCCCTCCAAAGATTCTTAGACCATAAATGTGACAGGACTAGAATTTATCCCTGAGGCACTCCTTGACAACACGACCCTAGGATATCCCTTTATAGATGCTTAGACCATAAATGTGACAGTTGTGGAGCGCCACCCTACACAGGGGTCGACTTCGTCGCCAACTGCTGACGTCACAACGGACCGAGATCCGTCCTCCTCCTCCCGGCCGTGGACTAGCACATACATGCGTGCATACATACACACATACATACGTGCATTCTCGCAACTGATGGAATAGTTACGGAGTCCCCGGAGCCCGGCGCGCCGTGGCAGCCGCACTGCAACCTACTGAAAGCGCAGGTCACCGCGCGCGAACTCTGGCGGCGAGATCCGCAACTAGGCGCCACGGTTCGACCTTGGGCTATCGATTTCCGTGACGTAACGTAGGCGCGGCCTTGAAAACGCAAGTGCGTCGGCAAAAATGACCCACTCGCAGAGGAATTTTATTTATCACCCGCGCTCTCTCTCTCCCCCCCCCCTCCTCGCCACTATTTCTCTGTCACTTTACGCAGACCAAAACTAGAGATTTCTTTCCTAACCCCCCTTCCCCCTTAAATTCTTTACTCAATATTCTTTAAATTTCTAAAACTGATATTTCGCAGACGATGAAGGAAGTTAAAAGGGAAAACGGAAAAGGAATCATACTGAAAGTAGAATAAATAAAAACATACTGTTTGCCGATGATATTTTGGTAATAGGGGCGTCACAAGACGACTTGTACGGACGATATTGTAGTAGTCACAAAAAAAAATTGGAAACCATAATAATTGCCATGAACGTGGTCCTGGAGGAAGAGTTCAATATGAGGATTAACAGAGGGGAAAAACCAATGTGATTGAGTGTAGTATGAAAACAGTGGAATAACAAAGGCTGTTAGATTGGGAAGGAAGTTACTTAATTAGTGTAGGATAGTACAGGCAAGAATATCAGGAAATGTTGATATGGAGTGTGGCGTAATGTGGGTGCGTAACGAGGACGGTAGGAGTTGCAGAAAGGAAAAGAATAGAAGTTTTTTTTTCGAAGGAGAATGAGGTGAGTGGATAGGGTAACTAACCAGGAAGTTATAACTAGAATGAGAGGCAACAGAGAACAACATGGAGAACTTTGAAGGGATAGATTAATAGGCTACCTCTTGAGACATGAGGGTCTTGGCATTACAAGGAAGTTAAGAGAAGAGGGAGACCAAGAGAAGATTAGGGAGAATGTAGGAAATGAAAAGGCTTGGACAGAATAGGTTCGCATGTATCAGTCCAGTCTAAGGCTCAATAACAAGTATTAAACGGTCACATACAAACTTCATTTTTTTGTTTTAGTTGAGCCGACCGACGTTCCGTCGCTAGCAGCGGCGCCGTGAAACCACGGTGAGAGTCAGTCCCTGAGAATTTTCTACCCCAGCTTTATATGCATATATCTTCTAAATCCTGCACGCAAATTTTCTGGGGGTTTCCCCCTCCATCTCTTTTAGGTGAAACACCATGAGTGTAGGATACTTAAAATACAACCCGAGTCACCCCTTCGCTACCTAGCTCTACCTTTCACATCCGTCCTTTTCCATTCCCTATTAAAGGGGAGTTGCCTCTTTCAGGATCACACTCGCGTAGCCTGTTACACGAAAAGAAAAAGGAAATGGAACACCAGTTTTAGTTCATAAAATTTTTCATTGATATCCGTTGAGCCGTTTCGGAGCCTGTTAGAGAAACTTTCAAACAGACAGACCATTTTATTCTTTTTTTAAAAAAATGTTCATTTATGATTAGGAATGGTATAAATATACGCTTTCACTTAAAATTTAGTATTTATTTTGAAATCACAGATAGACAGTTCGAATGTATTTATTGGATAGAAGCTAATATGGCGAAGTACCATAGATTAATTCTCAACAGGTACAAGTGTGAGTGAGCAGTCTTACAAGGAGAAGGAGTTTCTAGTCACAGTTTCCGTAAATGTCGTCCCTGGATGAAAGCTGATCAAGAGAAAGGATGGGAAGAGCACCGCCGAGGGGGGATGCGGATCACCACGCAGGTTTAACATGAATATAGGGAGACGGGAAATAGAACGATGAACAAGTCTCTCTCTCTCACAATATTGATTAACATGAAAACGTCTCAATCGTGACCGTCATACATCAGCCTCGTGTAGCCTGTTTAAAAAAATCCTTGCGACGACCGCGACACCAGTAGAAGCTTTCGCCCGCTGGTATTTCACCGAAGAAAGAGAATGGGTGTTTAGCTTTAGGTGTATGTACCGGGGTTGAAGACCTTGGGCACACGGACGGCGAGTGTTGTTCGCTTCTCCCACTGGATCGGCGACGTCCTAAAATTCATAGAGACACGGAGAAGGGAATGCTGCGACCCCACATAACACACATCTCCAGGCCGTCATTATACGGGCGTCAAAGAAGTACCCAATAGCCTGATATTCTACCTGAAGCAGGTTTTCTAGTTTTTTTTATCATACGTCTCTTTCAGGTGAATCACAGGGAGGGTAGTATCCTTAAACTATAGCCCGGGGAGTCCTTAGTCAACACTTCCTTGGCTACCTTCCACGTCCCCCCTTTCAATTCCCTTCCTATGCTATTAAAGGGAAGTTGCCAGTTTAAGGATCATCCTCCCCCCCCCCTCCACCGTCCCCAAATGCCATGAATCTTCTTTCCTTGCCCTTGCAAGGGCCGCTTACGCAAATTTAAACGTGGAAGCCTCGTCGCTGTTAGCACAAGCAGAGATTGATGTGAGTCAAGGTCTGCAAACATGTCTGGGAATGCGGCATTTCAAATAAACACAAATTACAACTTAACCATCTGTGCTAACTACCAGAGGAAGTGCCAAATTGAAGACAACGCAGACATCAGTCTCCTAATAACTGGAATCTGATTCGACATCCAACACTCGTGATAACTATACAGACTCCACTGTTCTTATAATACGTAATTGAGTCGTTCTTGTACGAAAACGTTACTATTTACTATGACAATTTTTTCTGGGGAAGGGGGGGAGGGAGGGAGGGTTAACAGGCTACTTGAGGGTGGTCCTGAAAGAGGCAACTCTCCTTTAGTGGCATAGGAAGCGAATTGAAAAGGGTGGATGTGGAAGGTAGATCCAATGGGATCACAGGACACTCGTACCCGTGTACCCAAAGTCTTTGACCCCCGGTACACACACCTTCTAAAATAGGTGAAGGTGGCTAGGTGTGTGAGAACCTTCCTCGTTCGGGTGAGCCCCGCAGTCAGTGTGGGGAGAAATACCTGCGAGAGAAAATTCTTCCCAGGGGCATCCCTTTTCCTTGTGACTTGTTGAATCCGGCTCTTTAAAAAAAATTGGGGGGAGGGGGTTAACGGGCTAAATGAGGGGATCCTGAAACAGGCAACTCCAGTTTAATAGCATAGGGACGGAATTGAAAAGGGGGGATGCGGAAGGTAGAGCAAGGTAGACAAGGGAGGTTTGACTGAGGACCCCGGGCTATGGTTTAAGGATCCTACCCGGTGTTTCACCAAAAGAGATGCAGGGAAAACCCTAGAAAAATCTGTATCAGGTAGGTCGGGCATTGGGTACTATTCTCACGCCCTTCCCTGAGAATGACGAGAGACGAGTTTGTTGTGGGGTCGCAGCATTCCCTTCTCCGTGTCTGTGCCAGTTTCAGGAGGCAGTTAGCCGACTGATCCAATGGGATCAACGAACAACCCTTGCCATATGCCCAAAGTCTTCGACCACCCCAGTACATAAACCTCCTAAAATAGGTAAAGGTGTCTCGGCATGTGAAAACTTGGGTAAAAAAACAGAGAGAGTGCGAGGCATTCCCGACATAATCAGGTGATCCCCGCAGTCACTCTGGGGTGAAGCGCCTGCGAGAGAAACTCCCGCAGCGCCTCCGTATATTGACTCCGGCGCTGATTTTATAATCACTATTGCTCCGCTACACTACAGAGAGAGAGATAAAACTGATGCAAATGTTTTGCGTATTAATAACAACTGTCGGGGGCGGAGTAAGCTAAATGGCGTGAGACACGCAAAATCCTGTCTTTATTTAAACTGTCTAAATTAAAAAGTCTGCCAAAGGACATGACCTCACACTGATGCCAACCACCTGAAGAGAGGAAAACGAAAATTTGTCGACCTTCGCTTCGCCAGATTAAGCATATAAAACCCAAACGTAATCACGAATAAAGTACAAGAAGGATTTTTCCAACATCCCAAGGGTCTGCGGCCAAAGGATGAGTGGTGATCCAAGTAGATAAATCTTGATATTTGGGCAATAGAATAATCGTCGATTGGGGGAAATTACATAAATAGTGATCAAGACGTATGACATGTAAGCTGAATGGATGTCTGAAATTATTGTAATATTTTATACATAAATATGGGTGTAGAAGCCAAAACCTTTCTAAAATTGACTGACAAAAAACTGATTTTGTCAATAATTAAAGACAGTAAAATTAAAAACTGTTTCATCTCTTCATCATCTTAATATGGATGATTAATTTTATATATATACATAATATTTCGAATATATCTGAAATAATTAGAGAATGTAGGCTTTCCCGGTGGATAGACTGAACAAGAAGTTCTCGGGATTTCACCCGGGTTATGTGGATCGTGACTACATTATATGGTAAACGAAACTTGGACAGTCGTGGAGCAGATCAGGAAAGGACAGAAGTATTTGAAATGTGGAGCTACAAAGGAAAGCTAAAGGCCAGGTCGTATCACAAATTTAATTCAAATAAAAAATTGAAATGGAATTTCTATTCCTCACTTAACACAAGTTCTTGAGACAAAGATGGACTCCAGTGGGTGGAAATATTTGTAAGAACCATGTTAACGATATGTTTGATAAATAACTGCAAACTTAAAAGCTCACAAATTAGGTACGTAATATTTCTGACAAGCATTGTATCATATAAAAAAACAAACTTTCTCCCAATTGTAACAGAAATAAACTACGGATTTTGCAGCATTCTGTAATAAAATTTAAACCACCTATTGGAGCCTTGAGATAAAAAAACAAACTTGAAGGAAATAATGAGACACCCTTTAACAGACAAGTTTTTTATTATGTAAAACGACATTTTGGTACCTCTTTGTCGATTCAAACCGTTGTTAGGTGTCTAAGTACCTAGCTGTGCCTCGCAAGAAATAGTCAGTGCTAATGTGTGAACTATTAGTTAACCCCTGTATTTGATTGATAATTTGCTTGTTCTGTTAGAAGATAGAACTGTTAAACTTGAAGAGGGTACAAAGAGGTACCGAAATGTCGGTTTACATAATAAAAAAACTTGTCTCTTAAAGGTCGTCTCATTATTTGTAAAACATCTATTACAAAAACTAACTTAACGTGAAATGAACAAAATAATCCCATAATTAACAGATATCCCCATATTAACTGAAAATTCAATCCATCAAATATTTCCTTACCAGCATTTGCTAGACAAACAATAACACCTTTCCAAAATAATTTTTCTATATCCTTGGAGACAAGTGTATAATATCACGACTTATCATGTTGTGACTATTTTAACCAAGAACATGACCAATTCACAACACACACAATATCTTAATTTAGCGTGAATCAAAACAAGAAGTTTTTTAAAACTGCATAGCAACAAACTTTCGGAAATTACCACAAAAATAACAATCATTGTCATTTATACGTAACAGTAGTGAAACACATCATCAGTGACAGAAATAACAAGCTGAGATAAGAAAAGATTAATTCAATTCTTTATTATGATGTTTGCTTGTTTTATTTCCACCCTGTTACTTTCAAATTGTTGTAATATAATGTAGGACCAGAGTGGCACAAACCTAATGAATCATCCAGGTTATACAATGAGAAAATACTAATGCTGCTTGCATTCAATGTAATTATTAGTCAAATAAGAAATTTATTTGAGAAATTCAATAGAGAAAAAAAGCTGAGTTGTTTAAGTTATAATGAATACACATTAACAAATAATCCAGAAAAAAAATAATTTTAAAAGCAATTTTGATCTTGCAATACTGCTACCGATTCATATATCATAGAAATGAAAACAAGCTGTTAATGTCTGCAAAGTATTTAAAAAAAATCGGTATAACATTACAGTTTAACTTTTATTGTCAGTTATAATACATATTGTGTGTCAATTTAGAGAAGAAAAATAGGGGACAAAGTTGATATTTAAGGAAAAACCACAAGTTAAGTACAATATAAGGAGGTGGGTCTTTGAAAATAGCCCACTCATTAAATAAATCAAGAACAAATAATGGACACACACTGTTAAACACATATTAGCATGTGGTGTTTTATCTAACATTAATTGAAAAGTTAAAAAAAAAGGGTCATGATCTACATGAAAACTGTCAAACAGTTCTGACTCAAATGTAACAACTCTGATTTTCACTATAAATGCATATTAATTAATTCCATTTCTAATACAGGGAAATTTTACATTCTTAAAGCAATAAACAGAAAATAATGAGCCTTGAACATTGTCATTTAAGAAGTATAATAATGCAAAAATCACAAATTTCAAAAGAAACAATTCTTGTCTTATGAATCTGAACATAACCTCTGTGGGCACTTTATCCTGCTGCACAATATCCTAGTAGGTTAAGTGTTGTTGACAATTTGGACTCACTTAATACTTGAATTATCACTATTACTGATAATTATAAAATATTCCACGAATGACGATAGTCCTCTGTTTAAGTGAAAAGAGGCGCCACTTATGTAAAAGATTCAGGCAAACAGTTTTCCGACAAAAGTATTGATTAGGACAATAACAGGCACAATTTTTTTTTTACACTGCACACAATATTAGAAAATTTAAGAATGGTCAATATGTCATATTTGGTATTCTAATTAATTAATTTTTGAATTAATTTAATATTTTTAAACACAAACTAATGACTTAATTGTTGGTTAAAGTAGAGAATAAATTGAACTTACTCATCTGGGGCAGGAACATGCTTGATTTCTGGAAAAGAATCATTGGCGAGAAAGGAATTCCCTGAATCATCAGTTTCACTCACAGACGGCCTTTCGGCAAAGCTTGAAAGTATCTCAGCAACATTTTCATTCACCTGTAGGAGAGTTTTGTTAAATTTGTGTCTCTTACAAACACACACACCTAGGTTTACATTATAAACTATTTACCACTTGCTCTCCCAAAGGGTTTGTGTCCACGTCTTTTTTTGGCCCATTGTCCACTTGCACATCCTGAAGGGTCACGCTGGTCTCCGTAACAAATGGTTTCTCATCCGTCTGCGATAGATTTTTCAGGTTTTCTTCAGGTTTCTCTTGACTTTCAGTAATTATGTGATTTGTGGCTACCAGCATAAATAACATGGAACTGGAACACAGTTAAAGAGTTCACTTCAATACATGTACAGAGGGGCAGAATACGGACCTTGCACCTAATTGCCAGCAGTATGCCACCACAATCTTGCCCCTAATATGTCATTATCAATTTCCTAATCTTTATTTTGAAGGTGTGGAAACGAAAATTATATGTTAAGTGACTCATACTAGAATAATAAACTTTTTCCTATCATTTAGAAAACTGTGGCTTAAAGGAAAAATCTTGCACGGGGGGGGGGGAGGTATGACACGGGTATGGGCATATTTTGAATTGTCTAACCTCGGTAATTCTTTTTGTAATTTCTTCACATAAGTATTATTTCTTCAGAAAGTTAACCTAAACAAAATATAGGCGGGTAGGAGCGACATCCGAACTTTATCCAAAAAAATAATCAATGAGTAAAGGAAGTTTACTTACCTTAATAAAAATATTATTAGATGCAAAACATAACAGGCACATGTAACACTTATCTTCATTTTATTATGTTAAATGACTGTTTCTGAGGTATCATTTTTGAAGTCTTTAGTTTCAGAAAATATATTAGTATTTCAGTCCAGAACACTGTTTTCACAAAATTTGACGTAATGGACACACGACATCCTATTGTATTTAAATAATAGTTCAAAACACAGTCCGTGGCTTCTTCGTGGACAAATTCAGGCAAGCTGCTGATCCAAATAATAATTTACTAGATATATTTACGAGTTTTCTGTTGTCCGTCATCAGTCGGCCAACAACAGTGATACGTTACTTTACCATTTGAACTGCAGTTCTCATAAAACGATCAGCCTTCGGTTGACGTCGAACCTACACGGCTTATGACACGCGCCGCCACAATTTCATCAAGTTAAATAAATAAAATACGCCTCGTTAATAGTTAAAAGTAAAAAATAAAAAAGGGAAAGATCATCCCAAATTAAAGTTCCATAGACTAGTCATAAACTTTATTTGCTCTTTAACTTTGTCATTAAAAATAATCTTTTCATGATCGGATTATCGACTCTAAATTAAGGTAATGCAAGATACGTCTGGCGCGTAATTCAAACGTGACAGAGTGTTATTTTGGCAATTACAATCAACTTGGGGTCACTTTCTTACGTTACCACCACTAAAATCGTGTTTGTAAATCAACAGAACTATAAAAGTATCATCAACCACAACTTCCATTATAGGATAACTTTCCAATTGCTTGAGAAATAGACCTAAATTCTACGCCAGATGAAAAATATACTGAAGAAATTGTGTGAACATTTGTTAAAAAATTATTAATTTGTTCCACAAATCAGCTAGTCGGAGTTAATCAGCAGAACTGTTCAAATTCAGTGAGATCTAGTACACAACATGTCGACGAGAGGGGAGGTGTAATCGTATTTAGGAAAAGATCCTCAAGTCTCAGAATTCTTATAAACTTTAAGTTGAATAGAAGTGGGACTCTTTAATTGTTACAAGGGAAAAAAATGATATTGAAGAAAAGTGCAAGACAGGCCGAGGCAGCCTCTTACACTTCTCGAGTTAGACCTGTGATAGAGTACGGAGCAGCAAGTTAGTAGCGCGGAAGGCGAATGGAGGACGTTACACTGCATAAACAGGATATTGCAGAAAAGTACAAGACTCTTCTGTAGTAAGACCTGTAATAGAACATGGTGGCAGTAAGTTGGGATACTTACAGAGCGGCGCACCTTGGATAAAATTCAGAAACGGGCTGGAGTGGGTTTTGTGCGGGGGACAAAACTAAATGGTCTTTCAGAACATAGTCCTTTTGATATATGCATTTCACAACACTTAAATGATTAGTGGCTAAAACAGTATTCCAGAATTTCCTTTTTCTTTTGTGGCTAAATAACATTAATCACCACAGTATAGTCAAGGATCCAATCTGGCAAAGAGCCAGAAATTCTTTGTGGGATACATTTAGACCTGATTCTGTAAGGATGTGCTACATTAAACCATTGATTCTCGACATGTGGGAAGGTGTCCAATAAAATTCCCAAGCACGACTTGCAGCTGATAGATATCCTATTCCTTCAAATAAATCTGGTTCATTTAAACCTGTGCTTCATTATTATTATTATCATTTCTCCCAATGTAATTAATTGTAATGTATTTTAATAACTCTCATTAATATGATCATTTTCATTAAAAACTTTTTTACATCTGAATAAAAGAAGTAAGCTTAATGTAAAATGGTGGTAGTAAAACTGACAACAGAAATATTTTATAATTGGTGTAAGGCAATATATTGTGACAGTGCCAAAAAATTTATTTATTGACTTACCTTAAATTGTTACTAGGTGTCACCAGGCTGAGGAACAGTAACATGTTAAATTTTTGGAAGTCTAAGCCCCCTTCTTCAGGACAGTGTCCGACACTCGGTCAGGAAAAGGGGCTCATGCCTTAAAAAAATTGACATATTACTGTTTCTCAGCCTGGCTACTCCTACCATTGATTTAAGATAGTTCAATGGTTCTCTGTCCCTCTTTTTTATCCAAATAAATTATATATGTATTTGTTTGTTTTTTTCAGTTATTTATCTTATTTAATCAGTCATTAATAAGTATTTTCATATGAGTAATTTTGAGTTCATTAATGTTGTAATGAAAATAAAATGTAACATTCACTGGTATTCAATTTACTGAGTGACATGTTGTCAATGTGATGTTATTTAAATATCAATTAAACAAAGTACATAATGTGGAACACCTCACAATTTTCTAAATATCTTTGACTTTGAAAGGAGAGTCTGAATGAACTTGGCCCAACAGCAGGCCAAAAGTTTCCGACTAAAATTAATTAGTAGGAAATGCAACATCATGTACAATAAGATTAACCTGGTGAAATAAAATAAAATAACTGTATTGTTCGGGAAATTTAGATAGTCATCTGTCAGCACGATGCGCAGTGGAAAACTCCACAGGAGATAACTTTAATATAATAAAGTCTGTACAAGGTCATCAATTTGTTTAATTCACAGTTTTATGTAAATAGAAATTTTATTTTAGAAAACTTAAATGTAAATGTTGAAGCGTGTCTATTTTTTATTATTAATGTAGTACAGTAAATGGTTTTTTTTTTGTGCTCGGGGGGGTGAACGCCAAAGGAAGAGATAGAAAGTGTGTCAAACCTTGGGGGTAGCAGATCTCGAAACAAAAACTGGACCTTGAGCATGGAGGAAGTTTTTGGCACCGAGAAAAAAGAGTGAGACCGAGTCGGGTCTGGACAGTTGGGGTGAGAGAGTAGTGTAGCTCAGACTGTAGCCAGGGTGAAAAAGCTTGGGTGCAAGATCAGGGCACATCCAAGCAGAAGGCATTTGGGGTCATAACACTGAATGAGGAAGAAGAAATTGATAGTGTGAACCCTGTAAAATTTGCCATGACTTCCAAGGGGAGAGAGAGAGACGCTGGGTCGAAATGTAGTAAGTGCGCACCTTCATCCTCCTCTTATTTGTATGTCGCAATTTTTTTTCTATCAGTCTGCCTGCCTGTGTCCCCTGAGAGAAGGAGATAACTCATAATTCCCCAAATTTATGAGACAATACATTTAAAATTTAATAATTCTTTACAATGTCTGCGTTTAAAAGTTTACAAAATAAAAAAAGGAGTGGGCAAAATCCAGACAAGAAATTAATCATAAATAGGTGTGATATTTATTTGATCACTAATTTATTGACTGTATGTTTGACTAAAACAGTGTCTTCAATGGAGGACTAAAGGAGCCATTAATTCAACGCAAATAACTGGTTTAAAGTTAAATGACGTAACCATTGTGCTAAATGAAAATAAAGCGAAATATTTGGGGACGACTGTGGAAGATATTCTAGCCTGTTCTTACCAAATAAATATTAGTATATAATCAAATAATCAAACTTACATGGCTGTATGGTATACAGCTTTGGGGTTGTTCCAAAAACGATCACATCAAGAGCATACAAACCCTTCAAAATGAGGTTTCACATGCCATGGTAAATGGAACCATGGTACGTACGAAACGCTGACATCCACAGAGACCTTTCTGCCAGGCTACACCAGCATGTAAACTCGGAAATTCTTCGGCTATTGGAGAATCACCATAGTTACCAAAGACTGAAGAGGACCATAGCTTTTGAACTCATTCACTGGGGCAAAGGAAAAGTGAAGTTTGAACATTACTAAAACCTAAATAGTGTCGTTGGACAACATTTAGTTCATAAGAACCTATTATTAAGAAATAACAAAATGAATTAATGGTTGATCTTTTGGACCAGTTTTAATATGTAGAACACCAATCAGTGTTTTTTAGAGTGGAAAAAAAAGTTAAATGTAACGTAGATAAAAGGAAAAAGGTTGTTTAGACCTTGAATTTTGGGTTGACAAGAGCACGTGGAAACAATGAATATCAGTTTGCAAGAGGCCTTCGAAAATAACAGTCCTGCGCACGTGCATGATAAGGACATTATCGTTTATCCATGGACAAACTTAACTACCTGTCAGAAACGTTGTCGCGCTTATATAAACCCATAGTAAACCATCGCGTGACACATGCGGCGACATGGAGCAGCTACTGTGTGTTTGTGTGTGTATACAATGCAAAGTTGTCGCTGACGTCGTTGACTGTTAATATTGAGGGGGGGGGGGGACGTACCTATATCATCAGAAGGAGTCCACTGTTGTGTGTGTGTGTGGAGAGTCTAGCGCGGGGGGATGTTGTCAAACGTCATGTTCGACGAGAAGGAGTTGAGGGCCATAATGAGTCGAAAGTTGGGGAGGTCGTCATCAGAGTTTGAAATCTTGGACGCCGTCGCGGAGTCTCTGGGCAGAGCCGGAGGAGGCTTCATGAGTGAGCAGCTGAAGATGTACGTGACGGTGAAAGTGGCGGAGGACGTCCCTCCTCGACGGTACGCGTTCTTCGTCAAAGTCGTCCCGACGACCGGGAACTACAGGAAGGAGTTCGCGCTGTCCAGCGGGACTTACGACAGGGAGCAGCACTTCTACCAGGATCTGGAGGAGGCGTTCCGCTTCAACGCCGTCAAGAGCGTGATCCCGCGACACTTCCTGGCCCGCAGGGACGCCCTGGTCATGGAGAACCTGTCCGACCAAGGCTTCAAGATGGTCGACGCCAGAGGATTCTTGGACTTTGATCACTTGGCCGTGGTGATGGAGTACCTGGCTCACTTCCACGCCGCGACTCTGGCACACGAGGAGAAGGGCAAAGGCTCTGGATACGTCTTGCACGACCTGATGGTGGCGCCGTTCGACGAGAAGAGCTGGTTCCCCGCAGGCTTCAAGACCATGACCACGTTCCTTGAGCTGATGCCCAAGTACAGAACGGACGCGGCTTTGCGACGTAAGGTGCGAGAGACCCTCCCGGCCATTTACCAGAGGACCGCCGAGCTGGTGAGACCTTCCACCGAAACCCGGAACGTGGTGTGCCACGGCGACCTCTGGTCCAACAACATCCTCTTCCACTACGACGCGGACGGGAAACCCGACGACTTGAGGCTCGTCGACTTCCAGTGGGCGCGCTACGCCCCTCCGACCACCGACGTCATGATGTTCCTCCACCTGACCACCGACCGGGAGTTCCGTCGGGAACACGAGGGCGCCCTCCTCGACCTCTACCACCGCTCGCTGACGTCGGCTCTCGGTCGCGACGGCGTCGTCGCAGACTCGCCGCTGCTCACCGAAGAACGGTTCCTCCGGAGCTGTGAAGAGGTGCGGCTCATGGGTCGCACCACGGCGGCCGCTTACTGTTCCCTCGTCTTCATGGACGCCGAGTACAGCTCCCGGTTCCTCTACGACGAGGCAGACTGCCGGAGGTTCTGCCACGAGGAAAGGTACGAGGAGGCTCGTCACTGCTTCCTCACGGACGCCAAGTACAGGGAAAGGGTGTCGGAGATCATGGAAGACTTCGTCGACAACTGCGTTTTAACGTTTTCCTAACGAACGTCCCTTGTATTTACTCAATAAATGTTTTTACCTATCGTCGTAGCAGCGTTCGAATTCTAACTGAAGTTTCCGTTCGGGCAGGAATTTAAAAGAAAAAAAAGTCGAAGACGATTTGGAAAATTATTCGCAACGTAATGTGACTTACAAAAATTAATTTCGGTGCGTCCACCGAATTAATATGTACAGAAAAATTAACCCTAGGGCGATGAAATTGAGACAGTTTTTTCTTAAAAAAAGGGGGTTAATTTTCTTTTCATTTTTCCCTACAGGGGAGAAATAACCTGAAGAAGGCATAAAAACATGCCGAAACGTTGCTATAACTAAATTTTATAATAAAGGTCAGTAAAAGGTCATCAATTGCTTACTTAATTTACATTGTTGTTTCTTAGAGTGCCAAAAAAAATGTTATATATGTCAAACGAAGCGTGAGTGCGTTGCAAACTAGACTTTAAGGTGCTTGTAAACGAGCAACTTTTTACGGCAATGTGTGATCGACAATCATGGCCAAGCAATATTGCCCAAAATCCAGCAACATTTCCGGCTATATAAAACATATTGCCCAGCAATATATCAGTATTGCTGAGAAATGTTGCCCGTATTGCAACCACTTGCCGGAGAGTTCGGT
The DNA here is from genome assembly GCA_034510155.1 of Eucriotettix oculatus. NCBI lineage: Eukaryota > Metazoa > Arthropoda > Insecta > Orthoptera > Tetrigidae > Eucriotettix > Eucriotettix oculatus. The sequence continues at coordinate 14,678,632 of CM067381.1, forward strand.
CCGGTATCGAAAATATGCAACATTGCCCCCCCTCCCCCGGCAATACTAGTGGCCTCTGTGGGCCAATCAGCTGAGTTAATAATTAATATTAGATGCGGTCAGCGTCGTGTTTCATAAAAATATTATTCACTATTCCAGTCATGGATTCGCCGAACGAAACAATTATTGCATTTATCGACGCAGTTCACACAAATTCATCATTTTGAGACGACGTGGGTGGGTCATTAAGAGAATACCTAGGGAAAAAATAATAGATGTTTGGGCACACAACAGCCAATAAATTTCACAACTTGTGAAACCTATATGTTGGTCATTTATTGAAAAGTAACGAAAAAAGAATTACAATGTATTATGTATTTTTAAAATAATTATTCAGCAAATAAAGACGTCTAGCCTGTAATTAAATAAATTCAATTAATCCTTCCTTTAAAACTACGCATACTTCAATCGAACAGTCGGACACTGAATATAATAATTTTTGGATAATTGCCAATCTCGAATAGACCGGTGTTGTATTCCCCCATCACCGTGTCCTTTTTCCGTACAATGACCTCTATTTTTTAAGGAAATATTCAGTCTCCCTGAGACATAGAAGGCGACGTTTTTGAATAGATAATCATCAAAAATCAGTTCGGTGCTTAGATTGTGAATTGTTCATTTAAAAAAGGTCTAAACCAGGTTCTCATTTCCTTTAGTTTATCACCACTAACGATGCACTAATTAATAACTTTATTTTCGGCCATATTGCTGCTATGCTACGTGTAGGCGGGAAATGTTCCGGCGGTTACAACGTGGCCGCCATATTGCTGGCCGGGATATACATTGCCCGTCCATAGCTAGGGCAACACATTGCCGGCAATGTGAAATTTTTGTTACTCGTTTACGTGACCCTTAAGGAACGTAAGAACAACTACGAAATGACAATCCACACACAGGCACCGAATATGATGTAGAGCAAAATTAACCCTAGGGCCGGTGAAATTGAGACAGACTTTTTTTTTGTTTTTTAAAAAAAGGGGGTTAAGATTCTGTACATTTTCCTCTACAGGGAGGAAAGAACCTGAATAAGGTATAAAAGAACATACCGAAACGTTGCTACAACTACATTTTATAATTAAGATTATCAATTGTTTAGTTTATTTACATTGTTGTTTCTTGGAGTAGTGGGCTGTAGAGTTGTTAATGGGTGAAAGGAATCTTCACCAAAGAAAATACATTAAGGTAAATAAATATACATGCAGCGAAATGAGATTTTCTTTTGGTTTATTTAAATTGCTAATTTACAATCTGCAGTACAATGCAATAAGTAAATCTTATAAAAGTATGTTAAAACCTGAGTAGGGTAATCGTCCAATGACGATTTCCCAGAAGTTCAATGGTGTATATATATATATACCACACACACACACATTGTTTTTTTTTACTAGTTTTTGTCTTGCTGAATTCAATCGGTGGGCCACGATCTTCCAAGTCTTCTCTGTGTTTCAGGAGGGTGGATTATTTCGGCTATTAGTCTATTTTGGTGTCCTTCGATTCGTCAAGGTTGTGTGTTGTAAGTCTTTTGATTTCCTCAGTGATGAATAGGATCTTGAGATCGTTGTGTATTGTGAAATTGGAAACAAACCATGGTGTCGGATTAATGCAGAGGCGGAACATGGTGGGGGCGTGACCCTCCCCGAATGCTACTTTCTGGGGTCCGGGAAATTTTTAACATTAAATAATAATATCAACTCGTAATCTGCACTAAAAATTTTAACCTTGTACAATACACGTTAATAAATTTATTCTTGCTGAAAAGTTGTCCAGAATTCCAGTGTTTAAGCAGGGCGACTGTTAGTTCACTGAAGGTCCGCCTGGCGCGCGCTTGTCGCTTGCATCCTGTTGGCACAGGGACCCGGCCAATTAATGTCTTGTTGACGAAGGCAGCGTAAGTGATCCTAAGTGCCTGAGGACGCTTGTAATGTTTTGCCACATATTAACTCTGCATTGACAATTATTAACAGGTCTGTATTACGAGTAGTAATGCGGCAGCTGGTTGTAACGAAATCTTTTGATGTTATTGATTTACGTTCCATTATCACAAATGAATATGACCTTCTGCTTCTTTAAAAGATGGACAATCGAGGTTTATCATATGAAGTCAGATAAGTTTTATTAATTAACCACGTTATTAATACAGTACAACCTTACGTTTCGTCCCTAGTTTGGGACCTCAAGAGATGAACAATAATAAGATGTCAAAAGCTTTGGATTCTGTAGACCATCACATTGTAATATGATATTTCTGGAATGTTTTCACGCTTTCTGTCATATTTAGCGAATAGGTTAACATGGAGTTGTATAGAAAGATCAATACACACAGGTGAAAAGTTTCCCACTGAATGGGTAAAAATAATGTCGGGAATCCCGCAGGGTTCAGTGTTTGCCCCTCCATTAGATCCTGATCTATGTAAGTGACACATTCAAAATATTAGATACATTTTCAAAAGCTGTTCTGTTTGCAGATGTTACAAGTAACAAGGACACACTAAATACATAAGTATATAATGTAATAAATCAATTGCTTGGGTGGTTTTCTGTCAATGGTCTATCACTTAATTTTATACAATTCCAAAAAAAACTCCTGATGTAACCAAAAAAATATGCAAAGAATCACATTGTTAATTATTAATAAATAAATGAAAGAAAACCACTTTGAGTTGTCAATTTTTCAACCATATATTTCAATTGCCTCACATACAGAATGGATTGAATCAGATACTGATGAGATTTAGACGTGTTCCACTCTGGTACTGTGAACTGTAAAATATGTACGTGAGGTAATTGAAATGTAGTTGAAAATGGCCATGGCTGAATGCTTATGAAATAATACACAATTGACAAAGCGGTTTTCTTTTATTTAATTATCAATTGTTAAAGTTGTTTGAATTGAATGTTAATGAATATTTAGGATGGTTGTCAAAACCAAGTATATGTTATTCACAAAAGCAAAGTCCTCACCCTTTTTAATTTATCTGTTTAAGGCACAGTCTGTAAACCTAATGAATAATAAATCAAGGGATAAAGTTTTTTCGAACTTCGACATTTAAATAAATCCCCTTATCTCTTTGAAAATGATTTTATCCATATCAATAAATATGAATTTGCCTTTATAAATTAATTACAATACATTTATCCATGATATATTTTCAAAAGATGAAAATTTTTACTTATTTGTGCCAAATTTAAAATATAGAAAGAAGCAAAACTCTATTTTTTTAGAGCAGTTATCAGTTACAACAAGCTAAACTTAAAACTGGGAAATATAAAAATCTTTAGTAATAAAATTAATATTATACGAGTCCATGTGCTGTCATGTATAAACTTTATATACATATATTACTAGTATATTTGTTGTTGACGTAATTAATTATAAGAAATATGTCAAAATTTAAAGATATTTTTTAGCTAACATTCAGTAATATTATTATTAATTTGCCTTTCTATTTTGGACGGCAGAGTAAGGGAACAACCCATCACAGTAGACAGCTCATAAATAAACCAAATAAATTTAAAACTGAACCAGCTACTTTTATATTTAGCCATGCAGATCTTCTGGTCTGTGAAGGAATTTGTAGTATGTAATTGATGATTGCCTTACAGTAAATAAATGTATACAGTCAACATGTTTGTAGTAGATAAAGCATTATTCTATTAATAACTTAAACTCGAGTAAAACTATTTCACTCCTGGAAGCATTGCTTCATTGAATGATTCACAGAATCTCACTTTTATAAAATGAGACCTTAATCATGAATTAATATTGTAACCCACAGATTCTTCAAAGATCTTGAATAATCGGGTAAATTATATAAAATAAGATTATTAAGAGAGAGGTTTCAAATTTTTTAAAAATATATTACAAAATAAATTTGAGTAAAGTTTAAGTGTCATCACTCCTGATGTAACCAAAAAAATATGCAAAGAATCACATTGTTAATTATTAATAAATAAATGAAAGAAAACCACTTTGAGTTGTCAATTTTTCAACTGTATATTTCAATTGCCTCACATACAGAATTGATTGAATCGGACACTGATGAGATTTAGACGTATTCCACTCTGGTACTGTGAACTGTAAAATATGTACGTGAGGTAATTGAAATGTACAGTTGAAAATGGCCATGGCTGAATGCTTATGAAATAATACACAATTGACAACTCAAAGCGGTTTTCCTTTATTTAATTATCAATTGTTAAAGTTGTTTGAATTGAATGTTAATGAATATTTAGGATGGTTGTCAAAACCAAGAATGTGTTATTCACAATTTACAAAAGCAAAGTCCTCACCCTTTTTAATTTATCTGTTTAAGGCACAACTTCCTGTTTATGAAGACTGCAGCCCAGAGATATTCCAGAGTCTCCTACCTTCGCCGTATTACCACAGACTGGTTAAAAATATTACCCACGTGTGTGTCTGTGTGTGATTGAAAGAAATTAGGGTATCTAAATAATTTATTCTGTCCAGGAAACATATTTATAACACCTTTTCATTTATTGGGGTGGCCAATTGTTGAGTTATTGACTCCTTCAAATAGAAGAGCTTTGAATTTGATGACTCAAAAGTTCACTGCCGTTAACAATATTGAAACAGAGACAAGTGGACAAGTCTCGAGCAGGTGTCAATTTGTTTTTTGGTGAAACTTTTATTTTATTTTTTTTTGTGGGTCAAGCCAAATGTTGTGATAATTGAAACTTGAGAAACATTTTGATTCTTATGATTCATGATAATACTTGTGAGGTTTTGCTCCCCCTATATAGGCTGACCTTCCAACAACAAAGTGAGCAATCAAAGCCAAGCTGAAAAAGACTTGTCACCTTGCACCCATTGTCTATCAATCACGTGAAGTTTGAAAATGGATTAGAGTTCTATTTTGCGTGAAAACCAAAAAGAGAAGACTGAATAATCATTTTCGACACAGGGAAATAGCACCAGTTCGTCCACTTGAGATAGTCGGCTGATTGAGGATGGATTCCTTAAGCTTGGTCACTGAAAGTGATTGGCGGGAGATAGTGATGAAAGACTGGAAAGGAGGTAAATTTGAGATAGTGGATAACCATGTAGATTCGATGGGCGATGACATGACGGGGTTCTTGAGTGAGCAGACCAAGATGAAGGTGTCCGTGAGGGAAGTCGGCGGTGGTGACAGGCTTCAACTCTTTCACTACTTCATCAAATCCCCACCGAATAATTCGGCCTCGAGGGCAGAGTACGTGAAAGCATGGGGAGCTATCGAGAGGGAAGTGACGTTCTATTCGGAGATTTCCTCCGACCTGAAGGTCAATGAAATGGTTGACGAGGAATGTTGCAAGTGCGTCCCCACGTTCTACCTGGCGAAAGAGCACTCGATCATCATGGAAGACTTGATGGAGAAGGGCTACACCATGATAGGAAGCCGCACGGCCCTTGGCCTGGACCACTGCAGACTCGTCCTCAGAGCTCTGGCCAACTTCCATGCAGCGACCTTCATCTTCGAAGAGCGGAAGAAGAAAGAGAATCCACAATTCGTGAACTTCTGCGACAACCCACGGTACCACCTGGAAGATGCGATTCTCATGCCGGTGAACGTCCAGGGCAAAACCTTGGAGTGGATCAAGGCCAGCTTCGGCGGGTTCAAGCACCTCGTGAAAATTCTTCCCAAGTACAAGGAGGACGAGGAACTCTGCCAGAGGATTTCTGAGAAAATGCCCGTGGTCCACCAGAGATGCTTTGACCTGGTTCGACGATCTGACCGTTTCAAGAACGTGGTATGCCACGGGGATCTGTGGTCCAACAACATCATGTTCAGGCATGATGCGGAGGGCAAACCCATAGCGGTCAAGTTCGTCGACTACCAGTTTGTGCGGTATTTACCCCCGGCTTCCGACGTCATGTTCTTCCTCCACGCAGCTACGACGAAGCAGTTTCGTCAGGAAAACGAGGAGGATCTGCTGAGGTTAGTTTGCTGCAATTTTTCATGGTACATATTCTTGGAGGTATTACTGTTAATAATAATAAATTATTGCAAAATAATATGACAGCAATGGAGGATTGCCTGTGGGAGTTATATCTCACAGGCATTTCTCACCAGATTGACAGCGGGGCTCACCTGACTATGTTGGGAATGCTTCATACCCACTCTTGTTCTTTTTTTTTTTCAAATTTCTCACATGCCAAGACACCATCATCTATTTTAGGAGGTATGTGTAACAAGGTCAAAGACCTTGGGCATAAGGCAAGAGTTGCCTGCAGTCCCACTGAATCAGTCAGCTAACTGCCTCCTAAAACATGTGGAGAGAGAGAGAAGGGAATGCAGCGGCCCCCACAGAAAAGTCATCTCCCGGAATTCAGAAGGGCATGAGAATAGTACCCAAAAACCTGACCTACCTGATACAAATTTTGTCCCAAAATCTTTCTGAGGATTTTTCTCTCAAAGATACCAAGTAGTCTCTCATCGTTTTGAGACATTGCCCATGTCTCAACGTCATATGACAGTACTGGTCTTATTAAATTCTTGTAAATATTGAGCTTTACTCTATGTTTTATGTTCTTATTTCTCAAATATTGCTGGAGATCATAAAGAGTTCTACTTGCTATTTCTATGCATCTTTTTATTTAGCCACTAATTGTGTTAGATGAATTTACCAACGATCCAAGATAGATGAATTCTGTGACTTGTTCAATGGTACAGTTGTTAATTTGAATTGTTTGTTGGACATTCTGAGATGAGTTTCTAGCAACCACCATGTACTTGTTTTTATCTTCATTCACCACTAATCCTAGCTCGTTCACCACCTCCACCAGTTTTGTGCAACATCTATCATTCTTCTCACAGCAACTACGTTGTCAATAAATGGAAAATGGCAAGTTTACCTTCTTGGATGTTGATACACATCTCAGTTTTGGCTGTGTGTCCACATAAATCCACCTCACAGCACCTTCACTTTACCAGTGACTATCCTGAAGACGGCAAACACTCCTTCCCAGACAGACTGGCCATTAATGGGGAACTCACATTCACCTTACTTGGAACATTCTGTCCTGTTACACTCAGTTAGTTCATTCATAGAAAATACCACCTAGAAATGAAAGAAGGCCTCTTTACTTATGCGACATACACATCTTACTTTTCGCCCTCCTTAACTTTATGATTCCAGATTAAATCTCTCAACATTGGGTTCCATATTTAAGAATGAAATGTCACGTTCAATTGACAGTAAAATATAAGTTTGTTATAAAATATTTTTCTGAAATGAAATCTGTTTCAGTGTTTAAAAAAATTATAAAAAGCGTTACAATTGTATGTACGTTACAGGTTATACTACAGCCAGTTGAATCACACTTTAACGGCCCACGGACTGCCTCGGGACCTCTTGCCCGAAGAAGAATTCAGGGAGAGTTGTGACCAGATGCGTCAGCTGGGTATAATAATGTCAGCTGCGTATGCGATGACGGTGATGATGCCTTTAGATTTCTTGCCTGCCATCATCACCTCTGAGGAGCAAAACTTCCGCTTTTCGTTTGAGGACAGAGGTCCTGAAGTCTGCCAGTGTTTTCACACTGATGAAATATTCCGAGAGAGGACAACGGAAATCATGGAGGAGTTTATAGATTACTGTGTTATACCAATTTTGTAAATGCAATGCTGTATGGCACATTAATTTTAATATATTTACATTTCCAGAATAATATGCATTTAGTAATACTTTTCCTTTTACATTTAACTCTACTCCCTTTTTCTAAATTATGCTCAAATCTTGGTGGCACACACAATAAATTAGAAGTAAGTTAAGATCTAATTTTGTACGAGTTTGAAATTCAGTAATGCTTCATATTGAAGGTATAAATATTAAAATGATTTATTTTTATAAAAGTAAAATAATAATGGAAGAAATAAATTAAATGCGAAATAGCTGGAATCAAATGAACAAATGGAATAATGAAGACTATGGCTGAGCTAGCAGTGATATAATGATATAACCTGGGTGAAATACTGAGAACTTTTTATTCTTCAGGTAACTGAAGACGACGTGCAGAGTTAGCTGCTGAAACGTATTTTACAAATGATATAACCCAGGTGAAATCCCTAGAACGTTTTTTTCACTAGATAGTTTTATTTTATAATATAAAACTACAAGACCCATTGATTATGAGATAAGCTTTAAACCTAGTATTTACAATAAATATTAGTTAGTTTTATTATATATACATAACGTGTAACGTGACGAAGTCACAGGTTTTTGGATATTAGGATAGTAAGTAAGGATAGTAAATGAGGGAGAAAGATAGGAAATACGCTTTGAAACATATGTTTGGCACAGAATTATGCTCAGGGAAAGACATATGTCAAGCGTAGAGAAGAAAGGAAGAAGGAAGAAAGACTGAAAATATTCGGCGCCGCCGGGACTCGAACCCGGATCGTCACACAGCCTCCGCTGTGGCCGCGGAGCGCCTTGACCATTAGGCTACGTCGCCGGTGCATCGAAGATAGTCAGTCATATATACGATGTATTTAGTTGGGATGGATAGAGAGAAGTGGGATAGAAGAGATTATTAGGAGCATCCATTAAGGATATATATATATGCCGACCTCCTGTGTAGTGGCTAGCTAGCGTCCAGGGTTCAACTCTTGGCATGGGCTTGGATGTTTCTGTCGTCATGGTAGCGAAGACCAGTATTATGACCGTTAAAGGATCAATACGCTGACCACCACTTGTAGTCACTCCAAACGCGGAATGTGTCATGCAAGATGGCAGTCCGCAGTCGCCTCGGTAGGCCCAGGTCCTCCTCAATTGGCTGTAGAACCGAGGGGAAAAAATATATATAGTGGAATTCAAGTACTTGAGTACATAACAGAAACTGTGATTTCTCAGTAAATTTTTCACTTTATCCCTCCTAAACCTTAGAGGCTATGTTTTAATTTCTGAAAGTAGTTTGTTGTAGAGTAAAGTACCATATGTGGCCCTTCACCCACAAACAACATGAACAAAGCCAGCCATGTTTTGATAAACAGCTGGGAACTCTTGACATCTCTATTGTCTCAGTCACTTGTATTTGAATGTGGATTAGAGTAGCATATAGCGCGACGAGATAACCAGAAGCATAAGAGTGAAGGTTTATATCACTACTCGTTTTTTCCCCACAAGAGGTAGTTGGCGGATTGAGGATGGATCCTTTAAACTTGGTCACTGAAAGCGATTGGCGGGAGATTGTGACGAAAGACTGGAAGGGAGGTAAATTTAACATAGTGGAGGTTCGTGTAGATTCGTCGGGCGAGGACGTGACGGGCTTCTTGAGCGAGCAGCTCAAGGTGAAGATCTCTGTGAGGGAAGTCGGCTGCAGAGTTCAACACCTGCACTACTTCATGAAGTCGCCTCCGAAGGGAGCGGCCTCGAGATCCGACCACGTGAAGGCATGGGGAGCTTACGAGAGGGAGGCGATGTTTTATTCCCACATTTCCTCCGACCTGAAGGTCAACGAGATCGCCGACGAGGAATGCTGCAAGTGCGTCCCGACGTTCTATCTGGCGAAAAACGACTCTATCGTCCTGGAGGACTTGACGGAGAAGGGCTACACCATGATAGGGAGCCGCACGGCCCTCGGCCTGGACCACTGCAGACTCGTCCTCAAAGCTCTGGCCAACTTTCACGCGGCGACCATCGTCTTCGAAGAGCGGAAGAAGAGAGGGAATCCGCAGTTCGTGAACATCTGCGACGACCCGCGGTACCAACTGGACGACGCGATCCTCGAGCCGGTGAACTTCAACGGGAAAAACGTCGAGTGGATCAAGGCCAGTTTTGCCGGGTTCAAACACCTCTTGAAAATCCTCCCCAAGTACAGGGACGACGAGGAACTCTGCCGGAGGATTTTCGAGAAAATGTCCACGGTCCACCAGATCACCTTAGAGCTGGTTCGACGTTCGGACCGTTTCAAGAACGTGGTGTGCCACGGGGATCTGTGGTCCAACAACATGATGTTCAGGCACGACGCGGAGGGGAAACCCGACAGGATCAAGTTCTTGGACTACCAGTTTGTGCGGTATTTACCCCCGGCCTCCGACGTCATTTTCTTCCTGCACATGACCACGAGGAGGCACTTCCGCGAGGAGAACGAGGAAGATCTGCTCAGGTTAGTTTGTGGTATTCAGTCCTAAGACTGGCCTTATGCAACCTTCCATGCTAACTTTTTTTCTTGCGCAGCACTACCATCTTCCTGCTTAGCATATTCCATCCCTCACCTCCCTCTTCTGTTATTACCCAACACACTTCCCTGTGATGCTAATTTTACAAGACCCTCTTGTCTTAAAACGTGGCCTGTTAACCTTTCCCTTCTCTTGGCCAACGTCCCCTATTCTGTGTAGAACTTCCTTGTTAGTTACCCTATGCATCCATCTCATCAATAGCACCACATTTCAAAGGCTTCTATTCTTTACCTTTCTGCAACTCCTACTGTCGACATTTTGCACCCATATAATGCCACACTTCATACCAACATTTTTAGCAACGATTTCCTAATATTCACACCCACATTACTCACAAGCAAATTTCTTCTATGTCTGTGCTGTCCTTCGCTTCCCAAGTAGCAGAATTCCTCAACTTCCGTCAAAATATCCCTTCCCAAACTAATAGCCTTTGTTATTCCACTGTTTCCCATACTACACTCCATTACCTTGGTTTTCCCTCTATTAATCCTCATATTGAACATTTTCTCCAGAACTACATTCAGATCAAGTCTTCTTCTGATTCCACTAATACAACAATATCTTTGTCAAAGCGTAAAGTAAATTTTTGGAGCTATTAGCATTAATAATAACAAAATAAAAATTGTTGTTGCAAAAGACAATTTTCAAGCAGTTTTTTCAATCATACTTTAGGTCAACAGGTCCTCGCTGAGAATTCGTAACTTTGAAGTTTTGTCTTTCATTTACAATTCAATCGATAGAAGAATAGAATTTAATCTTCTAGCTGTGGTGTGTCCCAACATGGCTCCCACACACCACCACACAGGGGGTAATTAGAAACTGTCCTATCCATGTCCTGCTACACTCATTATTGAACAAAAGACGAAATGGTTGGAATCTCAATTTTAACTAAGCAATCGTTAAGTGTTCTGCTTTCTGTAGAGCCACATTTGAAAGTTTGAAGTAATATAAGTTTGTTTACTATGCCTACTAAATGAATAGTACATACTATATTGGAGAGTTGAGACTGAAGCTGACTAAATTTGGACCCAAGGCTCTCAATAAAGTTAGTACATTAACCCAGAAGTGACCGCTTGTTGAATGTTGAAAATTAAAAAAACAATTAAACAATAATTCCTGAAAATTAAACTATTACAGAAAAATCATTCAAATAAACTATTTTGCATTTGAATTTCTGCTGTTTATTATTTTAAAGTTTAAATAAGGCCTTATTTAAACTTACACAAATTAATAACCATTATGTTGTCTATTATATTTTTGGAAAATGAACTTCCTGTTATTTTCTTAATAACCTCCTGGTTTGTCCTGAAAAGTTGTAATCAGGCTTCGTAAATAGAAACCTTCATTTTTTTCAAATAAAAGATTGTATATGTTATGTAGGAGGGCATCAGAAAGCTTGGTAAATAAAGGTTGGGAAAGACTGGTCTAGTCCATTAAGTTTCAATTCATATTTTTTTTGGAATAATGCCTCTTTACTTAATATGGGATTCTCATATATAGAAGTATTTTATAATGTTCTCTAATTTTAATTTCTAAGTGGTAAATTACTCCTCCTTTAAATATAGACTGAAGTAAGCATAGTTGCTAAGAAAAACTGATAAATATCTGTTAAACTCTCCAATGATACCCAATATTTTCTCACAAAAGTTTGATTGAATAATGGGGCAAAATGACTCACAAATTAGGTTGAAATACTATATATAATAACAACAGTGCCCTGTTAAATGCAAACTTACAGCTCCAACCAACCAAGAGCAGTTTAATTCCCAAATTTACCAGAAGAAAAATTGTCTGCTTCTTGTATAACCATTGTCTTGCAAAGCTCACCAATGTGACCCCCAAAAATTCTCTCTGCTCAGAGGTAGATAATTATTAAGTTTGATTAATACAATTAATTGTACTTTACAGGTTATACTACGGCCACTTGATTCACACTTTAACCGCCCACGGACTGTCTCAGGACCTCTTGCCCGAAGAACAGTTCAGGGAGAGTTGTGACCAGATGCAACAGCTGGGTAGAATCATGTCGGCTGTGTATGCGATGACAGTGCTGATGCCTGGGGATTTCCTTCCTGCCATCATGAGTTCCGAGGAGGAAAACATGCGCTTTGCGTTCGAGGACCGAGGTCCTGAAGTCTGCAGGTGTTTTCTCTCCGACGAAATATTCCGGGAGAGGACAACGGAAATCATGGAGGAGTTTATAGATTATTCTGTGTTACCGTTATTGTAAATGCAGTGCCATATATTGCAAACGTTGTGTAGTTTACAAATTCTCCTGCTCCGTTTGCAATTCCTGCCACGTCATGCCCTCTAAAAGGTCAACTAAATACAGGAATCATACAGCATGTATCCAGTATCAAGGTCCACATTAACTGTCAAAACTTATCAATACAAAACATGCATTTGATTGGCAAAATATTAATATGTTAGATGCTGACTACAGCCTTTCTTTGGAATCTCTTCAGGTGCAAATAAATGTTCACATGAATCTAAAAAATCCATTGAAAACATGTTTTACCAACCTGATATTAATAATATTATGGGCTTTTCAGATTTATATAAATTTTAATTTGCAACCTGAAGAGATTGTAAGTAAAAGGAATGACATGCCATTTTATTTTTATTAATATGTTCTAAACCAAAATACAATTCTCGGGTTTCAACAGCAAGCTCCATCATCGTCAGGTTGACAGTCTACCTGAAGACTATGGCGGAGTTTGATGTCGAAACATCGTATAAACAAACTTTGACCCGGGTTGAAACCCAAGAATTGTATTTGAAACAAATTCACCGGGAAAGCCTTCGCTCTTTAATGTTCTAAACTGTTTATTATAAATCAATTCTTACTAAATTAGATGTATTATTCATTTATTTCACTGAAGTCTGATAAACTTAACTTGTGGCTATATATTTCTTTGGAATTATTTGTAATTTAATTAATAAATAATGTTATAATTAATGATTAAAAGTTTATATTCCTGAACGTGGTATATGAGACCCCCCATAAAATTTATTATTATTATAGTTGGTTTTATTTGAATTTTGGGGAGCTTATTTATGAATAAGTGAACTTTGTATCCGGCCATTGCAGCACGTAATTTTTCCTATGGCCATGACGAACAGTTGGAATATTCACACATTTTCTTAAAGCTTTCCGTTTAATGGCAAATTACCGTACCTGTATTTATTGTAAACTATGATATAGAGACTAGTAAATAATTACTGAGTACACACAATTTTGCTTTTGGGGAAGAGGGAAAGGATGTGTTAGTCGGTTTGTGTGATGAGCCACGTGTTGTGCTCGTGGTGATTAAAACTTGGGGGGAACATTGTGATTGTTATGATTCTGACGCACTATAATGAACTGGGGGATTATTGATAATTTAAATAAAAATGAATTTTTGGATTTGATTAAATAAAAACAAATTAAATTTATTTACATAAAAAACCAACAATAATTACAAGACTTACAGTCCAATTAAAAAAATTTAGCATGACTAGCTCAATAGCATTTAGTAAGAATAACTACTTAATGGTAATTTTTATGGGATTATAACGCAGCAATAAAATATAATCACGCACTTTTCGATATTGGCACTAATACACCTGTGATTTATTGTGGCTCATAAACAGTTTAGCCCATGCCAGTATCTTGAGGTCTATCTTCTGTGAATTCTGGCCGCTTATGGACTCTGGGAAATTGCTTGCATTTTGCCTCATTGTAGGGACATCCTTACGATGGGCAAGATTCTTCTTTTTCTCTCAACTTTTTCAATTCTCCATGCCGTGGATCAAAACACCATGCACCCTCTAGACTTCCTCCTTCTTCAAAATTCAATACCCGACTGATCAAAGTTTTTCTCCTCCATCTTTGCAGGTAATTTCCTTCAATCACCCCACCATGAGTTGCTTGGTGGATCACCTGACCAACAGCCTCCAATCAAAATTCAGCTCAAAATGGTATTTTTGGCACATTCTGTATCTGGACGTCTTGCTTCTCTGGCACATTGTTCTTTACCTGGGCTGCTGTATCCAGAATTCTTCACCCAGTGGCGAAATAAAATGGTGATTACCATATCCACTCATTACAGCACTTATTTATGGAAGACTTTGAGGTCCTCTCCCTCTGTCTGCCCCTCTTCCCCCCTTGTGAGAGATAGTGTTGTGTGTTTTACATATCTGCCGTCATCACCTACAAACAAGGTGAACAATGCAAGTCATGTTTTGAGAAACAGCTGGCTGGTCTTGTCATCTGGCACTTATAGTTTCAAAGTCTCTTTATTTGAAGGTAGATTTAGAGTATTGTGATGAGATAACAAGAAAATAAACTGAGGAAAAGACCTAAGGTTTCAGTTTCGTTGTCAAGAATCACGGCTCCTTTTCTCTCCAGTGGAGATAGTGTCTGGTTGAGGATGGATTCCTCAGCGATGGTGACCGAAAGTGATTGCCGGAGAATTGTGATGAAAGACTGGAAGGGAGGTAAATTTGAAATAGTGGAGTTTCACGTAGACTCGTTGGGCGACGACGCCGTGACAGGTTTCTTGAGCTTGCAGCTCAAACTGAAGGTGTCCGTGAGGGAAGTGGGCGGCGGCGACAGGCTTCAACACTTCCATTACTTCATCAAGTCACCACCCAACGCAGCGCCTTCGAGGATCGAGTTCGTAAAGGCCTGTGGGGCCATCGAGAGGGAAGTGACGTTCTATTCGGAGATTTCCTCCGACCTGAGGGTCAACGAGATGGCCGACGAGGAATGCTGCAAGAGCGTCCCCACGTTCTACCTGGCGAAGGAGCACTCGATCATCATGGAAGACTTGACAGAGAAGGGCTACTGCATGGTAGGGAGCCGCACGGCCCTCGGCCTGGACCACTGCAGACTCGTCCTCAAAGCCCTGGCCAACTTCCACGCGGCGACCATTGTCTTCGAGGAGCGGAAGAAGGAGGAGAGTCAGCAGTTCGTGAACATCTGCGACGAAAACCCACGGTACGTGCTGGAAGACCGTCTGCACGCGCCGGTGCACCTCCACGGGAAAGCCTTGGAGTGGATCTGGGGCAGTTTCGCCGCGTTCAAACACCTCGTCAAGATCCTCCCCAAGTACAAGGAGGACGCGGAGCTGTGTCGACGGATTGAGGAGAAAATTTCCGTGGTGTACGAGACCTCGTTCGACCTGGTTCGACGGTCCGACCGTTTCAGGAACGTGGTGTGCCACGGGGATCTGTGGTCCAACAACATCATGTTCAGGCACGACGTGGAGGGGAAACCCGACAGGATCAAGTTCGTCGACTACCAGTTTGTGCGGTATTTACCCCCGGCTTCCGACGTTATGGTCTTCCTCCACTCGACCACGAGGAGGCAGTTCCGCGAGGAGCACGAGGAAGATCTGCTCAGGTTAGTTTTCATGTACTCATTTTTGGATGTTGCTGTTATACATAATAATAGTCCGGTTACCAAAGCAGATGTCGTGCATACTGTTCTAATATCATTATGTCTAACAGTTCAATTTAATTTGCTATTCAAACATTGAAATAATGTTGTTGTGGTATTCAGTCCTAAGACTGGCCTGATGCAACCCTCCATGCTAACCTATCTTGCGCAAGCTTTTTCATTACCACATGATTAGCAGATCCCACATCATCCCTAATCTGCTTAGTGCATTCCACGCTTTGCCTCCCACATCTGTTATTTCACCAAATTAAAACTTTTAACTATAGGGCTTTAAGTGTAGGTTTTAATTTATTAATTAAATCTACATAAAATATTAAAATCAACAGTCTGTTGATTTCATGTTTCAAATTGAAAAAACTCTTCCAAAATGTAGATTGGATGATCATATAGGAATGTTTTTAATTTGTTAGCATTATGTTGTTTGGTAGTTTTCTAGAAAGAGATTTGTTTACTTTAATACCAAGCCTCTCTGGTCCTTTGCTTGGCTTTGGTGGTTCTTAAAACCTTGAATGACAGGTGTAATAAAGCAAGTAATTGTTGATTCTTAACACTTCCATGTGTCTACTTTTAAAAACTACTCATATATATGTTGATTTACAAAAAGTAATGACACAAAACTACTTCTCCTTAAAATATATATGTAGTCAATCAAATATACCAAAAATAAATAAATACATTTTTCCACTAATTCAGGAAAGATGTCTGTTTCTTGAATAAGCGTTGTCCTGCATAACCCACCAATGTGGCTTCCCCAGTAATTTCCTCTGATCAAAGGAAAGCAGTCATACAAGATTGATTATTACAACTGAATGTACATTACAGGTTATATCACGGCCAGTTGATTCACACTCTAACTGCCCACGGACTATCTGAGGACCTCTTGCCCGAAGAAGAGTTCAGGGAGAGTTGTGACCAGATGCGACAGTTGGGTAGAATCATGTCGGCTGTGTATGGAATGACGGTGCTGATGCCTGGGGATTTCCTCCCTGCCATTCTCAGCTCGGACGAGGAGAACTTCCGTTTTTCATTCGTTGACAGAGGTCCCGAGGCTTGCATGTGTTTTCATACAGACGAAATCTTCCGAGAAAGAGCAACAGAAGTCATGGAGGAGTTTATAGAACACTGTGTAATACCAATATTGTAAATGCAATGCCACCATATGTGACATAAATGTCAGTATATATATATATATATATATATATATATATATATATATGTTTGTGTGTGTGTGGTTCCTGTATCAGAAGTATGTACCCATAATTTTCCTTTTGCCCTAAAGTGTACTCCAATATTTAAAATTTACTTTTACTACTGATAAAAAGCCATGTGGCTCACAAATTAAAGTGCAATTAAGTTCACAACTTACAATTTTACTTGGATTTTGAAACATGGTAAAACTTCTCACTGAATTCCTCGGTTCACGACACAAATTAAATTAATGTATTTTATAATAGTAATTATATTTGTATGATGACCTCCTGTGGTCCAGTGGCTAGCGTCGCTGCCTCACAGCCCATGGGTCCCGGGTTCGAATCATCATGGCATGGGCTTTGATGTTTGTGTCATCTTGGTCACAGAGACTGGGATTAAGACTGTCGGGGGAATCGATATGCTGACCACGAGCCACTCCATATTCAGAATGTGCCATGCGATATGACAGTCTGTAGTCGACCAGGTAGACCCAGGCCCTCAATGGGCTGCAGAGCCATTGAAGAAGAAGAAGAATTTTATTTGTATACATATGGGTCCTACTTGTAGGAGGCCTTTGTTCTGAATGGGACAACATAGGCTATTTTCATTCATTCAGGACAAGGGCCTCTTACAAGTAGGACCCATATGTATACAAATATAATTCTTATAATTTAGTATGTTAATTGTGTGTATATATATATAACTACATGAGGTCTATACAATATTTTAAACATTAAATCAGGAAAAAAACCAAATATTTTTAACATTAATTCCAGAAGAAACCAGTTTTATATATATTATATTTATATATACTAAATTACATGAGGGTATGTACCATATTTTTAACATTAAATCAGAGGGGGGAAAAACAAACTTGTTTTTACATTGTTTTAATTTAAAACAGATTCCCCAAAAATAATTTCATTTAATGTTTAAAAAACCTGACAAGATGACTATTGCAGTACTAAAAGTTTCTGATGAATAAATTTGAGTATATAAGTATAATTTTGGTTATTAATGTGACTGGTAAACACATACTTGGTAAAATTAAATATACACACTGATGACGCTTCACAATTGAAGGAACTCCCAAGTACTGTTTCTGCTTCAGATGAATTGACTGATTGACTTAGGCCTACCACTTTTTTTAGTGTTATATATTTAATCGTGTGAAGTTCAGAATCCTAAACATTGGGAAAGAATATAAGAGCCAGGGTTCTGGTCGATTGTTGGAGGTTATTATTTTTTGGAGTAATTGGGCTTGCCGTGGAAAATTCTGCACATTTCCTTGAGGCAGGTTGTTACTGAAGAAGGCGAGAAATACAGCTAGCAAGCATAAAAAAGGGGGCCGAGCCACGGCGGCTTCCGTGATGGGAGCGGGTTTGGTTGGGACCTTATGTGATGCAAGAAGACCCCGAGGGAACGACGAGCGGATTCAGGTCGCCATATACGGAATAACCCTGGCGAAATCCTTCTCAACCGCGGACGGAAGAATTTTCAATTTCCCAATTACCTCGGTCGTTGAAATAGGAGAATCCACACCGATGTCGACTGTTCTCTTTACAGGAGGAAATCAACTGGAAGATGAAAAACAAAATGATTCGACCCCAGATGGCGGCTTTCCCCCGGTGTATTTGATAAATAATTAACTTCTTTGGGTTTCAACTACTGCTGCTATTTGAAAAATGTACACCTTTTCCGACGGTTTTTATCTCGGCCATTGTCATGACAGAGCAATAAATCATATTTTCCTGACTTTAATTTGTGTTTATTTCTGTAAGATCCTCGTAATATTGCCATCAAAGTCGAGGATGCATGCAGCTTACTTTGGATCTTCCTTCTTCTAATTTTTTTAGGGAGGGGGGCTTAACAGGCTACACGAGGGTGATCCTGAAATAGGCAACTTCCCTTTAATAGCATAGGAAGGGAATTGAAAAGGGGGATGCGGAAGGTAGAGCAAGGTACACAAGGGAGCGTTGACTAGGGCCCCCGGGCTATGGTTTAAGGATCCTACCCGGTGTTTCACCTAAAGAAATGCAGGGAAAACCCTGGAAAACCTGCATCAGGTAGGTCGGGCCATTGGGTACTATCCTCACGCCCTTCCCTGTGAATGACGGGAGATCGAGTTTTCTGAGAGGTCGCAGCATTCCCTTCTCCATGTCTCCACCAGTTTTAGGAGGCAGTTAGCCGACTGATCCAATGTGATCAGCGGACAACTCTTGCCATATGCCCAAAGTCTTCGACAACCCCAGTACATAAGCCTCCTAAAATAGGTAAAGGTGTCTCGGCATGTGAGAACTTTGATAAAAAAAACCGAGAGGGTGCGAGGTATTCCCGACATAATCAGGTGAGCCCCGCAGTCACTCTGGGGCGAAGCGCTTGCGAGAAACTCTCACAGGCATTCTCTTTGGATCTTCCTCTATGACTCTTCCATTTATAGTTCAACAAAGTATCACCGTCTGGCCCCTCCAAATCGTAACATTAGAAAAATTTATATTTTTTGGGGGTAACAGGCTACATGGGAAAGTGGGGGGTGGGGGGTTGATCCTGAAACAAGCAAGTCCCCTTTAATAGCATAAGAAACTGCAATGAAAAGGCGGGGGGATGCGGAAGGTTAATTCATCCTACACTCTTTCCATAGATTTATTTGACAAATAGAATGCGAGTTTGGAGAAGATCAGTATGGTTTTTAGGAAGGAAGTAGCGGGGACAAGAGGAACAATATTGGCTTTGCGTCTAATTTTTGAAGACAGGGTAAGAAAAAAAATACAGGCTTACGTTCATGGCAATTGGAGGCATTATAAAATGTCTTCTCGGTAATGTGAACTGGAACGCACTATTAAGGAATTTGAGGAGGACAGGAATAAAATATAGAGTCGGCAGGAGACTGTTAGAAGCAGAAGAAAGAGAAGGAGAATGCGGTAACCTTAAAATTGAAAAGTGGAAAAATCTCCACCACCACTACCACCCCCCCAAAAAAATATTTCTGTTAGTCCAGAACTCAAGTTTAAACATTTTTAAGTCCGATTGGAAGAGGAAAGGGACGTCCTCAAGGTCCTATTTTGGAGCCACTACTTATTATAATATAGAATACAAAAGAACAATTTGGAGGGTTTTGAAGGGTATGATTAAATAGGCCACGTTTTAAGACACGAGGGTCTTGTAAAAATTGGCATTAGGGGGAAGTGTGTGTGCGAGGGAGGCTGAGGATGGATGGAATACGCTAGGGAGATTAGGGAGGATGTGGGACCTGGTATTTATGGGGAAATGAAAAGGCTTTCGTAGGATGGGTTGCATCAGACCAGTCTTAGGACTGATTACCACTACAACAACATCAAAGGATTATATGTCGCGCACAATTTCATGTGTTTATAATATTATTTTAAAATTTCATGTGTTTATAATATTATTTTAAAATTTACAAATATATTTTAACACGTTTGATAACTAATTTTATTTTTTTCCTCCGTGGCTCTACAGCCCCATTGAGGGCCTGGGCCTTCCTAGTCGACTGCGGACTACTGTCAGCCATCTTGCATGACACATTCCGAAATTTGGAGTGACGACTCGTGGGTGGTCAGCGTATCGATCCTCCAACAGTCTTAATCCCGGTCTTGTCGACCGTGACGACATAAACATCCCAAGCCCCGTGGCGGGATTCGAACCCGGGGTTGTGAGGCAGCGACGCTAGTAGCTAGCCACTGCACCACAGGAGGTCGGCTTTGATAGCTAATTAGTGTAATGAAATGTAAAGAACACCTTTGGAGGATAAAGAAGTAAAAACCATACATGAGTTCCTGTTATTGTTTGTTCTTTCCTATTTGCTTACGTGATGTTTTTAGAGGTTGTGACGTACCGTGACCCTGTGACTCTACTGCCGAGTTCCATTAAAATCACTCTCGGAACCCGGATTGCGAATTATATATATTTATTTTATTTTTTTTGTGCTGAAGATAATGTTGACGTTGAGCGAGGGAATGCAATCCCCGGGTAATTGAAGAGTTATTGAGCGTGCTGGTCCCTTCCTGTCCCGGTAACGGTGGAACAATTACCGGGTATTTCCCCGACCTGCATCCAGGAGCCGACAGTTAGCAGCACAGGGGGCCCTTCGACAAAAGGAGGAAACCACAAGGCCGCAGAACTCCAAGTGGATCTGGACGCGACTTTCTCAATTCAAGCCCACCACTTGGCTCCACCAAAGACGAGAAACATAAACATCCCCCTGTCCACAATCAATTCAACTTTACAATCTCTAAACCTAATAAACACTAATAATAAGCAACACGATTTTATTTTTGTTGGATTAACAGGCTACATGAGGGTGATCCTTAAACAGGCAACTTCCCTTTAACAGCATAGGAAGGAAATTGAAAAGGGGAGGGGGATGCGGAAGGTAGAGCAAGGTAGCCAAGGGTTGACTAACGCCTTCGGGCTGTGGGTTAAGGATATCCTACCCGGTGTTTCACCTCAAGAGATGCAGGGAAAAATCCTAGAAAACCCTGCGTAAAATACTATACAGGAGAACGGAACGCCAAATACAATGCGAGTTAGGAGAAGATCAACTTGGTTTTGGGAAGAATGTAGGGACAAGAGGAATAATATTGACACTGCGACTGATTTTATAAGACAGAATAAGAAGGAACCGGCCGACGTCCATTGGCATTTGTAGATTTCGAAAAAGCGTTTGATAATGTGAACTGTAACAAACTATTAAGGATTTTGAAGAGCACTGGAATAAAATATCTAAAAAGGAGGCTCATACATAACCTCTACAGAAGACAGTCAGCGGTAATTAGAATTTAGATTTATTGTTGTTGCATTAGTCCTCGATTGAGGAAACAAGATACGTCATACATTACAAATAACGAACAAAATGAGGTACATAATTAATTACAAATAATCTTAAAATAAATTAATAAAAGAAAATGTGTATAGTCTACAGTCAGTATAAACTCTACACCCACACAAGGGATCACAGGCACACACACTGAGAAACACGCAAAGGAGTTTTGACTACTTGGAGCTTCGCGACGAGGAAACATAAAGAAAAGATAGCCGTAATCAAGAAAGGAGCAAGACAAGGGTGCAGTCTGTCGCCCATGCTGTTTAACTTACATAGAGAACAGGCCATGAAGAAACTTAAAACGGAAGGAGGAAAAGGAACCACACTGCAAGGAGGAGAAGTAAAATCCCTACGCTTTGCTGATTATATTGTAGTGTTGGGGGAGTAGAAGAAAACTTGGAAACGATAATAAATAGCTTGAACGTTGTCCTGGGGATTGACAGAGGGAAAACCAATGTGATTGAGTGTAGTATGGGAAACAGTGGAATAAAAACGGCTGCTAGTTTCCTTCAAAATATCTCTTCTCAAACTATCAGCCCTTTGTTATTCCACTGTTTTCCCGTACTACACTCCATCACATTGGTTTTCCCTCTGTTGATCCTCAGGACAACGTTCATGCCATTTATTATGGTTCCCAGGTCTTCTTCTGACTCCCCCTAATACTACAATATCATAACGATAATCGTAGGGTTTTTATTTTTCTCCTTGCAGTATGATTCCTTTTCCATATTCCGTTTTAACTTTCTTCACTGCCTGTTCTATATTTAAGTTAAACAGCATGGGCGACAGACTGCATCCTAGTCTTGCTTTTTTTTCTTTTCGTGATCTGTAGAGGTTATGCACAAGCCTTTTTCCTCGATTTCCTTATGTGTTTTTTCCCTTATGAAATTGTAAGCACTGTTGAGAAACTCTCTTACACGTGCTCTGAGATACTGAAAGTAATTTAAAAAATTTACAGAGCATAGGAAAGAAAATAAGAATATTTTTATCAAACACAAATATTCAGGAATGGGCCAAGTAATGGGGTAGACAGAGAGAGAAGGAAAGAGGCTGAATAAATGTGTCAGAAAGGAAAGCGACGTGGAGACAGTTTATTGGAGGTTCTGACACACACGAGACCACAATTTCCTCGGAAGAACAGAATTTCAGACAGGAAAGGGCACGCTTAAGCTTTCGCCGACCCACAGGAAAACGCAAACTCCTCGCAATTTCTGGGTCCATTCTTACACACACTATCAAGGTCAATGTAACGCGGGAAAAAATAATAAAAATTAAAGACGAATGAAGAAACTGTTGCCGACAGACCTGATGCCACGTCACGAAGGAACTCGGATTCGAATCCGGGCAAGGCCGCGGACGTTTGTGATTTTTTCCAAAATTTTAAATCCCAAGTACAGCGGGTAAAAAGTGAATTATCCTACAGTAGTCGGTCGCTAATGACCACAGCGACTGTCCAAGCGAGTTCCATTTTATTTTAAATGTTACCAATATATATATTTAATAAGGACAGGAAAGAGGGATATAAGGTTGGTGACTTACCTGAGGTTCACAGATGGCAGGCACCATGTAGGATTTGAAGTTCTAAATTTTCGGAGGCACCGACCCCTTCATCAGAATGTTAGGAAGACATTTCCAGTCTTCGGATAGCCGAAGACTCAGCATATATATATTACTTACATCTGCATATTTTTTCGTAAAATGTATATATATATATATATAAATATACCGAAAAAAATTACTAATTTTGTTGTTGTTTCAATTTCAGTAGACCTATAAATTTAAGTTTAAATGAGACCAAAAACAGACAAAAAATTAGTGAAACATAACAAACTGTAATATTTCAAAACAACTACATGTTTCGGTCCCGATCTGAACCATCTTCAGGTAGAACTGAATAACAATGCACAAAAATTATATATTACAGTAGAGTCAAGGAATACAGTAATTAAAGAACCAAAAGAGAATTTTGAAAAAAGCAAAATGAAAGTTAATAATTATACATTTGATACATTACATTTCATGAATTAAGATATTTTATATATACACATTACTGAGCAAACGTAACCATTATAGACCTATAAATTGTCTCGAATAATTTGTAATGAGAATGTTGGTACGCCTGATGACATTTTATGATACAGTTATAGCTTTGGATATTTATTTATTGAGTAAAATGATTTTTTAAAATTAATTAGTGAAATGTAGGTTTGGATATTTTTTGGTAATAAACAGTGTAAGCAATTTTCTGTCCAATTCCATTTTGTTTATTTATAATAAATGTTATATTAAGTTTTCCTCCTCATAATTTGGAGCATGCCCTGGAAGATAAACTGTATATTTAACAAGTAGTTAGATAAAAGGTAAATTTGTATTTAGAAGCAAATATTTTATATATGTAAAAATTATTACAGACTCTCTTCACGTTACACATATTGGAAGTTATTTTCGTTAATTATCCTCCGGGAAAGTCATTATCTCTGATAATATCATTTACTTCTAAACGAGCTGGATTAATGCAACACTGAAATATCTGTATGACGTTTTTTTAATCGTAATTACAACTTGTGACATTATTAGCTTCCTTAAATTGTCGGTGCAGTTAATTTTGGTGGTTTGTTATTTTCTCTTTGTATTTAAAGTATACTGAAAAAAATTGTTAAATTTTATAGTTCCATTTAATCTCTGTGTTAGTCCGGAATTCAGAGATATTAGAAAGATTGCATTACAGTATTTTTTAAAGTTCGTAGTAACTATGAAATATTATATTATCTTTATATTAATACGCACAGGGCAAGACTTTGTAACGTCCCTTTTTAAGCTTATTTCCTCGGACGGATATGGAGAAACAACGCACAGAGATAATATTTATCCGTAAAATGTGTTATAAAAACATTAAATTAAATTATAAAAATCATTCAATTTTTACGTTCTTACTGAATGTCAAACACATAGTAAATGTCTCTGGTCAAAGAGTGTAGAGATATATCGCTTAACTATTGCGAATACATTGAACTGATGTGCATACTGGTGAAATACTGCGTGTTTATTATTGTGTAGTTTCATGAAAAGAAAGGTGAGCACTTTCAGATATTAAGCCCCGGCATAAATACAAATTTAAATAGTGTTCAAAATGTTGAAATTATTTCGAGGGGTACATTTAAATGTGCACCGATTGTCTTTCCAAGAACTATTAATACATTTCATTGTGGATTGATGGATTTAAAATGAGATATCGTTCAAACATAAAACTTTTAATGAATTACCAACCACTAGTTAGAATAATAAGAGTAGTCGTAAGGCGTGCCAACCCGCTCATTAGCAATTCTTCTAGGGAGACATTTACAGGCAAAAGAAATAGTGTAAGCTTTACGTTAGCCGTATTTCTTTTGTGGACGACCGGTCGTGTTAATTAACGTGAACGTTGATTGCACCTTAAGAGTCGTGCGACCCACCAGCGGTTGAGCGGAAAGGAAAAGTAGTGCAAATATTTGCATGAGAAGCGTCTCCACGTGGCGACTGAGTAAACCGTGTGGGGTGTTTGTTCACTCTCAGTCTCTCTACATGGCAAACGAACCTTTGAAAATATTGACCAAATGGTAATTAGGCCCATACTCTTGATCTGTTTACGCTCCGAAAAAAGATTAACGGATTTCAATGAAACTTTCAGGGATTGAAACAGGAATTTGAGCTTAAATTTTTGTGTATGTTTCATTACGATATCTTGCGGATATTACTGTAAATATTTATAAGTCCACGAAAGGCGGCGTGAAAACCAACTGCGAGTTAAAAGTCCTATTAGGCGTTCATCCCACTTGCTGTGATGATATAAGCGTCATATTGGCAGCATGAGAGAGAGAGATAGAGAGACGGAGGGAGGGCGAGCATTCTCACTCCATCTATTGTTTCAGCGGGACCTTCTGAAAACCAACTTGCGAGTTTTAAGGCTGGTCACGAAGCTGTCATAAATAAAAGATACCGTCTCGGTAGGAGATCAAAACTCTCGTTAGAGAACAAACTCACTATATACAAAGTCATTATTAAGCCTGTATGGACATTGGGAATCGAGCTCTGGAGATGAGCTAGGATGTCCACCACAGGGCAGAGTCAAAGATCCTCAGAGCCAAGGTTCATGGTCCATGGCGTGTGAGCAAACAAACTCTACGTCAGGATCTAAGTCATACATTTATAACACATGTTATGGATAATTATTATCTTTGAGTGTGTTTCTCCATATCCGTCCGCGAAATGAGTTTAAAATAGGACGTTAAAAATTTTTGCCCTGTGCGTATTAATATAAAGATAACATAATATTTTATAGTTACTACGAACTTTAAAAAATATTGTAATTGAAACATCTTTCTAATATCTCTGAATTCGGGACGAACACAGAGATTAAATGGAAGTATAAAATTTAACAATATTTTTTTCGCTGTACTTGAAATATAAAGAGAAAATAAAAAACCGTCTTTCATCCACGATGTTATACAAGAGAGAGACAATAAACACCACAAGAAACTGGAAAACCATAGCAACCCTCTTATACAACCACTGCTGCAATACAGAAACCACATAAGATTAAAACGATGCAGGCCAATGGACTTCAAAGTTGGGTAAGAGGGGTCCGAGGATTCCAAGACATCAAAAATAGCTTTTGCAACCTGTTGTTCTGATTGATATTTCAATACATGAATTTTTAAAAAATTGATTCCATACTTTCGTTTTTAGGGCAAAATAAAAAGAGCGAAGTCGCGGCTATAGCTAGTTGTTTTTTTAAATTTTATTATATTTGCAAACTTTTATCCGAAAATATTACAGTTTTATCTGACATGTTATATACATATTCATTCGCAGAATAAATAATTGACATGAATGCTTGTATAAATTGAAAATCCACTGACCATCAATTTAAAAGCGAGAGAAACGACAGAGCTG
This sequence comes from Eucriotettix oculatus, assembly GCA_034510155.1. Taxonomy (NCBI): domain Eukaryota; kingdom Metazoa; phylum Arthropoda; class Insecta; order Orthoptera; family Tetrigidae; genus Eucriotettix; species Eucriotettix oculatus. The sequence goes on from CM067381.1 coordinate 14,705,261, forward strand.
CTGCTGCTGTGGACGTAACAAGTTATTTCAGTTTATAATATTTGATTGGCTAGTGTTTTCTGGTGAGTATTATTAGATTTTAGGGTAGGAGTGGGGGGGGATCAGATGAAGATAAGTAAAGGAACAGTTGGTTTAAGAACGGAAAATGAGACGCCAGATTACTGAAGGAGAAATAATTGTTAGAATATGCCTGCAGGAGCGGGAGAGTGGAAGGATGTTGCCTACAGGGTAGCTGGTTGTGAAGTACAACTGACTTGTTCCACATCCTCCAACCCGATCGGTAGTGAGAGATTTCCCTTACTATTTATTTATTCTCCTTAGATCGCCGGCCGCCCACGGGCGCTGGCCCCGAAAACCTCTGGCCGCCTGCGGACAAAAAGGAAACCAAATTGGCGAGATGACAAAGGAACCTGTCTCCGGGTAAACAACCCCGATCGATTAACGTGAATTACAAATGAGACGATTGGCAACGGGAGACGGTGCCGCCCCACTTTATCGCCCTTGCACGTACATGGGTCGCCCGAGCACACACGAGAACAATGAGACGTCGATGAGAGGGAGAGGGGGGGGGGGACGGGGCGGGCGGATTGCCAAAAAAAATACTAGTTGCTCCCCTAATTTGTTATTCGGGACCCGGCAAGCGCGGCCCCGAAATCACAACTCACCTCGTCACAAAATAAAAATACTTGCATGGTGGTTCGCCTTAATAACCTTCCACATTCTCCTTCACGTCACCCATAAAACCTTGTTGTCAAGCAACTTCGTTACAAGTCAGTATCCAAAAACATTAATCACACATTACTATTGGATTGTTTAGTACGTTAGCAATACGTACAAGGGCTGTATCACGGCGGAAATCTTGATCAGTCAGTAATAGAAGAAGAAGAGGAGGAGGTGGATGATGAAGATTTTTTTGGGGGTCCAAATTTTATGGACAAACTTTGCCTGGGCCATGGCTGACTGGCCTGAGCAATTGTAAAGCGCCAGAAATTGATAACATTCCAGCGGAGTTGACGAGAAGCAACATCAGGATAGTTTGTGAAATCTACGAAACCGGAAGAATACCAGAAGGTCTTAGGAACAACATAATTATACCCATACCGAAGAAGACTGAGGGCTGATAGATGCAGGACAATTAGTTTAGTATCTCATGCAAGCAAAAAAATAAATATTTTTTTTGGGTTAACAGGCTACATGAGAGTTTTCCTTAAACAGGCAACCCCCCTTTAATAGCATAGGAAGGGAATTGAAAAGGGGGAGGGGGATGCGGTAGGTAGAGCAAGGTAGCCAAGCAAGGGTTGACTAGGGCCCCCGGGCTGTGGTTTAAGGATCCTACCCGGTGTTTCACCTAAAGAGATGCAGTGAAAACTCTAGAAAACCTGCATCAGGTAGGTCGGGCATTTAGTAGTATTCTCACGCCATTCCGAATGACGACAGACGAGTTTGTTGGGGAGTCGCAGCATTCCCTTCTGCGTGTCTACACCACTTTTTAGGAGGCTGTTAGCCGACTGATCCAATAGGATGAGAGGACATCTCTTGCCATATGCCCAAGGTCTTCGACCCCTGTACATATATATCTCCCAAAATAGATGGTGTCTCGGAATGTGAGAACTTTGATAAAAAAAAACAGAGAGAGTGCGAGGCATTCCCGACATAAGCAGGTGAGCCCCGCAGTCACTCTGGGGTGAAGCGCCTGCGAGAGAAATTCCCGCAGCGCCTATCTTCCCGCAGGCTATATTTGCACGCAAAATATTAAAGAAAATAGTATATATGAGGACGGAACGACAGAGATGGGCGCTGCGGGAGTTTTCTCGCAGGCGCTTCAGCCCAGAGTGACTGTGGGGCTCACCTGATCATGTCGGGAATGCCTCGCACTCTCTCTGGGTACTTTTTATCAAAGTTCTCATATGCCGAGACACCTTCACCTATTTTAGGAGGTATATGTACTGGGGTCAAAGACCTTGGGCATATGGCAAGAGCTGTCCGCTGATCCCATTGGATCAGTCGGCCAACTGCCTCCTGAAACTGTGGAGACACGGAGAAGGTAATGCTGCGTCCCCACAGCAGACTCGTCTCCCGTCATTCGGAAGGACGTGAGAATAGTACCCAATGCCCGACCTACCTGATGCAGGTTTTCTAGGGTTTTCCCTGCATCTCTTTAGGTGAAACTCCGGGTAGGATCCTTAAACCATAGCCCGGGGGCCCTAGTTAACCCTTGGCTACCTTGCTCTACCTTCCGCATCCCCCCTTTTCAATTCCTTTCCTATGCTATTAAAGGGGAGTTGCCTGTTTCAGGATCACCCTCATGTAGCCTGTTAACCAAAAAAAAAGGACGGAACGACAAATAGAATGCGAATTAAGAAATAAATTTGGTTACAGGAAGAATGTAGGGGATAAGAGAAGCAATAGTGACTTTGCGTCTAATTTTAGAAGACAGGATAACGAAAAAAAACAGGCCTTCGTTAATGGCGTTAGTAAAAAAAGCGTTTGATAATGTGAACTGGAAAACATTATTAAGAATTTTGAAGAGCCCTGGAATAAAATATCGAGAAAGGAGGCTAATGCATATTCTCTACAGAAGACAGGCAGCAGTAATTAGAAAATAAGATCAAGAAAAGAAAGCAGAAATTAAGGAAGGAGTAAGACAAGGATGCAGCAGTCTGTCGCCCATGATGTTTAACTTCTATATATAGAACAGGCGTTGAAGAAATTTAAAACAGAATATGGAAAAGGAATCATACTGCAAAGGGAGAAGAAATAAAAACCGTACGATTTGCCGACGATATTGTAGTATTAGGGGAGTCAGAAGAAGACCTAGGAAACCGTAATAAATGGCATGAACGTGGTCCTGGAGAAAGAGTTGAATATGAGGATTAATAGAGGGGAAACCAGGGTTTGGGAAACAGTTGAATAACAAAGGCTGTTAGATTGGAAAGGGAAATTTTGAACGGAGTTAAGGAATTCTGCTACTAGAGTAGGATAGCACAGGCAAGGAAGAGGAATTAACTTACGGGTAATATATGTGTGAATATTAGGAAATCGTTGCTAAAATTGTTGGTATGGAGCCTGGCGTTATATGGAGTGCGAAACGTGGACGGTAGGAGTAGCGGAAAGGAAAGATAATAGAAGCCTTTGAAACGTGGTGCTGTAGGAGAATGAGATGATGAGGTAACGAGGAAGTTGTAAGGAGAATAGGGAAGAGAGAAGAGGGTCTTGTAGGGACGGTAAGAAGAGAAGACGGTCCTCCCGAGGGAGGGGCAGGTCACTGGGTTAGCGACTGAGCGAGTCTAGGTGAATTCCTGGTGACGTCACGCGCTGACCGCCGCCACCGCCGCCGCCGCCGAGTCCGCACTCAGTCAGTAGTGGCTGTGCGCTGCTCCCGACAGGTGTCTCTGCCGCAGAAATGCTTCTTCTTCCGCAGATCTCGGCGCTCAGGTGAGTCAGTCAGTCCTTACGTACCAACACCCCAAATTAAAATAAATAATAATAATTATCCCACCAGCGATGTTTCTCTCTAAAGCCTTGGTGATCCTTTTTTTTTTAAAGTTACTACTTATATCAGTCAGGCAGGTGTATGTTATTATAGTAACGTAAAATCCCTTTTTCTTACCACAGGTTCAAGGACTTGTCCTCAATACATTCTCCCGTCAAATTTACTTTTTTATTTTAATCCCTACTCCCAATTACTTCTTTTACTTTGATTTGTCTTTTCCAAGGACTACTGAACCTTGTACTCATCCTTTGGAAAAAATAAAATAAACGCAAGCTGAATTTAAAAATAAAATATATTTCTGTTGTTCTCCCATTGATTTTTTCCAGCGCGTAATTTCTCCTTTATTAATATTGTCTTTATTTTCCTCTTTTTTTACATATATGTACTTCACGTTTCCTGATTACGTGGGGCTAAAAAATTTAAGAAAATAAAATTACATAAATGACAGAAGCTGTTTATTTACCATCTCAATCTCATGTGTATTTTCTCATTTGAGCATTTCCCTGTTGATTTGCGAATTCTCCTATTCGTCACTCGACGTTTTTTTGTAACCTGTCGTCGAAATTTTATATATTTCTATTTATCATTCTCTGAATTTGTATTTTCTTGTTTGAGTATTAATTTCATTTTAAGTGTTTTGCTTATTTGCACAGTTTCCCTGTTTAGTCGCTCTACTATCCCCCCCCCCCAATCCTTGATTTGTGTATTATTTAGATGTTTTTCTGTTTTACGGATTTTTTCCCCGTTTATTCACTGTATTATTATTATTTTTGTATCATTTCGTTGATGTAGTTTCTCAGCCTATTTATGCATCCTGCTTTTCCTCTAATTCATTTATTGCGTATTTCTTAAGTGTTTTTTATCATTTGCACAAACTCCTTAGTAACACGCTCTATTTTTTTGTATTTTCTCACTGTTTTTTCCCTTAATTTGCGTTTTTTTCTTATTGAAATATTTAATTTTTCTGTGTTTCTACTTATTCAGACTTTTTTCTAGTCGACGTGTTTCGCTATTTATTTATTTTTATTTCCTCATTTCTCTGTTTCCTTCATTCATTGTATGTACAATTTTCCCATTTACTAACTTGCTCTGTTATTACATTTTTTATTTTGAAATCACGTAACTCATCAATTTAGTACCTCTTCCTTGTTGGTTTAAATACTTTTACGTTTGCGTATTTTCCTATTTATTCACGCAATTGTCTGTTTTTTTTCAGTATCTCTCTCACTGTCGTATTGCCTTATCATCACATTTTCTTATTTATGCATATTTTCTTATTTTACGTATTTTCCTATTCCTGAATTGACTTATTTATTTTTTGAGTATTTTCTCTTTTATTTATCAAATTACGACTGTCTCTTGTGACGTCTGGGAAGTTTATGGTGGAAAATAATGAGAAATGTTGACCAAAGAAAAAAATTCCATCCTCCGTCATAAATTTAAGCTGGAAAACTAGTTATTGATTTGAAAAAGGAAATTATAAATCGACCTGTATTTTTTATACTTTCGGTAGTAACAGATAATACAGAAATGGTTTGAATTTGCATCCCTTCTGCTATTTTTTTTCTGTAAGGTTTATTTTTTTATTGCGAAAACTTTTATCCAAAGGTAGTATAGTTTTTATTACGTTATATAGATATTTATTCGCTGAATAAATACGTGTAAGGGTAAGATTCTATTTTCCTCCGTAAGTTAGAAACACCTGTAACGTTGTCAGTTGTTCTGACCGTGACGCGTCATCATTTCCTGTTCACTTTACTACTTTTTCTCCTCTACACGAAATATTTAATCCATTTACCTCGTAACAGTCGTTTTAAATGTGGCTCGTAATATTTACCTTCCCCGCAACTGTACTCGAGTCAAATTAATGGTGAGTAATGAGGAAGGTTGAGAGGACGTTAATTAATCATTTACAAGTCTCGTTAAATTAAAATCGCGAACTGTAACAGTTGTTCCTTTACGGTGATCCATACACGTTTCCTATATGGTGCATTAAATATGAAGTGTAATAGAGAATATCTGCGCGTGTGAAAAAACAACTTCTCTCTGAAATTACACTTAGGATCGCAAGGACGATTAGATAATATCTTTGAGCGCCAGAGATAATTGTAACAACTGACGTAACTCGTCTACTTCCAATATTTCTTAGCTTAACTTCAAGCATTTAATTTGTCCAACCAAAACATACAACTCCTTCATTTTCTATTAAGTAAAAAAATAATAATCTCATTTTAATTCACGTTATAATACGATTTGATTAATGTTTTACGTACTTTTAGGCTAATCTCGTGTTCCACAACTTGTCGATACAATCGATTTAATTATTATTTGCTCTGGTCTAAGCTTTCTTTTTCATACTTTCTCAATTCACCATACCAGTTAAATTTATTTCTCTTTCTTACGAGATTTTTATTGCATACGTTTCTTTTTAAATTTTTAATCGTAACAGAATTCACCTTAGATAATCTTCCCTCGTGTTAATCTTGATTAAAAGGAAAATAAATTAAATTATTAAACAAACAAGTAAAGTTTTTAATCATTCAGTTAATACATAAATGAAGAAGTTAGACAAATAAATAAATTCAAAAAGAGGTGCGTAAATTATTTAACACACAATTAATTAAATAAATATGTAAGTAAATTAGTTGATAAGGATTTAATGAGATGAATATATCAATTAATATTTGTGTAAATTATTTAATAAGTAAATTGGTGAATAAGTAATTACATCAGTTAATAAATAACGTAACGAATAAGTTTTGTGCTTAATTAGATAAGAATATAATTAATTGGTTAAAATATATAACGATCTAGTAATATAACAAATTAGAAATTTGATAAATAAGGTGTATTTTAATTAATAAATTATGAAATTAACTAATAACGCAATCAATTAATTAATGACCGATTATTTTAAAAATATCAAAAGTAATAGATAGATATTTAAATGGTTAAAACATGGTTCCTCAAATAATAAATAAGTAATTTGTAAAACATATAATTAAATTAATAAATATGTAACTAAATTAGTTTACAAGGAGTTTATGAAATGGATATTTCAATTACATTAACTAAATTAATTAAAAAATAAATAATTATTATAAATAATTGGTTACAATATCTGTGAATTCAGTAGTATAATTAATCAGTGAGTAAATGAAATATATGTTAAATAGTGCATTTATATTAATTGTTACATTAATAACGCAATTAATTAATAAATGACAATTGTTACACTAGCTGAGAAATTTGTAATACAATTATGTAAGTTAATTAAAAATATGTCAAATAATGCATTTATATTAATTATTACATTAATAACGCAATCAATTAATAAATGACAGATTATTTAATAAATAAAAATAGTTACACAATTAAATTGTTAAATGAAAGCTCATTGACTGATAAATAATTAAATTTGGAAATAAGCAATTGATTGAATGAAGGAATGAAATATTGTATATGGGAAAAGGTTTGTAGGGAATACTTTTCCGTTTAAAAATTTCAGTAGACGAGTTTTTTTAATCCCAAATAATTATTCCTTTATTTCTCTTCATCTGATTCCTCCCACTATCCTAAAGTCTATTAATATTCACCGCCAACACTAAGTCAATCAAATATTATAAACTATAATCACACACTTATGTTCACGCCTTTGTGTCGTTTCTCTCGCTTTTAAATTGATTCTCAATGGAGTTTACAATTTATTCAAGTAATCATGTAAATTATTTATTCAGTGGATAAATGGTCTATATACGTTGTAATAATAACTGTAATATCTTCGGATAAAAGATTTTGCTATATAAAAAATTGCTTTTGTTTAATGAATTTTCCCAACTATTTTTCTGTGACGTCATCTTAATATTCCATAGCACCGTCAGAGGAAAAATGTCGCTACTTGAGATTCTCGTCCGTAATTTCGATCAAATTTGTTTTCTTCGCAAGTGTTTTAGTTTTCACTTTTAGGCCCGGCGCTCTGAAAGTTCACCTCCTGGCTATATATAGTGAGGTAGCAACAGTTTGAGATGGCGAGTTCAACGAGCGTCAGATATTCTTTTGAGCAGCCGTTGAGTACCGTAACCGGGACTCGACGCGCCTCCTTGAGGTTACAGCCTTGTTACGGCGACCGCACACATGCTAACAAAATAATTACACACATACATACATGTTGAAATCGACTAAATTATTTTTTAATTTATCTCAATTTCACTGCTTCTACTTTCAAAAATCTACCAGCACATTAAAGTATCCCGTCATATTACCTCTGAGACAGCAGTCGATAATCGAGGTTATCGAGGAGCAAAGTAGGGGAGAAATAAACATTTAAAAAATATTTAGTTAATATTTAAGGATATTAACGAAACCTGTAAAATCCATAATGAAAACATTTCCCCATTAAAATGTACTTTAATTTATATTTTCCAATACTCCAACCTAGGATGGACTATTCAGTTGTTGTTGTTGTGGTATTCAGTCCCAAGACTGGTCTGATGCATCGCGCAAGCCTTTTCATTTAATTATAACTAGCACAACTAGCGCATTCCATCCTTGTCCTCACTCTTCTGTTCTTACCCCACACACTTCCCTCTAATGCTAATTATACGAGACTCTCGTGTCTCAAAACGTGGCCTATTAATCTATCCCTTCTTTCGGCCAACGCCCTCCTCCATATTGTTCGCTTTTCCCCTATTCTGTTTAAACCTTCCTCGTTTCTGATTCTATCCACCCCATCTCATCTCATTCTCCTACAGCTCCACATTTCAAACGATTATTTTCCTTTTTGCAACTATTATCGTCCACGTTTCGCACCCATATAACGCCACGCTCCATACGAACATTTTTAGCAACGGTTTCCTAATATTCACACTTATATTACCCGCAAGTAAATCCCTCTTTTTCTCTTTATGTGTACTATATTTCTACCATCCCCAGTTATTACATTTCCCAAGTAGCAGAATTCCTTAACTTCAGTCAAAATATTCCTTCCCAACCTAACAACCTTTGTTATTCAAGTGTTTCCCATACTACACTCCATTACCTTGGTTTTCCCTCTATTAATCCTCATATTGAACTCTTTCTCCAGGACCACGTTCATCCCATTTATTATAGTTTCCAAGTCTTCTTCTGATTCTCCTAATACTACAATATCGTCCGCAATGCGGAAGGTTTTTATTTCTTCTCCCTGCAGTATGATTCCTTTTCCATATTCCGTTTTCACTTTCTTCATCGCCTGTTTTATATATATTAGTTAAACAGCATGGGCGACAGCCTGCATCCTTGTCTTACTACTTTCTTGATTTCTGCTTTGGTCTTCTATTGTAATTACTGCTGACTGTCTTCTGTAGAGGTTATGTATTAGCCTCCTTTCTGGATATTTTATTCCAGTTGTCTAGACTATTCAATTATACTAATAAAAAGAATAATAACCAGCTTTTTTCTTAAGTCCATACGATTTTATTGCAAGAACTTATGCAATATGTCGAAACAGTGTTACAGGGTCTTTCACCTATTAATAGGCATATACATATGCACACATCAAGACAAACATGTGTGCAGATGAATGTGGCATTTAATTTTGACCGTCTGTACGATTAAAATAAATGCCTTTTAATTGTAATAACAATTTTTTATTTGGTCAATGAGAATTAGTTTCCAATTTTATTCGACGATTTTAATAAAACCAAGCTTCAAAACATCATTCTCTGCTTACGTAGGAAGATATTAGCAACGCTGTGTACAATCTCTGTTTCCATATCTTTGAAGCGCAAGCTTTGCCTTATTACACGATCGCTGGCGCTTGACGTCACACCGCCCACAACAAATGGTGCCCAATGTACGGAATTGTTTCTGAGATTTCCTACACATTTCTCGTATTGGAAGAAGTAGGTATAAGTTTATTTTGAAATTTAAACGTGTTCTCTATTAATTTGCGTAGAGTTTTTTTTCTGACTGAATTGCTCTATGAATTAATTTTGTTTTCTTATAATTTCATACGCACAGCAGACGGGTTAATTTAATACCATTAACGACCATGTTATCTTTGACTAAATTTTTTATTGATAATAATTACTTTAGAAGCCACAGACGATGGCATTTCTTGTTTTAAAATAAATTATAAATAAAAAAGATACAGCCAATGTTAGAGCAATATTTCAAAATTAGAAATTATAATCTTTTTTTATTTGGTTACCTAAGTCAGTCCAAAAATATATGGACGAAACGTCGCAGATGTCTCAAATAAATATTAATATTCTTTGCTGGCTAAGTGGCTATATATTTTTATTTATATTTGATGATACTGTCAGATTATTTATTCATTGAATTTCGTATTGTATTTTATTTTCTCTGTGTGTAATAATGGCGGTGTATCTTCTTCTCGAATTTCGTTGCTGGGAAGTTTGCTTTCCCGATTATTTCGCAACCTATTTTTTCCCCGTTCGTGAAAGTGCAGGTTATCCCGGACCTCCTGACGAGCGTGCGTGAAAGATTCTCCTTTTAAACCGTGCACCAGCTCGATCCCCTTTTGTGTTTCTCGTCAAAGGGACGGCATCCTTATTACACTTGGGCTTTTTCCCCCTCCTCCTCCTCTTCTTTTTCTTATCCTCCGCGATACCGCGTTCTGGTTTACATACCACCACATGTTAAGAATCTAGGATGACGAAATTATTGGTTCGATTTAAATTTAGCATTAAAAAGGGGGGATATAAAGTAAGGCCTTAAAGCGGCCATGATGGTAGAAGTTCACGTGCTAAGGTGTTTATTAAGTGTGAACTTCCCTTTGTCAACCATTTTAAAATAGAGAAACTCTTCAGAAACTGCTTCTGGTAAAAATGGTGTCGATCTTGGGGATTACGGAACTTTGTTCCGAGAGAAGGCGGTGTAGCTATTTTTACCGTCATCTCTTCGTGATGGCTGATTTACATTGGCCCACTTAAGTAGGTCTTTCGGCCGAAGGATTAAGCAATCGGATGCCTTGGTGTGGATGAGTCGATGAACTTGTGCTCACGTTCCTTCCTCGGCCGAGCTGAAGAGAAGAAGAAGAATCTTGTGAAAGCACGTAGAGTCGAATTTATTAACTGGTAAAAGCGAAACAGGAGTTTTTCCCCTGTACCGCGATTACTCATTTCTTACTTGCTGGGATTTAACGATCTTCTGCTTTAACCGTACATAATGACTGAAGGTGGCTTAAAAGTACTATTTTTTCTGTTCAACTCCGACAATCGAAATTCCTGCACTGGTGTATTTATTGACGCAGAGAAAGCCTCCATCATCCATCCCTGTTATCCAAAATAAAAAAAATGAACTTAACGACACACTCTTTCAAAATTATCTCACTAACCGCTCGTACTCGGTCAAAATTTTCAATCATTTCTCTAAAACTTTCCTCTTCTCCTCTGGCGTCCCACAAGGTAGCGTATTAGGCCCATCCACCAAACCTCTTCCTTCACCTCGCGGTGTTCACACCGCGTCCAAAATAGCTCTAAACGACCTGGAAATCTGGAGGGTCAGCATAAACCCTTCCAAATCTGCAACAGTTCCACTCGCCCCTCAAAACCAAACAACCCCTTACTCGTTCATTCTACCTTTTTTGGGATCCCAAATCCCAATAAAAAAACTCCATCAGTTAGTTCGGACTTATTCTAGACTCCAAACTTTCCCGGAAACCTCATATTACCCACTCAAAATCAACACTAAAATAAAACTACCCTATCTGCTCCTCAACTGAAACGCACCAATGTCCATCTCCACCCCCAAAAAAGACTCATTTACCTGTCCCTAATCCTATGGAGCGATCACCTGCCCCAACTCCAATTCAAGTAAAATTGGAACCAAGCAAAACGGAATCCTTAGAATCATTTCAAACTCCCGTGGTACCTTCTAAACTCGGTAATTCACAATAAAATCCAAATCCCACTAGTCTCTACCACATCCTTATCCTCCTAAATCAAAAATCCCCATCAATCACTCAAATGACACTGGCCTCTTCCTCCTCCACACTACATCCTTCCTCTCTCTTTCACATTCAGGTATACCCTAACAATAATTTCTCCCTAGTCACCTGGCACCTAAGTCATTCTTCGGCTCTCAAAAAAAAATCTCTTCCTCTAATTCTCTGTTATCTGCTCCCCCTACTACTCTACATTCTGATAATATTCACCGCCAATAATAAGCTAAACAAATATTAATAACCGGAATAACAAAATTATATTCACAGATGAGTCATTTCTATCTCGCTATAAAATTGTTTGTCATTGGACATTCAATTACATCATGTAGTCATGTTAATTATTCACTCGACGAATAAATACTATATTCCATGTAGAAACAACTTAATATCCTCGGATGTAAGTTAGCGTAATAAAAAGAGAAAAAAAAGTTCGACTGATCCGTGTTCATTGATCTCAATTCCATTTCACTCTCTTTCACCGCCTTCTATTCCTGCATCGTTTGCGTCATCCGATATTCATTTCAACGACAGAGACGTTAACACACTCGACAATTACAATCTTTAATGCCTCCGCTAACCCTCTTACCTAATAGTGTCTATTATCTCTGGTAATCAACGGGCACGCTGATTAGAAACCAGAGACGTTAGTTACCTAAGTCGAGAATTGATCAGTCGACTTTCACATCCGAGTTGTTTTATTTCTTCCCCATTCTCCATTCGATGCGAATGAATGAGAAGGAGAAAATTAGAAAGTTATATTGTTGTGCTTTTCTTCCGTAGTGACTCAGTCAGTCAGTCATTACCGTAGTAACAGTCTGGCTACGTGACAGCCTTCACAGTCTTATCATGTACATAATGGACACCGTGATTCAGTTACATCAGATCTGACTGTACTTCAATTGGAATCATTTCTCTGTCTACGAACAAAATGATTCCTGTTTGTCATTCGATTACGAAGGAAGGGAATTCCTAATCTGCTGAGGTAATATTGCCCTAAGTATTGTTCGGGAATTCGTACTTTCTGGCTACAGCGTAAGATATAACAAAAAAAAGAAGAGGGAGAAGAAAGGGGCATTGTAGATATACAGAAAAGGGAAAAAAACTGCCGAGGAGCAAAATAACGAAGAGAAAAGCGCAAGAGACAACCAAGGTTGGATGTGGAAAGAGCCATATAGATTGATTGAGAGAATATAATGACAGCGAAGTAATAAATTGTCCAGAGGAATATGTAGATTACAGGGGAAATTAAGGATACAGTCTGTAGCCCGTGCTGTTAAACTTACATGTATAGAACAGGCGCTGAAGAAAGTAAAAAATGAATATGGAAAGGAGATCAAAATGCAAAGAGAAGAATTAAAATCCCTTATGTCTGTTGCTGACGATATTAGAGGAGTCACAACAAGACTTGGAAACCATAAATAAACGGGGTCCTGGAGGAAGAGTTCGACATAAGGATTAATACAGGGAAAAATCAAGGTAATGGAGTGTAGTATTGGAAACAGTGGAATAACAAAGGCTGTTAGATTGGGAAAGGATATTTTGACGGAAGTTAAGGAATTCTGCTACTTGGGGAAGAGTAAGAACTAGAGTAGGACAGCACAGGCAAGAAAGAGGAATTTACTTGCGGCTAACATAAGTATGAATATGAGGAAATCATTTTTATATATTGTGCGTGGCGTTATATGGGTGCGAAACGAGGACGATGAGAGTTCCGGAAAGGGAAAGAACAGAAACGTGGTGCTATAGTACAATGAGATGGGTTGATAGAATCACTAATGAGTAAGTTGTAAACAGAATAAAATGGAGAACTTTAACCGAGAGAAGGGATAGATTAATAGGCCACGTTTTGAAGCACGGGGGACTTGTGAAATTAGCGCATTAGAGGGACGTGTTTGGGGTAAGAACGGAGGAGGGAGGCAAGAGGGATGCAACTCGAACATAAGTTCAGGGAAAATGTGGGACGTGGTAGCTATGTACTAAGGAAAAGGTTTGCGAAATGTAGGTTAGCATGGAGGGTTGCATCAGGCCAGTATTAGGACTGAATACCAAAACAACAGAGGAAATATACAGCAGAGCGGAAGTAAAGACTTTCTAAGGACAGATATGAAATATCTCGACGCTGATTTTTTTAATGTATTGAAGATAAGTTTTATCCAAAGATAATGTAGTTGTTTTGACATGAAATACATTATTTCTTCAGGGAATAAATAATTGACATAAATACTTGTAATTGATTAAAAATTGGCTGGCTGCAAAACTGTTCAAGGCATTAAGATTAAGTATTTTTGTTCTCCGCTTGAGAGACGCTTGACCGTTGGCCAGCTGCGATTAATTGGACGTTGTTTGGAGAGCGGAGGAAGGTAGCCGGACCTTACAACAGTCTCCGTGTCCGAAGTTTCGAAACCTACGGTAACGGTCCGACCGACCGACTCGACGAAGACTCACATCTTTCACGAAGCGAACGGTTTCGGGACACAGACACACAGCGAGAGAGAAAAGATCCTCGAAAAGACTGAGTAACAGTTCGGACCTGGTTCCGGGGGTCACACAACAAAACACTCGAGCTGGACGTTGCCATTGGAACGTAGAGAAAAATACTGGTGGTTTTCTAGAAATTATAATCTACACGCCTCCACCTCATGAGAGGACAATTTATTCTTGGTGATGAGTTTTCCCCTAGCTTCGTTTATTTAATGAGGATTGAAGATCGCAGGTTTTCCCCGTGAATCTGAAGGGGGAGGGGGAATTTCAAATCAAAACGTCCGTTTTATAATGACCCGGGTGGAAACCAAAGAATTGTTTATCCACAGGGAGAATTGTCCAGAATTTCGTCAATTTTGTATGGGAGTCGGCTTCACTGGTGGATCCTAATACTTTACACTACCAGTAATAAACTTAAAAGCAAGACGAAAACATCCAGTTACCTTCAGGACGGTCGTCGACGGCCAACCGCAAGACTGTCTTTTCGCGTTTCTGTGACGCTCGTTGGCCTCCTGTGTTTTACGACGTGAGGTGCGGTGACGAGGAATGATTCGTTCTTCCCACACGCTTACAACTCACTCGACACCGTCAACACATTAACCAAGAAAATATATTTTCCAACACCGTAAGGCTGCAATAAGGAAAAGAAAATAATAGATAGATTTGTTACGTTACAATGGGCTGAGCCCTGGTGGTGGCAACATACATTTAATGTTCCAATAAAGGAATATAAGTTAAAGAAATAAAATAAAATTATACTAATATAAACATTCAATGTACAAATACTTTAACACTAATTCTAAGCCTCAATAAATTAAGTTAAACCACCTAATGTTATACGCCCATTCTGTTTAACTTATACATAGGACAGGCGATAAAGCAAGTTAAAACTGAATATGGAAAAGGAATAATACTGTAAGGAGAAGAAATAAAAACCCTACGTTTTTACCGACGATATTGTAGTATTACGGAAGTCAGAAAAAAAACTTGGAAACCATAATAAATGGCATGAACGTGATCCTGGAGGAAGAGTTCAATATGAGGATTAATATAGGGAAAACCGAGGTGATGGAGTGTAGTATGGGAAAACGGCGGAGTTACATAGGTTGTTATTATGAATGCAGTTAATGACTTTTGGCTACTTGGGAAGCGTAATAAGTAGAGTAGGATAGCACAGACAAGGAAGAAGAATTTACTTACGGGTAATGTAAGCGTGAATATTACGAAATCGTTGCTACAAATGTTGCTATGGAGCGTGGCGTTATATAGGAGTTGCGGAAAGGAAGGGAATAGAAGCCTTTGAAATGTGGTACTATAGGAGAATGATAAGGGTGGATAGAGTAACTAACGAGGACGTTAAAAACAGAATAGGGAGGAAGAGCGAGCAATATTGAGTACGTTGACCAAGAGAAGGAATAAATTAATAGGCCACGTTATGAGACATAAGGGTCTTGTAAAATTAGCATTAGGGGAAGTGAACAGAAGAGAGAGGCCGAATAAGAGAAGAGAGAAGGAATATAGAGGACTTTGAAGGGATAGATTAATAGGTCACGTCTTTAGACAAGATGGTCTTGTAAAATTAGCATTAGGGGGAAGTGAGCAGAAGAGAGAGTCCAAAAGGATGGAATACGCTAAATAGTTTAGGGTTTATGTGCTAGTTATGCGGAAATGAAAAGGCTTGCGCAAGATTGGTTTAGCACCGAGAGTTGTAACATGTCCAGATTTAGGACTGAATGCTACAACAATTTTATCATCCTAAACGCATTGGTAAATATATGAACCCAACCGCAGCGACATCTAATCAGGCCACTAGCAATTAAAATAATTTTTGAAAATGTCTATTCGATGCGTCAAAGTACTTGAATACCGACATGTGCAAATATATCCTTTTGCTGTAACCGAATAGTCTTCGTTGAACGTTCCGGGGTTAATGGAGGAGATGAGATTTGTGTGTGTAGAGTCCGGAAGCAACTCGGTGACATCGGATGACGTCAGCGGGAAGCACGGGAGTTGGAGTAGTGAAAGAAAAAAAAGACATGCCGTGGTGCAGTGACCGTCTCCTTAAGACCTGGCCAGGAGCTTTCTCCGATCTCGTTCAGGATCGGTATCTGTGAAAGTCCGCGACGGATCAGACAGAGTCACGGACGGTCCATTGAAGAGTCTCTCGACTTCGGAGGCGTTGCTGCGGAGGAAGTGAAGATGAAAGTTTCCGTGCTGCCAGACCAGTATTTTTACTGGAAGATTACCCACCCAGCCGCAATGCAATTACCCTCTCCTCTTCTTCTTCATTGAAGTTAGTCTCTCTCTCTCTCTCTGGCACGCGCGCGTCTTGCTCGGCCACGGACAGGGGGGAAAAGGAACCACATGACCATGGAACCCTTATTTTAGTAATTGGGTCGTTTTATTCACCTTTCAGAGATATGCTAATATACGCATCAATCATCATTAACATCTACGGTAGCGTCTTAGAATAAAAGAAAACGTCCATAATCATACCAATTTGTAACTATTTAAGTGTAATGAAAGCAAATCCAATTAAACGTTTCGCTTTTTTTGGTTCGAAGGTGTAAGTGGTGAGGTAGGTGAGTGAAACTGCTCGTTTCAATAATTTATTCCTTTAGGGCAGTTGTCAGAGGGAAAATGGAGTTGGTTTTATTCTCTCTTCCCAAATAAAAACTAGTAAAACTGATTCCGGTTACTGAAAGTCTGCCGGGGTTGATGATGTAATCACAGTACCATTAATGATAAACGGGACACCAAATGGAATCCCTCAATAGTGTCTCTGACTAACTTTTGTACAACCTTTGGCAAGCGTAGTTCTTTTTTCCGTCTTCTTTGTCCAGGTTTTAAATGTTTCACTCTTAGAGGATGATGATGATGATAATTACAACTATTATAAATAATTTTCAGGTATGTGAGTGAGTTTAGTATGAAGACTTTGCATTATATGTTTGCTAAATATATAAAGAACTAGCCGGCGTTTCTCGGGTATTTATTTATATCATGCCAGGTACATGATTTAATTCTTGGTCGACACACAACTAAACCGGAATCGGAAACGGCACAATATGAACCTCAAATATACTCCCAGTATCTCGAGAGAGTCAAAAATACTCTCGGACTGAAATTATTTTCAGCACTCTAAGGGATGAAGTTTTACTTAAATCGCATAATGTAACACAGCGACTCGCTTTACACCAAACTCGACAGTTTACATTTTATTTTCGCAATTAGTAAATTTTAATATACCTCACACGAGAAATAAAACCCATTGTTTCAAGTTATGTATACATCGTTTCGACGATCTGAAGAGGTTCATTTTCTCTCAGCGACAGTAGGTGGTAGTAAGTGGGATGAATGGTATAGAACTCATAACTCGCAGTCCGTTTACACGCCGCGCGGAAAGTCCAAGAAACCTTCCGCAGAATTAATATTTATATTCATATTATATTTATATCTTCTTCAATAGAGCGAAATGCACGAATTTTTAATTTAAATCTCCTTTTTTTAAATCCTCAAATTTTCATTGAAATCCGTTGAGTCGTTTTGGAGCATATTGGAGACAAACATACAGACAGACAGACAGTCAGAGAGACAGATACGCGGACAGACACTTTATTTTATTTATTGGTATAGATTAAAAAAATAATAATTTAGTTAGCGCAAGAAGCACCTATCAAGGTAAGCTGACAACAAAACGTTTATTTGTTAAGTGTTGTTGTCACTGACTCAGAGCTGAGATTAGAGGTCCAATTTGAAATTTTAAAACCTGAAGGAATCCTGTACCTGAAGAAGTCCCCATATTTGTGGACAAAACGTACGTCATACTACGAAAAAAAAATTTTTTATTGTCTGTAAAACTTGTCATTTAATTTGTCTTTGAATAATTAAAATAAAGGGCTGTAGTTGAATATTATTAATATTAAATTGTTCGCTGTTAGACGCTGAAGATGCGTCAGTCTAAATCGTGTCTTTCGTGTCTGCGGAAGAATAGAAATGAGAGAGTGAGAGAAATACAGAGATAGAGAGAGAGACAGTGATAACTATACAAATAAGAGAAATGAGAGAGAGAGATAACTATACAAATAAGAGAGATAAATAGATAGAGATAGAGAGGTGTATAGAGAGATAGATTGATAGAGATAGAGATAACTATACGAATAAGAGAGAGAGAAAAAAATAAGAGACTGAGAGACAGATAGAGATAACTATACAAATAAGAGAGAGAGAGAAAATTAGACAGAGAGAGAAAATTAGACAGAGACAAAAAATTAGACAGAGAGAGAAATGAGAGGAAGACAGAGAGAAAAATAGACAGAGAGAGAATTTTTTTTTTGGGTAACAGGCTACATGAGAGTGATCCTGAAACAGGCAACTCCCCTTTAATAGCATAGAAAGGGAATTGAAAAAGGGGGGATGCGGAAGGTAGAGAGAGGTAGCCAAGGGTTAACTAGGGCCCCGGGCTATGGTTTAAGGATCCTACCCGGTGTTTCACCTAAAGAGATGCAGGGAAAACCCTAGAAAACCTGCATCAGGTAGGTCGGGCATTGGGTACTATTCTCACGCCCTTCCGAATTACGGGAGACGAGTTTGCTGTGGGGACGCAGCATTCCCTTCTCCGTGTCTCCACCAATTTCAGGAGGAAATTGGCCGACTGATCCAATGGGATCAGCGGACAACTCTTGCCATATGCCCAAGGTCTTTGACCCCAGTACATATACCTCCTAAAATAGGTGAAGGTGTCTCGGAATATGAGAACTTTGATAAAAAATACCCAGAGAGAGTGCGAGGCATCCCCGACATGATCAGGTAAGCCCCGCAGTCACTCTGGGCTGAAGCGTCTACGAGAAACTCCCGCAGCGCTCAGCAATGAGAGAGAAATGAGAGAGAGAGAAATTAGATAGAAAGAGAAAAATGAGAGAGAGAGAAAATTAGACAGAGAGAAATGAGAGAGAGAGAGAGAAATAGACAGTGAGAAAAATTAAACAGAGAGAGAGAGAGAAATGAGAGAGAAAATTAGACAGAGAGAGAAATGTGTGTGTGCGTGTGAGAGAGAATTAGACAGAGAGAGAAATGAGAGAGAGAGAAAAATAGACAGAGAGAAAAATTAGACAGAAAGAGAAAATTAGAGAGAGAGAGAAAAATTAGACATAAAGAGAAAAATTAGAGAGAGAGAGAAATATGAGTGAGGGAAAAAGATATATATATATATATATTAGACAGAGAGAGAAAATCAGATAGAGAGAAATATGAGTGAGAGAGAGAGAGAGAGAGGGGGGGGGGGAGACGGATTTGTTCGTGGGCGATGCGAATCTCCCTCTGCGGTGTCGTTACAGGTTCCTTCCATTAGTCCCGCTTCTTCACCTTTCCCAAATGAGTTATATGATGATGGTGATTATTACTTTATACACCTTTTAATATGAGTGACGTCACTGAGAATGTTGTCTGACGAGATGTAAACATAATATTCCCTTGTGCAGCTGACCTCAGGACTGACGGGCGTAACAAACCAAACTCGTTCTCCTCGTCTGTAGCGGTTGCTGACACAGTTCTGTCGTCTCAGTCCACGAGCAAAATAACAGAAATTTGACAACTTTTAACGTTTCGTTCTCCTTTTTTTTGGTTGTTGTTTATCTGTCGCCAGGACGCACTGGGAAAAACCAGGACGACATAAACTGAGGCCATAAATTCCTGGTCGGGTCGACTTCGGCGAGGTTTCGTAACGCACTAAAGAGTCTCTCTGGACTGCGGAAGAAGAAGAAGTAGTCCTATCTCCCCGTCATATTACATACGTGGTTTACTTCCTTAACGAAAAGGGTCCTGAAATGTTTTATATGAAATACAGTAAATTTTCTGTAAAGCAAGACACTTCTCCGCTAAATCCAATGTATGATGGTTTATTAAATAGTCTTTGCTGGTCACATATTTGGCTCGTTCTTTGTTTTGTACTATCTTTGTTCATAATGATTCAGTCTGGCTTTATAATTGACAAGGGCAGGCTGCAACACCATCCAAATTGTATTGTCCGTTAATTCTTATGTCATTTAAAATTTCTATTTTAACGCCTGTTGTAAATTAAGGAAATAATTCTTGGCCTTTTTTTCAGACGAATTTATTTATTCAAAACTAACTAAACGTCACTGATAATCTCTTTGACCCGGTTGGAAACCCGAGAGGAATTTATACTAAATAACGATGTTTAGTATTTTTTTAGAATCAGTAAAGTGATAATAGTGAAGTGCAGTGAAGTGAGTTTTGTGTGGCTCCTTTGTTTTCTTTTTCAGAAAAAAAACTACACTTCAATATTCTTCCTTAGTGTAAACTTTTTGTAATTGTATTTGTGTTTTGTCACTGGGTAAATAGCAGCTAAGTAATAATAATAATATTGATTATAAAAAAAATATTAAGATGAAGTCCGAGGCAACACACTACGCATTAATTCAGCCCTTGAGGGCCTGAGGTCCCGAATTACTTATTATTATTACTTACTTACTTAGCTGCTATTTGCCCTGTGGTGGCTGCAGCTATATACAAAGAAAATATAAATAATACACAAATACAATTACGAAAAGTTTACACTAAGGAAGAATTTTGAAGCGTAGTTTTTTATCTGAAAAAGAAAACAAAGGAGCCACACAAAACTCACTTCACTGCACTTCACTATTATCACTTCACTGATTCTAAAAACAATAATAAAACTACTCACTTAAGTTTTCTTAGCCTATTTCTAAACTGATTTACGCTGCCCGGAAAAGTCGTATTTCTGCAGGAGGCAAGGAAGGAATTACAATCGCATATTTGACCTATTTACAAATGAAAATTTTCCTACGTCTGTGCGTTGCCCTTTTTCTTTAATTTTGAACGAGTGGTCATTTTTAGAAATATAATTTGGCGCCCGTAGTAAGATGGTTTGTTATTTCTTTCCAGGCCCTGTGTGGTTCTCCCTTATATATTGCCTGGCAATCTCGTGAGGATTCATGGCGAATCACCTGACCCCCAAACATTTTTTCAGCCCGTTTTTGTATTTTTTCCAACGCTAGAGTAGTAGTGTGTTCATTTCGATATGGATCCCAGCAACGTTACATCCCCCCATATTCTAAACCAGCGCTGTTTTGTAAGCAGAAATCTTGGTTTTTCTCGTGCTTTTCCTCAAGACTCTGTTTACAAAGTGAAGCAGCAGCAGTGCCTTTACCTCGCTCTCCTCATTAACCCCAATTTAAATCTTTACTAATCGTGATCCCAAGATATTTACAGTTATTTGATTCTGTTACAACTGCGTTCCCCATTTTATATCTAGTGGGAGGGACATTTCTCTTTTTTTTGTTCTTGTAAAAACGACTGCTTTACTCTTCGTTGTATGAATATTATTCAGTTTCCCTGTTGACTTAGGTCCACCAGATCAATCAAAATTCCGATGTAAGGGACACATTTCATGTGAAAAAAAAATTTGATCCCCCCCCCCCGCCACCTAATATGAGGAAATTCCTCCGTTTTCTTTTTGATGTTGTTGTCGTCGTCTTTGAGGCTGTCAGGCAGCAGCAGCATCAAGAGCGACGGCCGCAGACCTCGGACCACGTGCTTGGCTCGCTCCAGATCATTCCGAGCTGAGTGAGGAGAAACGGACCGTGGCCGACGGAGGAAGCGAGCCGCTAATTATTATTTGGAGCAGCCGCCGAAGTAGGTAGAAGACCCAACACCACCACCGTCTGTCCGTTATGACCGACAACCGGGGAGGAGAGACTCTTACTTTCCGCGCGTGGCAGATAAAAAGAAACACTCTCCTCCGCAGCGACACAATTAACCAGCCAGACAGTTCCTCCTCATCTATTTGCCTAGCAATGTGGGTCCACAGTCGTCGTGATCCTCGCCCTCCTCCTCCTCCTCGATTACCCCGACCTCCACATCTGGAGCACCGGACGTCAATCGGACCGCCTCATTAATGTGGGTCACTAAACGTTTTAAACTTAATTTCAAAGCACCCACCACCTTCTACCGTGATGCAGTTACTTTTGTTACCTCTTCTCTCCTCCTACCCTCCTCCTCCTTTTCCTGGTGCCTCATTGCCGAGGAAAATTACAGTTACAAAATAAAAGCAAATATAGACGTAGCAGCAGCAGCACTGTGGTGATGACAAAAAAAGGAGGATCCTTCCTTGGTGAGAAGGCAAACGAAAATTAGCTTCGTACACCAAGGCCAACCAAGGTTTTAAAAACATTCTAAAACTGTAACCATAATATTTGGCGTTTCATCTCTCTAGCGACGTCTTAGAATTTTTAATCTACTTCGTAACAGACTTGAATTCCTCTTCTCCTCACCTCACATACCAACCACCATGAATATCCCTTCACCTTTTAATTTTTAATTTTTTTACACTCCTAACTATAACAGTACCCACGAATTTATCTTCATATTCTACACGCAACATCTTCATTTTTTTCTTATTTTCCTTACACTTTACCGTTTCTAAATTTTTCTTCATATTTCCTTCCCAATGTTTCTTCTTATATGCCAACTTTTCTGAATTTTTGATCACCGTTTATGTACAGTTTATGTATATGAGATGAGGTGGATAAAATTCTTAACGAGGAAGTTCTAAACAGAATAGGGGGAACAGCGAACAATAAGGAGGAGTACGTTAACCAAGAGAAGGGAAAGATTAATAGCCCACGTTTTAAGACACGAGGGTCTGGGAAAATTAGTGTGTGCGGGTAAGAACAGAAGAGAGAAGACAAGGATGGAATACGTTAAGTAGATTAGGGAGGATGTTGGGTTGTGCTAGTTATAAGGAAATGAAGAAGCTTGTGCAAGATAGGTTAGCATGAGAGGGTTGCGTCAGACCAGTCTTAGGACTGAATACCAAAACAACAACAAGAGTTCCGTTGGATGCTGTATTTTACTAGGAATACGCATGAGTATTTCCCCCGTTGTCCTGATGTCGAGTAGACGTGAACGCGCACCTCTGGTGGTGGTTGATCTCTCCGCTCCTCGGTGTCCGTTGTACCCTGGGGCGATAAGGCAAGTGAGATTGTGAACCGGATCGGGTAGGTCATTCCTCACACAGACCACGGGAGGAGGAAAACTCGACTTGACTGGCACGTACAAGAAGAAGAAGAAGAAGACGACGACCACCAGAATGTAGCACGGGGAAGCTTGCCAATTCCTTTCTGCGAAATTCTCCCCGTGTTCCTTCCTCCTCCTCCTTCTCGACGCCTCATTACGTGTTGATACAAACCATTAGTTGACCGTCAGACCCACCAGGTCCTCGTTCAAGCACAGGTGTCACTGATGCAGGTCAGCTTCCAGGAGTTTATGTCATTTGCAGAAAAAAAACTGGAGAAAGTTATCAGTCTTATCTATCAGCAGTGTTACTTTCAGGGTACTTGAAGGTTATCAGCATGGTGGAATCTTCCCCTTAAATACCACAGGATTGTATTAGAAAAGTGGAGGGACACGGAAACGATGGAAGTGGTAGCCAAGGGTAAAGTAGATCCCACACCACCACCACTGGAATTATGTCGGCTGAAACTGACGGTGGGTAAACCCAAGAAACGAATGGAACGAGGGAAAATAGCTAAAAGAATTTTAGAATATAAACCTTGAAAACAGGAGAAAGATTGAAAGACAGAGACTGAGGTGGATGAATGGATATGGTTTGAAGTGGATTTGCGACAGCTGAAGGTGAAGAGACGGAGACAAAAAGGCTTTGAGTAGAGGGGACTGAACAGTTGTAATCGTTAGAGGACCGCAGTGCCAAGGGAAGAAGAAGAATAAGAAACCCAACTAAATGAGGTCGGGCTCTTGGTTACTAGTCCCACGCCTTTCCTATGATTCCCTTCCCCATGTTTCCGTCACTTTAGGAGGCAGCTGGCCGACTGATCCAGTAGCCTTATTAAGAACTAGACCCACCGTTTAATTCATAAGTATTTGGAGGTTCATGCAAAATATGACTAGTACGATGTTCCGTTCGTGCCGTCTTTGAAGAAGTTCACGCATTTCCCGACGGCGCCGTAGAAGTCCCCGCCAGAGTCGTGAGGTCAACAATGAAAGGGTTTCGGGTAACTCGCGAGCCGGCCGGGTGGAGAAGTGTCTCGGAGCAATCCTTGGCTAACTCCACTCGACCGGATTTCAACAAATACCTGAGCACCTTCGGTGAGGAGTCCTTCGGGGTTCTGTACACCTATTTATGTGCGTTCGCCCCGTAAAGCCAGCTTGGCATACACGGGGTCAGGCGCTGGTCCCATCCAGTCTTCTTGTTATCATAACTACCAACTGATCAACCAAGGTGTGAGGGTGCTTAAGTAAAAATAGAAAAAGAACTTGGAACATCAAGAAACCGCAGTTTTCTTGAAAACCTCCTTCTTGTTCTTCCTTGGTTCTGCAGCCCGCTCAGGGCCGACTGTCATCTTACTTTTAATCTGGAGTGGTCCGTGGTCTTGTCTCAACTGGGGGGCAGTCTCCTTGACCATGACGATGGAAGAAGCGTATTCCAGCAGGGAGGACCTCTGTGTGTTGTGAGGCCATTACAACCCCCAGGGGGGCGGCGGGTCGACTTTGACAATAAGGATACTAGAGTCTCAGAGTCTTGGTCTCATATGGATTGTTTTGGGGGAGTGTGACGAGGTCTTGACCCTCCAACACCCTCCTCCAGTAATACCAGCGTCACGACGCTCCAAGTACCAAGTGACTGACTTGACCTGTGACCTCTGCTGACGACCTTTGGTTACAGAGTCGTCGGAGACTTTGACGACCTCACACTTTTAAAGCCGTCAGCAAGAGACGCGACGGACGACCTTTATAACCTGTTACACGATCGGGCTGTAGTTTATGCGCACAACTTTCACCTGGTAACCTTGAACCTGTCTGTCTGAAGGTGAGAGATAAGTGGGAGGCGAGGAAAGTCACGACCGAGGACACGGGCGGTCAAGTGTACCATCACCATTACCTAATCCCCCATTGAATAGCTACTGCCAGATTCTGAAACTTTTTATTTTAGCCACTACCTGGGTACCCGGCGTTGCCCGAGCACTCATTTTTTGTGTCTAAATACTCATAACGCGTCGTGGAGCGCGAAATGTTAAGAATCCTACGTTGCGCAGATGATTAGTGCGCTTGAATAGTGGTTAACCTTATAAAAGAAAATGTAAAAAAATAACGAAGTACATTTACTCTTCAATAGAAAAAATATATATTACTTTCCAGATGCAACACAGTTTTTTCTGACTTTAAAAATTTATAATAAATAAAGAGACGGTTAATAAGTCAGCAAGAGATAAATTAAATACCATTTATTCAAAAGCGACGATTCGTCTCCCCTTTTTGGGACTTCCTCGGGCGTACTACCAACATAATATTACAATAAATTAAATATGAGTTCTATGATACAATTTTTTTTAAAACAAAGATATTTAAATTCCCAGCAATAATCGCTTGAAATTATTTCGTCAGATTAGTGGGCCGCGTTTTGAGACGTGAGGGTCTTGTAAAATAAGAATTAGAGGGAAGTGAACAGTAGAGGGGGTTGGCAGAATAAGGTAAGAGAGAAACAATATGAAGAACTCTGAAGGGATTGATTAATAGGAAGCGTTTTGAGACGTGAGGGTCTTGTAAAATAAGAATTAGAGGGAAGTGAACAGTAGAGGGGGGAGGCAGAATAAGGGAAGAGAGAAACAATATGGAGGACTTTAATTAATAGGACGCGTTCCCTGTTCAATGAGCGTTGTACTTGTGTAAAGAAAATATAAAAAAATAATGAATTGGAGCGCAGTTGCGACTTGAGTTTACCAGGGGCGGGGATGACGTGATTTGTATGTCGGACGAGTCTTTGTCTGAGGTTTCTGGCGAGCGTTGTTGGCAATTTATCTACGTGGCCCCGATTCAGCGACCTTGATTAGAAACAAAAGCCCTCATCGCGCTGAATGAAGGATGAGGCTCGCCCGCGAATAACTTCACGGAAAGGAAAGCGATGATCGATTGCTTCCTCCTTCTTCGTGTGTCACTTCGCGTTCTTCACGGTGTTAATACCACGACTCACTCGTCGAGTGGTGCGCTGAGCGCGGGAAAAATCGGAATTTAATTAACGGATGTTCCTAGTGTGTCGACAAAGGCAGTAAACGGCTCTTAGGGCCGGAAGAAAATCTTCCCCCCCGTTCGTCGCCAGAATGCGTTCCACAAATTACTTCGGAAAGCAATAATCGCGGCGGCCATTGTTCTCGGGCGCAGATGAACGTGAGGCTTCGGAGTGGTTGCAGATTAACAACTAACTGTCACGGCCTTGACCCCTGCAGGTCGTCAACTCCTCCTCATCCTCTGAGAGGACGATGGTTCTCTTTACTTCCCTCATGTCTCAAAACGTGGCCTATTAATCTAAGTCCTCCATATCGTTCTCTCTTCTCTTATTCTGCTGAGAGCTTCCTGTTTATTTACCCTATTCTACCATTTATTTCTCCTATACCACCACATTTAGAAATATCCCCCCTCTTCTTTTCAGTTTTGTCATGTATCTAAACGTGACCTATTAATCTAAGTCCTCCATATCGTCCGTTCTTCCTGATGAGAACTTCCAGTTTAGTTACCCTATCCACCCATCTCACCAAATTTCGAGAGCTTCTCCCTCTTCTTTTCACGTCCGTTATGTCTCAAAACGTGTCCTATTAATCTCCATATCGATCTCTCTTCTCTTATTCTGCTGAGAGCTTCCTGGTTACTTACCCTATCCACACATCTGGTTTTTTGCCTACACGAGAGTGATCCTGAAACAGGTAATTCCCCTTTAATTTTCTCCTATAGCTTCACATGTCAAAGGCTTCTATTCTTTTCCTGTCTGCAAGTCTTATCGTCAACGATATAACGCCAAACACTCCGTACCATCATTTCCTAATATTCATACTTATTCCTTCCTTGCCTCTTCTATCGTACTCTAGTTAAGTTACCTAAAAGCCTTTGTTATTCGACTGTTTCCCATACTACAGCACAGTAACTTCGTTTTCCCTCTAATAATCCTCATATTGAACTCTTCCTCTCCAGAACCTCGTTCATACCATTTATTATGGTTTCCAAATCTTCTTCTGACGCCCCTATTACCAAAAAATCAGCAATCTTTAGGTTTTTTATTTCTTGTAGTTCCAGTATGATTCAGTTTCAGTTTCCCTTTGAACTTTCTTCATCGCCTGTGAGATAAATATCAGTTTCAGAAATTTAAGGAATATCCTTAAATTAAATTGCGACTGGATATCGCAAGGCCCTGGGTTCGATTCCCTGGTCCGGTTGATATTTTTCCATAGGATATTCCTTAAATTTCTTGCGATATCCAGTGGCAAGGTCCTGGGATCGATTCCCTGGTCCGGTTGACATTTTTCCATTCTTGTCTGTCCTCTAAATTTAACTGTATGCTTTACTGGGTTTCAATTGAGCATTCCCACTAACTTGGATTGGAATATCCTATTTAAGTGTCTTGAGTCATTACGGCGGCTATAACGTCATAAAGTAGGAGCAGGGGTAAATTTTCGAAATGCGACCTTCTCGTGGCTGATCGCGTGTTGACCGAAGAAGAAGAAAAAAATACTCTAGCCGACTGATACAAATTAATTCCCGGGTATCACCGGGCACCCAGGTAGCGTATGATATTTCCATTAGTCAACTTTTTCGCTTCAAAGCGAGGCACTTGAACGGTTGTTTCTTGACCAGAATCTGTGCAGACCAAGGGCAATCGACGCCGTATTCCCTTTGCCACAGACAATACATATCTTTGGCAATATGTCCTCCTCCTCATCTGTGGAATATGTGTGTCACTGAGTCGTCCGTCACGCCTTTAACAGTTGTACGTGGAATAACGACGCCGCCGACAACAACTCGGCTGACACGCAACGAACCTTTTTCTTTTGGCGGTCAATTACCGTCAGTGACGCGGCAACTCAGAGGTAACACAAGTCGGAGTGACCCAGGTCGCTTGTAACACCATCTCTGGACTGTACAGATATTCCCCACTTACTTTGGCCGACGTCTGCTGCTGTCTTAATTAGTGGTCGACGACGCTCCAGACCTGGAATCTGCCGACACGAAACAGGTTCAAAGACAGGGGCGAGGAAGCGTAAACTGTAGATACTTTCCCTCTGATCAGCTTGTAATGATTGAAAAAAGCGGCAAATCCCTAAATTTCAACCATTGATATGTTTTCTTTTTATTCCCCAGAGATATTTCTGCATCATAGGAAATTACTATCCTGGTTGTCAACACTCCAACAAAGAGAAATTATCGTTTAGAGAGCAACTAAGAAGCTTAATCATTGACTGAGGGTGCCGTTTACTTATTGTGATCGATTAATTGTTGTTGCTTTTTTTTACTATTTGTTTACAGTCGCATAACAACTGAAAGGTCTATAATGAATGTAATGGTGATACTAATTTTAATAACTAAAAATGTTATCTTTTTATGATAATATCAATGAACAATACACAACATATTTACAATAACAATTACAATTTTTAATAGTTTCAATAATTACGACAGCACTTATGAATAATAACTACTCATATATTTATAAAATGATTTATATTAACTAACAATTTTTAAGACTCATCTCAGGGTCGCACTTTATGGACCTATCTCATAGAACAGACATTTTGTTACACTAAACCACTCGGATCTGGCAACAGAAAATTACAAAGAGTTACAGATGCAGTAGTTTAGTTAATCGTCTTAGTGCAGGTTCCAGAACCTTCCTCGTCATTTCTCCGGATCGTCACCGCTCTCCAACAATCTCCTCCAAAATGTGGCTCAAAATTCCATCTCACCATCTAACCAATTCTCATCTCACCGCTCTCGACTACAAATCTCTCTAACTCACTTTCTACCAATCTGTCTCTCCACCAATCTCTATCAAAATGTCTCCGCCTGCCTCTTTTTACACCTCCTCCCCACTTCTGCGACATCTATCACCAAGGTGGCAGGGATGGATCTCCTCCAATAATATCCATGTTTACACTTGTGGGGAAAAAAACACGCCACCCGGTCGCCGATTCTCACACAATTTTGGGAAACTCCCAAGCCGAGACGCCGAGTCTAGGTTTTATGCCCCCCCCCAAAAAAAATGTCAACCGCTGTCTACCTTTGTTTTGATTCCGCCGCCAAAGCCCGAGCAGCTGTATCTGTTCGTTACACGTCACTAGCGACTGTGCACGATTAGGGGAACTTTTACGCATACAGGGATCTCAAAGTATGGTTCCTCAACAAAAAAAAAACATCCAAGCATGTGCCGGGATTCGACCCCCCGGGACCTCTGAGATGCCACGCTAGCCTGATTGTTGTCTGTGGAGGAACGAAGCCATCTTCACTAACCGAGGTGGGCTGCAGAGCCAAGGGAGGAAAGAAGAAGTGCACATGCGGCCTCCTCAGTCAATGACGACTTTTAATTCAGTTCTCGGCACCAGCTGACCAAGTAAGTGAACGAAAAGAAATAAATATCTCTAGGGATAGGCGTTACAAGGCCCAATGCAAGAAAGACGAGAATTGAAAAATGTTGACCGGACCAGGGACTTGAACCCCGACACTTCCCGGGCACTCTACCATTGAGCCGACGTCCAAGGACCGATTCCATCCAGTCTCAACTACTGATCACACTCATCACAACCTAATTTCCAGGAAATTTTTGAAGAATGGACACTAAGGAAACGTGCTTGGAATTTAAGTCAAAGGAAGTGGAAATGCTTCAGTTGAAGCTGAGATATAAGCAACTTCAATGATTACACATTTATATAGTAAATATATTCAATAATTAAATCAGTAGCAGTTCCCAGATGTGATTCCTCAGACGAGTATTTTTTCTTTTTTGGTTAATTTACTGACCAGTGAGCTGGAGCGGAAAGTGGAATACGACGCCACGACGAAGAGGAAACTGTGCGTGTGTATTTTTAGCCTTGAACCCGGTGGAACTGTTTTGGCCTTGGGTTTGTCGCTCCCAATTTCACCGCGGGGAACTTTGCGTGCACGTCACGCACATCCCCCTTGAATCGTCACGAATTTTTATCGTTTCTCTCTCTCTCTGTCTGTCTGTCATGACACACTCTCCCGTGCTCACGGAACTTTCCCCATACACCCCGGGCACGCACGTGACCATACTAATATGGAATCATACGGATCATTAACAAAAGAGTTGGGCCTCGAGGAGTGGAGGGGGGGAAACCAGCGATAGTCACTCTACAGTCTATATTGTTATGTTATCTGAGGTGTTGGATGGAAGGAGAGGCCAAGAGGAACTGTTGACCGCAGACTCTGGTAACGGGTCGGTCAGACCTTTCCGCGAACTTCCAGGGGCAGGATCCTTGCTTTGCTATAAGAGACGCAGGACCTGCTCCTTCCCTCCAAGGACTAGACGACTTTTTACAGCGCAGTCTCTATCGAAGCCCTAACAGTACTCCACTTACTAGGATGCTCCAATACAAAACTCTCCTTCACATATTTCTGCAAATATTTTCTTTGTGGAGGATATAAGACCAGGAGAATAATTTATTTACCATTAAAGTTAATGAGTGGTTGGAAATCATTACTAAAAAAGTTGGCGTTATATGGGTGCGAAACGTGGTCGATAGGAGGCGCAGAGAGGAAAAGAATAGAACCTTTTGAAATGTGGGGCTAGAGGAGGATGTGACGGGTGATTAGGCCACTAACCCAGGAAGTTCTAAGCAGAGTAGGGGAAGAGAGGACAATATGGAGGACTTTGATTAGATTAGGCCACGTGAGGGTCTTAGCATTAGAGGGGACAGAACAGTAAAGATTGGCCAAATATGGAGAACGCCGAGAAGATTAGGGAGAACGTCGAAAAATGAAAAAGCTTTAACAGAATGCTTAATTAAATCAGGCCAGTAGAAAGGAACAACGTTAAAACTATACAAGTTTTAAATTTTGATGAACAAATAAACGTTCAAACAGATGAAAAAATTTGATTAACATGTTTTATTTTGTTTACGGAAGGTGAATTATACGATGGACGTTGTAAAGGAATAAAACAAGATCACCGAAACCCTCCTATATTTGAATAATCGGGTCGAAGAAGACGTTCAGGAATTCCCCCTCGGGAGAAGATTCGCGGTCCATGGAGGTTCCAGTGTTTCGTTTGTCAACAGGTTGATCAACCCAAAGGTTCTGATGGTTCGCCGCCAGGTTGGAGAGATTAATTAGCAGCTACGTTGAGGAATTACACGGCTCAGTTTGGTCTATTTGTGGTTAAAGCCGGGTTCTCCCCCAGAGTGGTGGTTATGTTGTTCCCTCCGCCTCCTCCAATTGTCCGTGACGACCAATTTGTTTTCCCCGACCACCGCGTGAGTGAGTGAGTGAAGGGCAAAAAGCGGTGGCAGCCGCAGTTGTGTGTTAGTTAACGTCTTCGTCGTCGTCACTTTCGGATCGTTAGCGTCAATGGAGCAGTACAGTAGTAGTCGTCGTCGTCGTGTTGCCGCGGCGCTGACCGAAATCAGGTCAATGGACTAACGGCGCGCAGGTCAGCACGTCGGCTAATGTCGCAACTGCAAGGTCAACGCCGGCCACGCTCCACATTGCCACACGCTCGCAATCTCAACATCACAATCTCCCTATTATTAACTAATCCATGGTCACCCTCATAGGGGGTTTTACCAGCGGTGTCTGCGGTCGGTGGCGTCGCAGCCTTTCGTTACCTTTTTTACTCTTCACACAAGGGTTTTTTACCATTTTTCCTTCCTAATGCACGGGACCACGTGGTAAATTCTCTATTTACCTCTTCATTTTCTCCTTTATATTTAAACCTATCTGGGTGCCGGTGACTTCCTCTGCGCGGAAACACTTATTTTTACGTAACAACGGCTACAGAATTTTCATAAAGTTGAATACATTGAAAATATAAAAATATGTACCTTATAACTCACAGTTGGTTTTCAAGAGGTCAATACAAACTAGCAGTTATTAAATATTAAAATAAACAGTATATATAATACATATTAATAAACAAACTTTTTATGACTTTCAAATTAACAAAAAAGTAAGAAGACGACCACAAGTCAGCATTAAATAAATCACCATTTATTAATAAAAGCGACGTTTCATCTCCACTTTGAGAGCTCCTCGGGGTTACTACAAACAATGTTACAATAAAATAAATATAAGTAAGGAATACATCCTATTTACTCCTTGACTGCCTCAGCCGAAAAGATTATTTAATTTACACGTGAAGAGTTCGGACCGTCTCCAGCCCCTGACGGTTACCGTCGAAATGATGTGGTAACAATGAGTGCTTTCGGCATTTAAATTTTAACAGCGGAGAAGAATATTAAAGCGTTAAACTACTACAACAGAAGGGTATGGTAATTTATGTTCAAATTATTCCTGTCATTTTTAAAAATGATAGCACGAGGGTTGCACCTGATATAACGAAATTTCACTCATAATTGTTGAGACACAATTATTTACTTCGTCTAAAATTTCCCCGTGTATTTAATACATATTAATTGAAAAATAAATTAATTTCAATTGTTGTTTTATTTTTACGCTGTATCATATTTTTCATCTGGTGATGTCACGGTCGATGAATGTTTAATTTTGTATCGGCCGTGAACTTGGTTTAACGAGCGCAAGGTCGAAGGAAGGTTTTTATTCCGTAATAACCCGTTGGCGTGCGTCGGTTCATGAGATTGCCCAACCACGCGACCCACAGACGGAAACCAGTTTGGCGGAAAAACTGGTCACGGCAAGGAAGAGACGTCCGCCTGCTTACGTCATCACAGAGAAGCAGGTTCACTTCTGCAGGGTACCACCACCACTACTACTTGCAGTATCTCTGACTTTGCCAAAGAGCGTCCGTCGCTGGTTTTCCCCACCAGCTCACCCCTATGAGCGGCGGCGGCGACGACGACGTGGAAATCGTCCCCCACGCTTCTTCAATTCCCCCCCACCCCCGGGGGGGGGGGGTTGCTATTTCTACTTAAGACTGGCCGGATGCGACCCTCCATGAGCAAGCCTTTCAATTTCTACCACATCTTCTTAGCTTATTCAATCCTCCTTGGCCTCCCTCTTCTGTTCTTCGCCCCCACACACTTCCCTCTAGTGCTAATTTTACAAGACCCTCGTGTCTTAAACGTGGCCTATTAATCTATCCCATCATACTCCTCCATATTTTTCTCCCTTCTCCTATTCTGTTTTAGCTTCCTCGTTTGTGATTCTATCCACCCATCTCATTCTCCTACAGCGCCATATTTCAAAGGCTTCTATTCTTCTGCATTCCCCAACTCCTACCATCCACGTTTCGCACCCATATTACGCCACGCTCCATACCAACATTTTAAACAACGATTTCTTAATATTCACGCTTACATTACCCGTAAGTAAATTCCTCTCCCTTCCCTGTGCTATCCTACTCTAGTTATTACGCTGCCCAAGTAGCAGATTTCCTTAACTTCCTTCAAAATAACAGCCTTTGTTACTCCACTGTTTCCCATATTACACTCCATCACCTTGGTTTTCCCTCAATTAATCCTCATGTAGTACTCTTCTCCCAGGACCACGGTTTCGAAGTCTTCTTCTGACTCCCCTAATACTAGAATATCATCGGCAATGCGTGGGGTCTTTATTTCTTCTCCTTGCAGTATGATAGATTTTCCATATTTCGTTTTTACTGTCCTCATCGCCTGTTCTATATATAAGTTAAAGTATATGCACTGCATTCTTGTCTTACTACTTTGTTGATTTCTGCTTTCTTTTCGTGACCTTCAATTCTAATTACCGCTGCCTGTCTTCTGTAGAGGTTACGTATTAGCCTCACCTTTCTCGATATATTATCCCTGTGTTCATTCAAAATCCTTAATAATGTGTTCCAACTTCACATTATCAAACGCTTTTTCTAAACCTACAAATACCATGGACGTAGGCCTTGGTTGTTTCTTATCCTGTCTGCTAAATTTAGACGCAGAGTCAATATTGCTTCCCTTGTCGCTACACTATTCCTAAAAACCAAATTGATCTTCTCCTACCTCGCATTTTATTTGATGTTCCATTCTCCTATGTTGTGCTCTATATACATATATATCGACACAAAATAAAAATAGTAAAACGTGGTTTCCAAGTCATCTTCTGACTACTCCAATTCTACAGCGTATTTCTTAAGTGTTTTATCATTTGCACAAACTCCTTAGTAACACGCTCTATTTTTTTGGTGTTTTCTTACTGTTTTATTTCCTTAATTAGCGTTTTTTTATTGAATTGTTTAATTTTTCCGTAGGTTTCTACTAATTCAGACTTTTTTTTCTAGTCGACGTGTTTCCCTATTTTTTTTATATTTCCTCATTTGTCTATTTCATTTATTCAAGTATTTTATTGTATGTACAATTCGAACTGGGATTATCTCAATAACTAAGAGAACTTTACGACATATAGTTTTGTTTTTGTGCCCCTTTTAATGGATGCCTACCGTCGTCGCGCTCCCCGTCCTCTGCTATTAATCGCCTTGAGATACCGCAGAGACGTTTTCATATCTGCTTGATTACTCCGCGTGCGTCTGTGCCACCGAATAAACATTCTCTTCCTCTTTACTGAGCCTTTATGGCTGTAGTACGGATCAGGTTCATTGTGCGATGCGATGCAATTACCGCGCCGTGAATGAACTTGTCGCCATTTACATTTTAACAGCTCATTGACGGACAAACTTTTCGGAGAAAGACGCTTGCCGTTTGTTGTTGTTGTGTTGGCAATCCTGTCACACAATGCAAACGTCGCATCGTTCAGTTACAATAGAATAAATTAATAATTTCTTCCCTTCCTTCTTCTTCACGGCTTCACGGGAACTTAGAGCTATTCTTATACTTGAATTCCTCAATCTCTGAAGACTGTACTCACGTTCTTTTAATGTGATATATATATATATATATATATATATATTTATGTGTGAGCGTACCGCATAGAATCGTGGAGCAACACGACCCGGGAACAAACGCTATGGGAGTGGGGGGAACTGAAAGTCGACTTCGGCTCACATGGTAGAGCGTTTGCACCAAAATGATACGAAAAATAATTTTCCCCCACGTTTTACTATTTTTATTTTGTGTAGATATATGTGTATATAGAGTACAACCTAGGAGAATGGAACGTCAAATAAAATGCGGGTTAGGAGAAGATCAATTTGGTTTTTAGGAAGAGTGTAGCGACAAGGGAAGCAATATTGACTCTGCGTCTAAGTTTTAGAAGAGAGGATAAGAAACAGCCAGGGCCTACATCCATGGCATTTGTAGATTTAGAAAAAAGCGTTTGATAGTGTGAAATTGGAACACATTATTAAGGATTTTGAATGAACACAGGAATAAAATATCGAGAAAGGCGGGAATAATACGTAACCTCTACAGAAGACAGGCAGCGGTAAATAGAATTGATGGTCAAGAAAAGAAAGCAGAAATCAACAAAGGAGTAAGACAAGAATGCAGTCCATGCACTTAAACTTACACATAGAACAGGCGATGAAGACTGTTAAAACGAAATATGGAAAATCTATCATACTGCAAGGAGAAGAAATAAAGACCCCACGAATTGCCGATATTTTATAGTACTAGGGGACTTGGAAACCATAATAAATGGCATGGACGTGGTCCTGGAAGAAGAGTACTACATGAGGATTTATTGAGGGTAAACGAAGGTGATGAAATATAGTATGGGAAACAGTGTGGTGACAAAGGTTGTTATTTTGAAGGAAGTTAAAGAATTCTGCTATTTTGGCAGCGAAATAACTAGAGTAGGATAGCACAGGGAAGGTAATATAAGCGTGAATGTTACGAAATCGTTGCTAAAAAAAGTTGGTATGGGGCGTGGCGTTGTTAGGGTGCGAAACGTGGACGATAGGAGTAGGGGAAAGGAAAAGAATAGAAGCCTTTGAAATGTGGCGCTGTAGGAGAATGAGATGGGTGGATAGAATCACAAACGAGGAAGCTATAAACAGAATAGGAGAAGGGCGAAAAATATGGAGGAGTATGAAGGGAAAGATTAACAGGCCACGTTTTAAGGCCCGAGGGTCTTGTTAAGTTAGCATTAGAGGGAAGTGTGTGTGTGTGTGGGGGGGGGGGGGAGAACAGGAGAGGGAGGCCAAGGATTGGAATAGGCGAAGTAGATTACAGATGATGTGGGATGTGGGTAAGGATAGGTTAGTTGGAGGTTAGCATGAGATCTGTCTTAGGACTGAATACCACAACAACAACGTTTCGTTAATTCTCGTGTTGTATTTAGATCCCGCCTGTGCGTCGCAACGAACCCGTGGTCCTAAGTTGGCAACTATTACGACATTCCCGTGACTGTGTCCGCAGGCAACACCTGCTGGTGTTGGTGCTGCTGTGCGTGTGGCAGCCCTGCTCGCCCGGCAGCGCCACTGCGGAGGAGGAGCAGCCGCCCCTGTCGCGCCAGAAGAGGCTGCTGTGGATCACCAACGACGGGCGCCTGGCCCTGCCCCCGGGGACGTCGCTGGTCATCAGCCCCTCGCTGACGATGCCCTTCGTGCGCTACCCTCCGGAGGGCTTCCTCTCCAACATGTCCATCAGCTTGCCCTTCACCAGTAAGTAGCACCACCTCCGCCCCCTGTCGTGGCGTGGCGAGTTGTCCCTCCTCCTCGTCCTCGTCCTCGTCCTCATCTCTATCTCTCTTGGTCCGCAGTCGACTTTGACAAGCTGGGGCTGACGGACAACCAGAACCCTTACGGCGTGCTGCCGCCCCTGCTGGCGCGCTCCATGGGCCGCATGTCGGGGCAGCTGCTGGCGGAGTACGTGGGCCACTTCCTCGCCTCCAGGCGCCGCACGGGGAGAGCCGCCGCCGCGCCGCCCCCGCCGCCTCCGCACGCAAACTTCCACGGCGGCGAGAGGTAAATACGTTCATTACCATTATGGCTGTATTCAGCTTCCCACGAGTCCCTAAAGGGTCCATTATTTGGCGATAAATTGAATGTTTCTCCTATTATATATATATGAATATATAGCCGACCTCCTGTGATGTAGTGGCTAGCCTCTAGTTTCTGCCTCACAAATCAGGGTTGGAATCCTGGGATGGGCCTGGGATGTTTGTGACGTCATGGTCGCGAGGACCGGCGGGATTAATGCTGAGGGGGGAATTGATACACTGACCACGTGTCACCAAAAAATTCGGAAGGTGTCAGTCCGCAGCCGCCTCGGTAGGCCTAGGCCCTTAAGAGAGCTATCGAGCCATTGGATGAAGAAGAAGAGGTATATATATATATATATATATATATATATATATATATATATTGTAGCAGAT
The DNA here is from genome assembly GCA_034510155.1 of Eucriotettix oculatus. Classification (NCBI taxonomy): domain Eukaryota; kingdom Metazoa; phylum Arthropoda; class Insecta; order Orthoptera; family Tetrigidae; genus Eucriotettix; species Eucriotettix oculatus. The sequence goes on from CM067381.1 coordinate 14,742,442, forward strand.
CCGTCGTTCCTCTGTTTTGGAGGATTTCTTAATTACTTTAGGGCGCCAGGTATTTTTCATAAAAAACACCAAAAATTGATTTTAATAGTTTTTAATTTCAATCAGAGCATGAAAAAAAATACATCTGCAGGGCGTGGTCATTCTCTCGTCGTCCCGTCACCTCATGACGACTGCCCCCCTCCCTATGCGTCTCGCCAGGCCACATTGTTGGCCCGGATTGCGTCAGTTCCTCAACTCTTGCAACTCGAAAGTTGGTCTGCATTGTTCATCGTAACTTTTCATGTCTTTTATTTATAGACGCATCAATATCTTCTTATTGACGACTTACATTTATGCATTTTAGATTGAGTTTCAGCATATAAATTTATCATTTTTAATAATAAATGGCATGAATGTGGAGAAAGAGTTCAACTTGAGGATTAAAAGAGGGAAAAACCAAGGTAATGGCGTGTAATAACTAGAGTAGGATAGCACAGGCAAGGAAGACTTTCGCGAAAAAGAGGGATTTACTTACGGGTAATATAAGTGTGAATATTAAGAAATCGTCGCTAAAAATGTTTGTATGGAGCGTGAAGTTGTTATATGGGTGAGAAACGTGGACGATAGGAGTTGGGGAAGGGAAAAGAATAGAAGCCTTTAAATGTGGTGCTATACAAGAATGAGATGAGTGGATAGAATCACAAACGAGGAAGTTCTAAACAGAATAGGGGAAAAGCAAATAATATGGAGGATGTTGACCAAGAGAAGGGATAGATTAATAGACCACGTTTGTAAAATTAGCCTTTGAGGGAAGTGTGTGGGATGAGAACAGAAGAGAGAGGCCGAGGATAGAATACGCTAAGCAGATTAGGGGCGTGTGGTGTTGGGTGTGCTAGTTATGAGGAAATGAAAAGGCTTGCGCAAGATAGGTTAGCATGGAGGGTTGCATGAGACCAGTCTTAGGACTAAATACCCACAACTACAATAATTTGACAAAAAAGTTTTTGGTGTTTGGGGAAGTGGTTCGTCTCGTTGAGACTTCCAAACACGTGGTCCGTCTCTCTCTTGGTGGTTTTTGGTGCATTAGGAGCAGATTCTCGGGTGGAGGTGAGGTACCTTCTGTTTAAAGAGGGACTGACAACTGTTTATGGACTTGAAGGGTTGTAGTTAATGGATTTAATTTCCTTCCAGTGTGAGATAATTATAGTTACCAAGATGGAGGTTGATACCGAGCCTCCTGGATCTGGAGTGAGGCGTGTAAAGTGACCGGGAAACCACATTCCGTGTGTCATTAATCGCTTCTGGTTCACGTCGGCGCAGCGTAGTGATACCGTTGCGGACTCCACATCGAGGAAACGGGTCACAAGTTGGTGTGTGTGACAGCTGCAGGCCTCCATTACCACACGGGGGGGATTAAAAACACCCTGATCACAAAAAAAGAAAAGAAAAATTCACGTCGTTTCGTCCCTGTTTTGGAGGTTCCATCGGGTCTACAAATGGCAAATTTTCGTATTGGGCAACTAATCTAATCTTTTACTGAATCAAACTGAGAGTGTTATCAGCCTTAGACGTCCTATTTACATGAACACCGTCCCCTCCATGTGAGGTGTAACACATTTTAGCCTTTTCAAAAACTTTTTCCAGCGTCTGATTCTTTGACAGTGTGTAATTTTTAACCACACTGTTACGGTGGGTGGAGGAAAGAGAAGAGGGGAGGGGAGGGGAGAAGAACCGTAACGTCAATACAGCCGAGATTGGACTGGATTCCGGGTAAAGGCAGTAACAACCGAGATTGGTGTCTATTCCAGGTGTTATAATAGTCGCTGAGTATTGATAAATAGCCGGGGCATCCAACTCTGAGACACCATGAAGATCCCCCACACTTTCCTCATGCATGAATGCCTATAATTATAATTTAACCGGCATATTTCAATCTTATGATAAATTAATCAGAAACAGGCTGATTGAAATACGCGTACACCACGTTTCGTCCATAATTTAATACATCTTCAGGACTACAATGGAAAATTAAAATTATATATATATATATATATTTACTTATAACAACAAAAAATAGACTTTTAATACTTCCGTTATAAATAATTTGTTTAATTTTTAACATAAATCGGGTGAAAATTAACCTTTACTTATTCTATAGTCTACTGAGATTAAACAAAGGGAAAACTATATATAACTATTTACTATTTTTTTTATTCTAATTAGTCCTCCCTGTCATTAAAGCACAACTATGAACAAATTAATAAACTACGATAGTGAGAAAAAACACACACTACACAGTATACACAAAAAAAGTACAAAATAATTTTTTTGGAGGGAAGGGGAGGGGAGAGGACGGGGAGTAACGGGTTACAGGAGGGTGATCCTGAAAGAGGCAACGCTCCATTAAGAGCATAGAAAGATGGTTGGAAGGGAGAGCAAGGCAGCCAAAGGTTGAACTAGGGACCCCCGGCTGTAATTTAAGGATTCTACCCTCACGGTGATTCGCCTAAAAGAGATGCAGGAAAAACAATAGAAAACCTCCTTTCATCAGGTAGGTCGGACTCCCACGCCCATCCGAATGATGGGAGATAAGTTTGCTTGCTTCGGGATCGTAGTATTCACCAGTTCTAGGGTGGCAGCTGGACGACTGGTCCCAATGGGATCGGCGGACATCTCTTACCATATGCTCAAGGTCTGTGAGCCCAGAACGTACACCTTACAAAAGTGACTTCGGGCATGTGAGAACCTTAAGAAAAAAACAGAGAGAGAATCAGGCATCCCTGAAGATAAGCCCCATAATTAGTCTGTGGTGAGAAATACCTGCAAGAGAAAGTACCCACAGGTAGTCCCGTTTGTAAATCTAGGAGCTGGTGATGATAGTAACATCTCTTCTTTGGTCAGTCTGTCTTCTGCTCTTCGACAACAATCAACTAATGGAAGCTGCCTCATATATATTCAATTCAGCTTCCATTAGTTGATTGTTGGTGTTACGATGTCGAGGAGCGGAAGACAGCCTCATATATAATATATGTGTGTGTGTGTCAGTAAATTACTTTGTCAGATTAACTAAAAAACAATAAGGACAGGAAAGAGAAATAAAAAGTAGGTGACTTACCTTTACCTGAGGTTCACAGATGGTAGACACCTTGTAAGATTTGGAGTTCTTTAAATTTTCGGAGGCACCCCCCCCCCCCCTCATCAGAATGTTATCAAGACTTTTCCAGCCGATCACATCAGTGAGAGGAACAGTAAAGGTTTATTTATCCTTGCAGACATATTGAAGTGTAAGCAATTGCAGGGCACTGCTGTACGCCGTGGTGGAAGACTTCCTGACCAGCTTTGGGATGGACGGGAGAGCGTGCCTCCTCAGGGCCATCTGCGAAGTCCACGGACGTTCCCTCAGACGCTTCGGCCTGCTGGGGGAGGTCCTCAAGCTCTTCTTCACGTGAGTATCTCTCTCTCTTATCCCCTTCCTTTCTCTCGTTAGCTAAGCTCCAATCTGTACTGGGAAATATAGTGAACATAGGTTTTTCTTGGGGAAGTTGTTTGATGTACAGTATGGTTCTCGGGATTCCACGCCATACAACTTTACGATGACTGCCGCCACCATCGACAGCCAGATGGAATCCCGAGAACTGTACGACCGATACTGAAATCTGTCCCAAATTTATATATATATGACATTCTCATGTTAATTAAAACAATTAATAAGGAAAGGAAAGAGAGATAGAAAGTAGGTGACTTACCTGAGGTTCATAGATGGTAGACACCTTGTGCGGTTTGGAGTTCTATAAATTTTTTAGGAGGCACCGCCCCCTTCATCAGAAAATTTAGGAAGTCATTTCCAGTGATCGGATAGCTGACGACTGAACAGCCAAAATTTGCTTCGCTGCTAGCTTAGGACGAAAAAACAATTATTTACCTACCAGGTCACCAACTTTCTCTCTCAATGAAGGTCTGGGAAGAGGCAAGGACTTTTATGGGGGTTGGGGAGATGTATACTAACACCCCAATCTTGACCCACACACATTAAAACACATCCGTCCTCAAAGGTGTTAATATTTAAATATTAACACACACACATGCATACAACCACCTCACAGACACATATCAAGGTATACAAAAATTACACACACACATCAGGTTTTATTACTCATTCAAATTACAATGAGCTCATGCTGTTATAGGTGCTTCGGGGGAGGCGGGAGGGGGTGGGGGGGCAAGGTGAAGATCTATAGGAGTCCAGGTGTTTTGTCTGGAATGTAGGAGATGCTGAAATGAAAGTTCCCATGGATGGAGTTCAGTTTTTGAAGAATAGGGAGGTAGATCAGTGTGAAGAAGCATTGGTTGAAGTTGTTGGTGTTGTGGCTATGGGGAATTGCCTCTTCGCAGACCCTCCTTGAGAGAGAAAGTTGGTGACTTCCGAAAATTTAAAGAACTCCAAACCTCACAAGGTGTCTACCATCTATGAACCTCGGGTAAGTATCTTATTTTCTTTCCTTTACTTATTAATTATATATAAAATTACACAAGTGTCCATTGGCCAAATACAACAGGAAGTAGCTTGCTCTTTAATATTTCAAACATTAAATTCAGTGTTTCCGCTCTACACGGTTGAATTTCACAGTGTATCCACCTTTCCAGGGCAAGTAAATCTCCCTTTGCCGAGGTTCTGGACGAGTACGTGCAAGCTGAGAAGGCCGGGACGGTTGACGGGGACTGTTGGCCTTACTACAAGGACTGCCCCAAGAGCCTCTTCATGATGCCCAAAAATAAATACACCACGTGAGTGAACCCTTCCCCCTATATGTCATGTCAACTCACATTACATATCTGAAAATTGTGAATCGCGGTAAATAACTTGGCTACATTTCTCCTTACAGCAACGAAGTTGATGACTCTGAACACGAAGAACTGGCGGAAGATGAGATTGTGCCGCGGGATGTGTCCGGAAAGGTTCAGCACGTAACACTGAACAGAGAGACAAAGTTCATGTAACGCGATAGCTGTGTCCCTGTCGAAGAGTTTAACTAATACATTTTTTTTGGTTGAGAAATATATTCTTTAAACGTTTGACAGCCAGCGTCGTTCACAGCCTCCGGTGGATCTAGTCATATCCCTGTGTTTGTTCACAGACATGTTCGTTACATGCTTCTCGAAACTTGTTTTGTATCTCATTCTTGTTCTGTTTACAATAAAGTCTTTTAATTTATTAACAAACATTGTGGCATTTTGTTTACAGGTTACAGATACTATGGGGTGAAGATGGACTTGATTTACAAATCAGTAAAAAAATATAAACTTTATTAACAAAAGCTCTTTACATTGGTCAAACCAAACGCTCCTTAAAAACACACATTAATGAACTTAAAAATGTAATGTACAGGTACATTCAGTCTTGTCAAGGTGTGTATATTTAAATAACCATAAAATTGGTTGGAAAATTATTAAAATTCTAGATGGAATCTTGATTGACGAGCGAGATGCTTCACATCAGGTCTAACAGTTCAGCTATTGGTATTAAAAGTGACTTAAAATTTGATTTGTTTAATTTTTCCACAAGCCGTTTGTTGTAACTGTTCTTTAGGCTTCTTCACTTCTGCGACTGCTAAATTATCACCCTTGTTAATTTCGTCATTTTACAAGAGAATTTCATTATAAATATTTGTGTTGTATGTATATCATTTCTATTTTTAGAGTTTTAACACATTCACTGCAGATGACGCTTTAAAGCATTTTCCGATCACGTCGTTGTATGCAGTAGAAGGTAAGATGGAATTTGCAGTCAGTTTATATTATGCCAGTGGCAGTGAAAGTGTTAAATAACTCCAGACGAGGTTACAAATGTAAACACAAAACATCCTGTAGAAATTACTGCTAATAATGATTATATTACTTTTTTTCCTGTCTTATAGGCCATTTTACTATATGTTGTGGTTCCCAACCGTCATATAATGTAACCAATGATTTAAAAATTGAATACAATTTGGCATTCCGACTGCCTCATTTAAAAAAATTAAAAAGAATGTACGTGGGAATATGACAATGCACACATTAGAAAGCTCTAGGAATTAATTGGGAGATCTGGATGGAAAAATCTTGACCAGGTTGAGAATCTAATCCAGAACCTCCACTTGGTAAGGGGTGGCTGTCCCTACCATCCGAGCTATCAGAGACAACTTCCTGTCGTCACACCAAGTAGAGGGAGGTTCAATTTCTGGGGTACGGTTGAGGTTTTCCTGTCCTCAGCCTAAAAATTCAGTTACTTGATCTTCAACCCTGAGCCTCATATTTAATGCATTTTTATCTAATCAGGAGTAAACTAGTTTGAAAAAGTCTCTCAGAATTAAAAAGTCCATGTATTTACTAAAAATAATTTCTTTATTGAACATATATATATACATACACAAACGGAAGCACAAATTTTTTTAAGAATACATTTCTTTGCATTCATCCAGCAGTAAAAGGGTAAGATAATATATGTATAACATATTTTAACATACTTGAAAAATTATTTAACACACATTACACTGAATGTATATCATGATCACTTTAATCTTTACAAGAGAAAGCATCATGTATGTAAAATTAGTTAATTCAGTAACAACAGTTTACGCATAGGGAAAAAAAAGTCAACATATGCGCACGTGTTCCAGGAAAATAATGAATGAACTCTCAAAAAATAATACATTTAGAAAAGTAGACTAATTAAAAAAAACTATTACACATAATGAGACCATTTTTTTGTATAAAACAAACTATTAAAACATAAATGAATACACGTAAGACATATTTCCATATTATATTCAACTCACGAAACAGAGTGACCTCAGAACAGAAAAATTCAACATGCATACAGAAATAAGGGGCCGTTAAAAGAGAAGGTTTACCCTTAATTACAGTTAACAATTTCTTGTTTTTACAATTCCACATGCTCCAACTTACTAATAACTTCATTTCAACCATGTGAAAAACATTACAGTGAAGGGAAAAGCTGGATTACATATTTATATACTATTATATATTTAAGTAGCCAAAAAGGGCCACGGAAACAAAATAAAATGATAAAAACGTGATACATGATAAAATATTACAAATATTGGATTGCACTTATTTAACTTATTCCGCTCATCATCAATGGCAACCAACTAGGAATGATAAAAACAAAAAGATTAGCACCCCTTTTAATTGCTTTGTCACTACGCAGGGTGGCAATCAATCTCTTCGCCGTAAGAATCTGCACTTGTACGCGTGCGTTCATTCCTTAACCGACGACTGTGCCCACCATTGCAGGGGAGGCCAATTAAATGACCGCAGCCTGGAGCAACCCCCTAGTCCACCCTTAACCAAAATTTATATTAAAGAATAAACTGGAATCGCTACATGGGGTAATCTCTTCATCATAAGGATATGCAATTTAACACTTGTAGATGTGCGTTCATTCCTTTACAGGCGACTTTGCTCACCAATGCAGGGGAGGTCAATTAAATGACTGCCCAGAGCATACCCCCTCAGCCCATCCTTAATCAAATTTATATTAAAGAATAAACTGGAATTGCTTGTCACCAATTTTTATGTTACATGTTGTCCCGATTCCAACCAGTGACCGTAAAGGAATTACCCACAGACTCTTAGTATCAACGCAGTCACAGAAAAACAACTCCAATTCACCAAACTACCCCCATTCTCAGCTCGCGAAGTCCAAAATCTTGTTTCGACGTCGCCAAGTAACATAAATGATCAACACTTGGACCCCTTCAGAAATAAAGTAAAAACGTCTTGGTGTTCGTCCAATTTACGATTTGCCACATCATCCTCAGGTGATGCTCTGCAATACATAAAATGTTTTACAAATCTGCCAACAGGCTGGTTTTCCCAATGGCAGAACTTATTCCTACACTGCTGTCACTGTTACTATTATTGCTGTTGTTGTTAGGCTTTATGTCGGCACGAGGTAACTCACAACTGTCGCCACGTTGGTCCAGAATGGACATCTTGCCCACAGCCGAACTCGTCTCGCCGCTGTCGATGACGTTGCTGTTGTTCTTGTTGTCTTCGTCATCCTTTATTCCCAGGAGAGAGATGAGGGGCAACCCCAGGGCACCGTTCTCAGGTTCTGCTGCGCCGCCATATGCTACTGCTGCGTTGGCTTGCTCGTCTTCTGTCTGCGAATATGAAAATTAAATTTGAGTTAAAAATATAAATACAGCAAATTGACAAAAGTCAGAGGGAACCAATTTTGATAATTTAAGATTGAAAATTGTAATAATAGAACATTGTAGGTCAGTTGTGAAATACTAGCTGTGCCTGCAGCTTTGTTTGCACTTTTTATTTTACCCTAAAAAAGATAAACAAGTGCAGAATATCGACAAAGTTGAAGTAACAAGTTGTTCCTGACTTTGTTCACTCGACCGAGTGACACTTCATCTATTTCTGAAATTAGTAACAAGTACATTTTTAGTTTTGCTGTAATAATAATAATAATAATGTAGTAATAATTTACAACAAATATAGTTTTTATGTGAAAAGTCCAAGACATAGCAATTGATGATGTAATTTTAAGATATAATGTACGTGGATATTATTAATATCGACATGACGATGACGAAAATGTCAGAAGCTCCTACAATTTAAATTACACTTGAAAACCTGCTGAGGTGTATAGAGCTGGACTGCAATAATGTGGACTAGCGTTCAAACCCCACTCGTTGCGACAATTTTTATTCGTTTGCATTTATTTCTACTATTTTCTGTTTTGAGAATGTTCTGTTTCTGTTTGTATGTATGGATTCCGAATCAGAGGCAGTCTTACACAGTAAAAGCCTTTGTACAGAACTTCATTGTTAAATAAACATATATAACCTCCACGTGTGTGTGTTACTGTGTCTCACGATCCTACAGAAACGCGACAATACACACAGTTCACAAACCTTAGAGTCGTTGCTGATGGTAGCAGGAATCAGAGCGACGGGTTGGTCGGCGTTTGAAGGCGGAGTGATGGCGATCGCAGGCGGCACGGAGATGGAGGCGTTACCCGGATGTTGCTGCTCGGGCACAAAGTTCCCGTTGACGGCCCACAAGAACGGGGAGGCACCTCTGGTGTTGAAGGTCTTGATACCATAATGCCTGTCCTGATCTACAGTTGAAAACAAATTTAGTTTAGAACACAGCAAAACAGACAAGTACTAAAACGTCTTCCGGAAACGCTCACCGTCCATCGGCTGAGGACTCTGCTGCTGCACGAGGTTCAGGTCGTGGTATGGAGAATGGTGTAGCTGGGGATTTGCGAAACCTAGACCCGGTTGTTGGTGCTGGTATATCATCGGACTGTAAGGGTAATTGGCAGCCATGACCCCAACATTCATAGATTCTTGGCCCTTTGTAAAAATAGAAAAGGAACAGTAATTGTAACCATTTTATTGAAAAAAACAATAAATTTTTATGTGTAAGTAAGAAAGTAGCATTGTGTAAGGTTAAGACACCGAATTTCTTCTTGCTGCCACAAGCCATTATCAACCTTAACACATTATTTACTATAAATAGAATATTTATACAGTGGATAGTGAACAAATTGAACTTAAGCCATAACTGAGCACACCTGCCTATGATAATTATTTCTATATGAATTTGTGAGCCAACAAAACTTTTAACACACTTGTTAGTTGATCAGGATTAAATTATTTAATCCCAGATCTTTAACCTGCCTTCCAAATATACTTCAATTCATCCCACATCAAAGTCAATACACTCTGAGAATAAATACAGTCAATGTGAATGAATTTGGTTTATTAACCTTATAAGCTCTTTCTTGACTGTACTGTATGTTTGAGTAGTTTCCATCAGGAATCTCATACTCTTCTATTCACTTGAAACACAATTTTACCATAAAGGGAAGTGGCGACCCTGTCGGACTCGGAGTGTGCGCTGGAGGTCTCCGCTGTTGGCTCACGTCATAGGCAATTTGTAGTTCATAAGGAGTAGATGGAGTCCAACTGTTCTGCCTCATCATATCTAAAGCAAGACAAATCCTCAAATAGATGGACAATCTAACCAGTATTGCCACACAAAGAACACATAATGACACTTGCTTACTCTGAGCGTGAGAGGCGAGGCGGCGGCGGCTGGCCATCACTTCCAGCTGTTTCAGCACTTCCTCCATCTCCGGCCTCCTTTTCGGCATGTGATGCACACACAATTTCCCCAGACTTATCAGGTCTAGATATATTTGCTGGTCGCAGGGGCCTGGCTTTTTGTCATACAAACCTGTCAACTGTTGTTCCTGGCTCTTCTCTATATAAACTTTCTGGGGGGATGGAAAAAAAAAGTGTGAAAACCCACAAAAAATCTGGAGATATGTCACACAAAAGAACTTCAATATTTACCAGAAACTTTTCGGATCGAGTTTCATCGTACGGCCTTTGACCTGTCGCAAGTTCATAGAGTACCTGCGAATGTGATAAACAGAGAATTTAAACACCATGACTAAATCTTTCAAGGTTGTAATGTGTAAAAATCAGAAATTCAAATCACCAGGTCACGACTCGACCGAAACTTACAATTCCAAAACTGTACGTGTCCACCTTTGTGGAGATCTGCTTAGAGCGCAGAAATTCGTCCGGCAGGTACGGCCTTGTCCCGTGAACCCTGCTGACTTTCATGTGGGTGTAGTGGTTCTGGGGGCCTTCCCTGGCCAACCCAAAGTCTCCGATCCTTGGCTCGAAATTCGTATCCAGGAGAATATTGGCACTAAAATGTTGCAAATATGTCTCAACGTCTCTACATAGAAACTTGTTATATTTGTCAATTTACACACAGACTCACAAAACAACAGGTGAGATGCAATGTTTTTCAATCATTTTTGATTGTACCAAATTCTGAACTGGACATACAAAGATTACTCATCTTGACATTATAATAAAAGACCCCCCACTGATTTGTGATCAGTGCAATATCCAGATTTTAGTTGAACACCTCTAAAAGAACTGTCCGAAATTTGACAATATTATACCATAAATCCTGAAGTATTATGATATATCTATATGTATACTCAATTTTTTTACATGGAAAACATAAATATCAAGTTAAATTGTATAAAATTATTAATTTTAAAATCAAAATGTAATGACGACTTTGTTGATGCGACTATAAATAAAACGAAGAAAAAAATCTGATAATATATTTCATCAAATATTGCTCCATCTCAAGAAAATAATATAAAGGCTACAAAATATTTAATGAATAATGCACACACACTTTTTTACATTGAGAATGAGCAAATTACTGTGCTAAAGACAAATACACAAAGTTTTGTCAAAATATGAAGCCAATTAATATTTGTTTTACTTCCATTTTTAACATCACCACATTCAATCGACTGTATACACAAACAAACAAAAAAACAACTTTAAAATCGCCAACAAATATTTCATGCTGTGAAACGTAAACCAAATTGACATTAAACAACTTAATTTTGAAAGATCTTTCATGTGGAAACTCCATCCTACAAGAAAACCGAGTATAACTGTTCCGCAGATTTTTAACACGAGTCACATTCTATTTAAGATCGACTCATATTTAACTACTTACAAATAATAATTAATTACATCTAAAATTTTAAACGTGCACAAAATCTAACAAAGAAAAAGAATGGCAGCAAGCCTAAATGTTTCCATTTTAATTAAAGGCACTCCTACAACTACTCTACTGACATGAAACAAATACAATATTTATTGAAATATCAAATTCCATACAGTGAATGAAGCTTAAATTTGAAATACAAATATCTGTATGCGTACTGTTCTACCATGCAGAAGTAATTCTGCTGAATAATGCAGATGAACTGTAGTCACCTTTCAGGTATGGACGGCAGATCAAATCAATTCCCATAAAGATTAAGATACGTCCTGAAATAATCAGACAACACTACCAGTGAAAATGAATGAATGAAAGCCAATCTACTGTACAGAATTGTCCGTAGAAAGAGATGACACAAATTATTCTACAATATCTGTTACTAAACAGAAACACTTGTTTAATTACATTTTGAGCTAAATGAGCAGTAGTCTGGTTATTTTTTAAAAAAAGGCTCACAATGACAGTGTTGTATAATAAAAAGAGACAGATTCACGCAAGAGTTACGGACAGTTGCAAAGGCTACTTAAAGAAGATAAATATTAGTCATCATAAAAATCATGTCACATGTACGCCTAAGATTGTAGGTTCCTCAGGGAGCCGTAAAAAAAAAAGAAAGGTAGGGATCCTTAGCAGTTTTTCGATATAGCACAGTCTGACTTTGCACTCGAAGCTGATTCAGAACGTTGAAAGGAAATGAGACATAAAGTTTAGATTGGAGGGTTGTAAAGATTCAAGGAATGTTTAGGACGGTTTGGGTAGTGTGAGTAGGTTCGTCTTAGTCTGATCAGGTAAGAAATTTGAAGTATGAAGTGTTTACCAGTTAAAACACAGATATGTAGTTTTAGATAATGTATAATTACAGTCAATATTACACATTGTAAGGAAGTAGGAAAATAGGGAAGCTGTCAGAATAGGCTACAACAGAAAACCGATGTTAACCTGCAGGCAAGCTTTATGTGGTCGACTACACTCGAAAACATGGAGTGAGAGGCTTTTAAAGACGCCTAATATGTCAGAATTTGTCACCATTCCTGCACTTCTGCCAGGTTTGTCAACCTATATCGCAAGTGTCTTAAGGAATGTGTTCATCCACAGAGGCAAATGACCTTTGTGGTATCAATATGTCCAAGTAAAATTTGTTTTATGAGAATCTACTTAAAGAAGTGCAAGACAAAAGATTATACTTTGATTAATTTTCCAGATGAAACAAAACGGTATTATAAATATTTAAATAAAATTAATGTTACAACCACATTTAAAAAGTAAGTCATGTTTCCAGTTACATTTTCAATCCAAGTAAACAATTACCTTTTTATGTCCCCGTGAATGAAAGGTTTCTTGTTGTTGTGAAGGAACTGCAGACCTCTAGCTGTGCCCTCGGCTATATTATGGCGCTGAGTCCACGTCAGGGGAGAAGTGCCATTCTAAAATAAAACAATAAATGTATGTAAAATAAAAAGAATATGTAGACGGATGTTGAGGTAATAACACAAATTTTCTGTTTAAGTTTGAAGTAAACTGAATAGGTATCGAAAGCTGAAGATGTAACAATTTAATTTGTAATAAAGTTCTTGTATTTCTGGTTTTTGACCATCTACCATTTTTATTTATAATATTAAAATAGATTAATCTCATTATTTTATTTATGCTAAATGAATAAATTACAAAACTTTTACTTAATCAATACTAAACAGCTGGGAAATGTAATGAAGGAATAGAAAACTGATAATCAATAACAACCATAGTAAATTTACACCACTATCAATATTGCTCCAAGAACTTCAACAGAAATAAATAACAACTACAAAAACATCACCTGAGCACCACAATATGCCTACCCTGCACAGCAGACGATCCTCGACAGACCCGTTCGGCATATATTGGTACACGAGACAGGGCTCGTCTCCGCCTATACTGAACCCATATAGTGGCAGAATGTTATCATGTCGACACGTGTTCAGAATGCGCAATTCGCGCATCGACTGCTCCAGTTGTGCTTGGTAACTTTCTGATGACTCCGCCCCTCTCTATCAAAAGAGAATTATGAGGACATGGGAAAACAAAATAGAGGACATGTATACTTTCCAAAAATAGTGTGGGCTACCTGTTCAATCCTCTTTATGGCAACCTGAGTATTTTTCCAGTTTCCTTTAAACACAGTGCCAAATCCTCCCTTTCCCAATATTGCGTGCTTGTCCCAGCCATTTGTAGCCAGGACGAGCTCCTTGTAAGCAATATCTGGGATTGTTCCGCAGGATTCGGCAACTGACGAGACATCTGAAGCATCTGGAAAAGAAGCATTGGAATCATTAATATACATAGTCAATAAACGAACATGTACTTCACATTAAAGTAACAAAAATAATCAATTCCAATCATGACACAATCTTAAAATATTTTGAATGAAAATTAGGGTAAGTAACATAGAATAACAGTAAATAGGAATATACAGCTAACTCAAATATCCAAGTCCAAGTTAATCGAGGCATTTTTAAAATTCATCAGAATTGCTAGTCAAAAGTCATAATTATCATTGCACCCAGAGTTTTACGTAAATGATATCCTTTTATTTCTTTGGCTATGGAAACAAAATATATTCATTTATAAAAGATTACTGTAGCCTAATGCAAATTAACTTCTGTGTTTACAGCATTACCACAACATTTGAAGGAAGGCAAGAAATAATCTCAGAAAAGTACTGGCGAATTTTTCTACCAAGGGTAGATACATTACTCTTTTTATCAAGTACTTATTCTTAAATGATTTTAATTATTTATGTACATATAATCAGCAATAAAATACATAAAAATGTACATTTTCTGTAAAAAGAAAATTATGTCTGTCTTATCAGATATTTTTTTTTATATCAATGGCAGTTTCAATCCCAATTCCCTCAGATAATCAGGAGTTTACTGTAGTTGCAATACACAACCACTCAAAGTACTCGATTGGTGCAGCCATGAATCTCAAGAAGCCAATATTTCATAGGGATATTCGGCTAACAACTACTTAGATGCCATACTAAGCCCCCCCCCTCCAACAAGCTCCGCCTCACTGTATCATTTTTCTCTCTTGTTCATGACGTAAATTATCATTAAGGATTCAATACATTCTCAGTCAAATGTTTGTAATTTAGTAGTGGATTTCCCTTCAATTTACACATTTGAAATGATTTTCAGCACTTAATCAAAGTGGTTCTGTTATGTCAGGTTAGATAGATCATATAAACTGTGTGGCAAGGAATTAAAGTGGGAGGAGCAACATGCAACAAGACGGGGAACGAGATGACAGCATCAAACTAGTCCAGTTCCAAAGTTTCTTATGTATTTCAAGCTAAATACTAACTTGACATTTTGCGTTGGGGGTTGGAATCGGGCACATTATTCTCCTTGTTCTCGAGCTGATAGTGACTGTATCCTTGAGGTAGAGTGTTGTTCTGCTCGTTTGACATTTGCTGTTGAACAGGTGCGTTCAAAATTTTTTGCCCAGAGTCGGCGTTGATGGATGACGAAGGCAGGACTCGTTTGGTCGGAAGAGTTTGCGGCGGTGAATTAGTGTTAAGGTTGCAGCTGTCCACGTTCAAATCCTTGTTGGTCAGCAAGTTACCATTCTGAGGAGGGGCATTCTAAGAAACAGAAATTCCTTGTCACAAAATAAACAGCAGAATTATATAAACTAGAACTAAAATCATTGCTTACCATCAATTAAGTACAAAAATGAACTTAATGCAACTCAATCAGAACTTGTGATAATAATCCAAGAATTGTAATTAGTTTATAGATTTTAAAGTTGTTGAAAATAAATGCATAAATACAAATGTAAGACCCACTTGGCCCTGGAAGTAACACTAAAAATGTATCAAAATTTTATATAATCATATTTCAATTCAAGCTTTTCCTGTATTAATTGAAACTGTAACATTAAATGGAAGTGGCATTTACAATAATAATAACATACTGGTGTTAAGCTTGCGGCTGCAGAAATTCCTGACTGAGAAGCAGTTTTGTCCTTTGAAGTTTGGGCAGGTCGTGTGTTGTTAATAGAAAAATATCGACTAAGGTTCTGCTCTCCCATATAGATTAAACAGTGATATTGTGGATCAACTGAAATCAATAAATGTTAAAGAAAATACATTAAAAGAAAGTAGTAATGTGTATACAGGTTGATCCAAACTTGGTAATTAGATGGTATTTATGCAATAAACAGTGAGATGAGGAATCCACAACAAATAAATAAATATTTATAGCTTAACTCCAGTAAAATTCACACATTACTGAAGTTCATTACTACATACAAACAAAATTTTGTGGGTAAATTATTTCTTACCAAAAGGCTTTAAAATCATCATCGCTTTATAATGTTCCATCTTTGAGAGCATCCCAAAAAGTTCTGCGATTGTATGATTTTGATGTCCCCATTTACTTAACAATTCTTCAGTGGGCGATCTATCCCAGCGACTTACTCGGCGAAGTTCTCGTATTGTCATCATGTCAATGTTCATATGTATTCCAGCTGTGAAAATGAGAGAGAAAAAAAAAGTTTCATGTTTATTTCTTATTAAAGGAATGTTTCTCGAAAGAATTTAAATTACAAATTATTGCACATACTACCAGTGTTAATTAGAACACTAAAGCATAAGATTTTCGATTCTCTTTTTTTTAAATGAAATTTTAAACTTCCACGAGTATAAATTTTTATTCTTTGTCTGTGTTTACAGCCACACTAACATCAAAGGTCATTGGTGACTATCTAATTGAGTATCTGAATAGCTGTTTTCAGTCTACTTTGCTGAGTGAAAATGCAACAGAAACACCCAGGCCCATGCTGGGAATTGAGCCCAGGACCTCTGAGGTGCAAGGTTGTGACTCTAGCCACCAGACCACAGAAGTGGCCAAATTTTCATTGATTTGCCCACTTGGAAAGTTCAATGTAGTGACTACAAAAATTAATGACCTGAGATCATATTCAAAGTATGAAATATAAAATAAAAATTTCAAACCCAAATCAACATTCACTACGGCTAATAATTTAAGGATGTGTTAACTGTCAAAATAATAAATAGTAAACAAATTTATACAATACACAAAAAAATAATATAAACTTTATTAACGGTACTTTCTTGATTCCATAAAAATATTTTCATTGTATAAAATAATTGTATTATACAAATTATATTGTAAATATATCTTTTGTGTTTTTAGATTTTCAATTAAACGAGGCGATGTTCCAAATTTAGGAACATATACAAATTACTGTGAATAAAGTTTATATACATTTATTTCTGATTTACATGATGTTTTATTTTTTATTGATTTCCAAATACTCAGATATTGTAACTAGTTATGTAAATTGTACAGTACATTAATTTAGAAAACATCATTTAAATGTAATTTATATAACTGTTTGGAACTAATCCTTTTTACTTGTGCAAAATTGTCATCTTCACTAACTTCTCGATATCTTAAAATTCACCAGAATGAAGGAATGAAACAACATGTTAATGAAGCTTATATTAATGTAAATATTTCGTAATTATAAGATTATTATAATCCGGAATAAGTCACTGAATACAGTTTAAAACTTGGAAAATTTCATTCTTGTTAAACTTTATTCCCCTTCTTGGACTACACAAGTGATGACGTAATATAATGTTATCATAATAGGCCATGGTTTAAGGCATGAGGGTCTTGTAAAATTAGCATTAGAGGGTTGTGCTAGTTATGAGGCAACTGTAAGGCTTGCGCAAGATAAGCTAGTATAGAGGGTTGCATCAGAGAAGTCTTAAGACTGAATACCACAACAACAACAACATGATGTTAGAATGTAAAAAAATTTTAATTTCATCATATATTATTACATTAACGTTTAGACAAAAATTCTAGATCTGGATTCATGTTCATAAAGGAAACAAAATCTAAATCACATATATATATATAAAATTCGGAGCGCGTGCACACACACAAATGTGTTAAAATGACGTTTGAAAGGAATACAGTAAATATATTTTAATATTCATTTTAAAATAACACACAAAACTTTTGGTACCTACCTAATTCCTCCCATTTATCGTCCAGATCGAGATTCCGACAGAGTTCTCTGTACTCAAAATAAGGAAGTTGGTAAATATATATTATCGGTTTGCCGTTACTTCCCATGTTGATGTAGCCGGATTTTTAAAGGACAACAAAAGGCAGGAACATGAGAGAACATAACCTACACCACCGAAGCTGTCATTGACAACTTTTCCTCTTAGCACCCGTGACGTCACACGGACAGGACGTTGCGAAACCTGTCACTGGATTTGCAAAAAAAAAAAAAAAATTGAAACAGTTTTACAATAAATAAAAATAAAAATATGCTTACTTATTAGCCGTCTTTTTATTTATTGTAAAACAGAAAGATGTCTATACAGTGCTTCATTTTCCCCTAAAACCCTTAAATATTAATCCGAAGCAAAGACACAAGAAATAAAGTGCGTGACATTTATAAATGGACAATTGAAATCCTTACAGAAATTTTGCGTTTATAATTTTCTGTAATAGTCCTGATTAAGGAGGATGTGGGTTGTGCTAGTTATGAGGAAATGAAGTCGCTTCCGCAAGATAGGTTAAAATGGAGATTTGCACACGACAAGTCTAATAATAAGGACTGAATACCACAACAACTTCTTTTTCTAAAATTGGTTCTTACTGTGAAATATCTGCTACTTGGTGTTTTATAAAGGCCAGTTTTTTTACTTTACTACTTGTAAAGTCTTGTAAATTTATAGGGAGTACACTAATAATACTATATTTTTTAGACTTTTAGGCAAAACTGTTGATAACCTCTTTACAGTATTACCATTTCAGTTTTTTTCCCCATAATTTTGACAATATTCCGGCAAATATTTGTCGTCCCTTCTCTTTTAATCTGACACTAAGGGAATCTAAATTCAGATTAATATCCTTGGCTTCATTGAAGAAAACAATTTTTATCTCAGAATTGCCATTTTTATAGAATCGTTGGTCAAGTCAAAGAGACAAGATGCTTTGACGGAAAGATATCTGAAACATTTCCAAGTCAATTCGTGTCTTTGTCTGATGGTAGTATTATTCTTAATGAAAGATAGTTAACAGACAATTATTTTGTAATAATTTTACGAAACGTTATGGCATTTCAACCAATAAACCCACGACAAGGTGATTTTTTACATTCCTCTACGGGGGATTTTGTAGTAGACATTAAATTAAAACACTATTTATGTGAATGTGAAAGGTTATTTTCTCACATGAATATAACATAATTTTAGAAACACACATACCCGGAGCAAGTGGTTGCTACAGAATGAATTTATTGATTCATCGGGATTTTGTATTTTTAATTAGCGTTATCAAAATGGTTTAACTGTAAAAGCAGTCTGTGTAATTTGTATCCAAAGTAGTATTATTAATAAGTTCAAACAGAAAAATGTCAGGATTAATGTGAATCCTTGTGCGATCATAAATGTAGGTTGAACATAGAAACAACCATTTCAATTTCTCACATATACTTTTAAAATCCTAACCATGTTTATTAATCAATTGTAACAAAACCCACATGAAATACAAAGTGATAGGAACCTAGCCGTTCTATTTGTTTAATTTCAGATCTTGCTAGTCGTAAAATATTGGAAGAGATTCAAATGAAGAAACAAATTCTCTTGAAACAGGGTGCAGCAACAGCACTTAACTCCTCCAACATAGCATCAGCGTTACCTGTTGGTGGTAACAATGTCAGTACTATTTTTTGTAACATAACTGCAGCATACAAATTTTACGTTCTCCCTGTAGTAATACTTCACATCATTTTGTGAATTTGACATTCATTTTAAATACCATTTTGCTCTTAATATGACAGCCCACTATGATACGTAAAAGTGAAAATGTTAGATTAATATTTATTTTATTATAATATATTTTTGCTCTTCAACAATATATGTGTACTTTTTTCAATGTGTGAGATGCTGTGCTTCTTCTGTTTTAGCCTGCTTCAATGACTGCAGACCACCTTGCGAACCCTTTGAAAAAAGTTGCCATGCAGCAAGCTAACAGTTTATCATTTGGCTATTTTGTACCACAAGAAACCTCATTTGGAAATCTTATATTACCAGTTCTTCCACGCTTCAACAAGTAACGTAATTTACGAGGGCAATGTCTCGCATAAAACTGAAAGCTCTCGAGGAATATTTACAAGATGTGTCTGTGTTTGAAAAGCCTAAGATTTCATTAGAACAATATGCCACATCTGCACATATAAGTTCTCGCATGTTACATACCATCCAGTCTAGTTTTGGGGACATTGAAGGAAGAATTGTTGCCGACTTGGGTTGTGGCTGTGGTACCCTTTCCGCAGGTGCGGTCATGCTGGGCGCCGGACTTTGCGTTGGTTTCGATATTGACTCTGATGCGTTGAGCATATTCACGAGTAACGTCGAGGAATTTGAACTGACTGAAATTGACGCGGTCCTATGTGATGTGACGAAAGGATTAGGTCAAATGATGCACAAAAAGTTTGACACAGTCATAATGAACCCGCCGTTTGGCACGAAACAGAACCAGGGTGTTGATATGGAATTTCTAAAAGTGGCATTACAGATGGCAGACACAGCTGTTTATTCTTTGCACAAAACTTCGACCCGATCACATGTTCTTGCCAAGGCCATGGAGTGGGGAGTTAAAGCACAAGTTTTAGCAGAGCTACGTTTTGATTTGCCAGCAACATACAAGTTTCATAAGAAGAATTCTGTTGATGTAAATGTTGATTTTATTAGGTTTTACAACATTCCAGAATAATTTTGATTCAAAAGGAAAGTAATTTTGTACAATTTGAATTTAATTTTTGAAAATCTACCTGTCTCCGTTTATTCCACATGGTAAGGCAAGTGTATAGTCAAATATTGATTCATTTCATATGTGTATAGTTGAATAAATAAAATTTCAGTTTCATTCCTTTTTCATTTTATACTCCATTATTTTACTACTATTTTATTGTTAGGGGTGAATTTGACTGATGTTAAACTGATAGTGCCTATCCAATTTTAACAAGACGAGAGCTTTCAACTTTTCAGTCATCACCATTCTGAAAATCATCACTTTACACATGTGCTTCCAAGTAATCTTTAAGGAAGGTATCCCGTTTCTTTGAAAAAAAAAATTCTGGAACCTTCCAGTCCATGGACACAAGCCACTCAACTGGAAGGTTCTAGATTTGTATTATTTTCTGATAATTTTTTAAAAAACAGGATAACTCCCTTAGAGATTTCCTGGAAGCATATATGTAAAATGCCGATCTCTTGACATATTTTGAGAATGATCGTTATTGAAAAGTCTGAATTTTTTGCCATGTAAAAATTAGTTAAGTGAGGTTTTTTTTTAACTTCCCTACTACAGTTACTCGATTGTAAAGGAAAATCATGAGGCTGTGTTGTTTCTTTTCTATTCTGAAAATAACTATACCTCATTCCTAAATAATCTGATTCATTGTCCTTCAGGCATGTATCTACATTCTTAGAGAAAATCTATTTTCTTCGAGTACTCGTGCACGTACAAGACACGAACAGCTTCTCAATTAAAAATGTATCACAAGGCGTGCGAAAATTGCTTGTTTTTTGAGATGAGTGTGCCTCAAAACAAAAACTTTGTATTTCTGAGAATGTGGCTTTCCAAAATAAATCTTGCTAATATTGTGTTTAACTTAACCGTTGGCGCCATCTTCCGTGCGATCATAGGTAACAATAGCTGAGCAAAAACATATTTCCATTTCTGTATAGAAAATGTAGGTCACAAAGGGCGGTGAAGAAGTAGCTAGATGTTTGATAAAATAGTTGTAGGACTGACTGCATGCACTGGTCCTAGATAAATTATTTGATCGTGGGAGTTTTATTTTGGCTGTGTATATCGCAAGCAGGACATAATTCTACAGTTATAAACCAAGATTTTGCTGCATCTGAAGAGCTAATTCGTAAACATGGTAATATTTACAGTATTGATGGCCATTTGAAAAAAATGCCACAGGGAACTGTGGCAGACAAGTTCCTGCAAACTAAAGATTTGCCCGTCCAGTTCAGGTTAACCAGTACAAAGACTTGCCGTAACAAATCCTGTATGTTCCTCCAGTTTCCAGGAACTCTTTCAGCTATGTGCAGAGGGGAGATTTGTGTAATCTATTGATATCGTGATCTCATATTCTTATTTCTACCAGATATTTAGGACAAGATGAAGTTATATAATATTTTGGAGAAAAATCTGGTGCAAAGAATTTGTGATCTGTATAGCTTTTGGAAGTACTATTTTCATCAAAAATTAATTAATTTCTTATATAATGACTTAAATTTTTATTAATAAGAAATTTTGTTTTCTGAGTAGATTTCGTAGTTTCTTAAACTGATTCCAGCTTGGAGGTTACGCCTCGCACTGAGTTCCATGAAGTCTTTATGCTGTGTTAGGGGGTTAAGGTGGCATAAGTGATGTTAATATTAGAAGTAAGATGATAGGAAGGTAGGAGGATGTTTAGAAAAGTAGAAATGTTTCAGGTACTATGATAAGTACGCCTAGATGGTGACGGCAGTGCTTTTGTCCGTCGAGTAGGATGGGAAGTTATACCAGAATCTCTCTCAATTAAATGTTAAAAATGTATAATTTTCTATTCAAAATTAATTGGAGCAGAATGTAAATTGTTTTGCCTAGGATCTGAATTTGAAAAATAAGATATAAAATACGACTGTTTTTATGTTTTATACAAACAACGTATCTGCATATATTCACACCTTCTTCAACGTTTACCTCCTTACAATCAAATTATTAAAAAACATAAAAAATGTTATAAATGCCAATTTCTTCATACCAACATGTGGTCCGAGGCAGTGCTAAGAACTTATTTAGCCACAGTTTGCGAAAGACTAAATAATTGGATGGTAAGGAGGTAAACCTGAAGAAAGTGCAAAAATGCACCGAAACGTTGTTTGAATAAAGGATAAAAACGGTCGGAATTTTTTTATTTTTGATTTTTAAATGATGATGTGGTTTTCAGTCCTAAGACTGGTCTGATGCATTCCTCCATGCTAACCGATCTTGCGCAAGCCTTTTCATTTCCTTATAACTGACACCACATCCTCCCTAATCTACTTAGCGTATTCCATCCTTTTCCTCCCTCTTCTGTTCTGCCTCACATACTCTTCCCTCTAATGCTAATTTTACAAGACCCTCATGCCTTAAAACGTGACCCATTAAGATGACATCATATTATGTCATCACTTGTGTAGTCCAAGAAGGGAAGAATGAAATTTTACAAGTTTTAAACTTTATTCAGTGACTTATTCCGGATTATAATAATCTTATAGTTACAAAATATTTACATTAATATAAGCTTCATTAACATGTTTCATTCTGGTTAATTTTAAGGAATTGATAAAAAAATAAGGTGACAATGTCACACAAGTAAAAAGTCATAAATTACATTTAAATGATGTTTTCTAAATTAATGTAGTGCACTATTTACATAACTAGTCACAAGACCCTCGTGTCTTCTCCTAGTCAACGTCCTCCATATTGTTCATTTTTCCCCTATTCCGCTTACAACTTCCTCGTTTGTGATACTATCCCCTTATCTCATTCTCCTACAGCACCACATTTCAAAGGCTTCTATTCTTTTCCTTTCCCCAACTCTTATAGTCCACGTTTCGCACCCACTCTCCATAGAAACATTTTTATCTACGATTTCCTAACATTCACACTTATATTACCCATAAGTAAATTCCTCCTTTTCGCGAAAACTTTCCTTGCCTGTGCTATCCTACTCTTTACGTGTACTATACTTGTACCGTCCGTAGTTATTACGCTTAAGTGGTACGTCACTAACGTGAAAGCTTTCTAGCAAGTTTCGTCCTTTATTTAAGATATTTTTGCCCCTTCCAAACACACATATCTACTTCTAGAAATCCACATTTAATAATAATTGACATCAATCAACATTAATTGATTTATTAGCGATTTAAATAAACTAGTCACAAACACGGAACACAGTGTAACTTTTCAGTTGTATAATCCATTTTGTTAACCCATTTTGCCGATAGAACGGCGCCACCATCGCATCGACACGGCCGTAGGTTGGTGTTTCAGTTAACTTTTAATATCACAGGAAATAAGCCGCGAGGAATGCATTATTAACGACGTGTTCTTTGTTTTCCCTTTCTTCAGAAATCGCGATATTTATTCCGAATTATGTGAATGAAATTCAGCAAATCCTGAAATTGAGCGACGCGGCTCCAGCATCTTGTGGGTGTTTCTCCAGGCCGATATTGCAAATAGGATTCCTTCCTCTCTTCCCTTCCCTTCTCATCCTTTCCCTTCCCACTCCACTGTGCAGCATCGTTAACTATTAACGAAGCCTGTGGCACGTCACGAGGGAGGCGCAGCTGCGACACGTCCGTTTGTTTGTCACAGCTGTGGTTTTAGTTTCGGCTACAGCAATCATCAATCGTACCACAACATCAATCAATCAAAATAGGAGACAACATGCACATTTTTATTTGTTTACTAATTATTTAGGACATAATTACCCTGTTTTCTGGTACACATATAACTGGCCTTATCTTCTCAGACTTACAAAAATTGTGTTACAGAAAATTCTTCTTATATATGTATATATATAATAAAAGAATTTATAAATAATTTTTATTATATATAATATAAGAATTTATTATAATATATATTTATTATAAAAGAATTTACATATATATATAATTTATATACATCAATATTTATATAATTTTTATATATTGTGACAAAAAAACGCGGATTTTGTGGTATTGTGGCGTTATGAGGCGCAGTTCGGCCAACAACAATGTCTAGTCGGCTGAAAGATGGTGATTCCCCGCGGGAGACACCCGCCGAGCGTGTGTAAAAAATGAGGGCGGGGAACCCCGAAATTTTGTGAAATGAACTGGCGGGGAACGCCGGAATTTTGTAAGGGACTTGAAGCGTTGAGCCCCGGAGTTTTGTGAAATAGACCTATGGCGGGGAATTCCCGTCGGAGGATTTAAAAAGGGGAGCCGATGGGTGGCTCGGGATCAGAAGTCAGATGAGTTGAGGAGAGGAAAGACGTGGGCAGAGCAGATGAGCAGAAGTCAGACGAGTTGAGGAGAGGACGGACGAGAGCAGATGCTGTGAGAGGTGGGCGGAGAGCAGACGTGATCAGATGCTGTGTGATGTGGGCAGAGACGTTAGATGTTTCGAGGAAGCAGATGAGTTGCGGATCTGGTTCCTACTACCTTCATCGATAAAAATCCTGCAAGACGCCAGAGAGACGCGGAAACATTCGTGAGGTGGATGTTTGTAGGCCCAGTAATTGTGGGTAAGTTATTAAACAAGCTGTGAAACTTGCTCATTGCTCTGGTTAAATAATATTTAATGATTGTTTTTTCTATTTTCAGCTACTGCATACTCCATCTCTCGAGAGACCCAAAATCCCCTGAGATTAAGCCCATGTAATCACTTTAAAATAATAAATGGAAAATTTTAAAATTGATTATAATTTGTTCTATTGATTAATTAATGTTTTATACCCTAAAAAGTATATTACAATATATATTTATATAATTTATATATATATATATATTTATAACATTTATATATATCAATATATAATTTATATATATATATATCAATATATAATTTATATATATATATATGTGTATATATATATATATATACATACATATATTTATTCCATTTATATATATAAATTATTTATATAATTTATATATATAAATTGAATATATATATAAATTATATAAATATATATTTATTCCATTTATATATATAAATTATATGAATATATATATATAAATTATATAAATATATATTTATTCCAATTATATATATATATATATAATTTTCTGTAACACAATTTTTGTAAGTCTGAGAAGATAAGGTCAGTTATAGATGTACCAGAAAAGAGGTTAATTATGTCCTTAATAATTAATAAACAAATAAAAATGTCTATGTTGTCTCTTTTTTGATATATATATATATATATATATACATAAATATATATAATACTAACTACTTAACTAAAAACTAGAGATATGTTTAGAGGGATATAGGGTGACTGGGGAAGGAGGACGAAGTGAAAATGCTGTAAGATCACATATGAAGGGAGAGGAATGCATGATAAGTAGTATAAATGATTTCCTAATAATCATAGTTATATTACCCGTAAGAAAATTCCTCTTCCCTGCCTATGCTATCCTACTCTAGTTATTACCGCTGCTCAAGTAGCAGAATTCCTTAATTTCCTTCAAAATATCCTTTCCCAATCTAACAGACTTTGTTATTTCACTGTTTCCCATACTACACTCAATTACGTTTGCTTTTCCCTCTGTTAATCCTCATGTTGTACTTGTCTTCCAGGACCACGTTCGTGCCAATTATTATATTTTCCCAAGTCTTCTCCTGAATCCCCTAATCCTTATAGTTTTTATTTCTTCTCCTTGCAGTACGTTTCAGTTGAAATTTACCGTGAACATGTGCAGGTTTGAAGAAACCGGGTTAGACAAGTCAATGATGTTCATGACGAGTCCCGTAAATGTTGCTCCGGTCGACGGTTCACAATTAGAAAAAACAGTTCTGCATGAGAAGTCACTTAAATTCGTGTTCGACAGCGATTGACTTTCTTCACTGGCGGCATCTTTCCAAGGAGGAGACACACAGGAAGTGTGTTTCCCGCCATGACATATGTCTGAACAATGGTGGCAAATGTTTAGAAAAATAATTAATTTTGTAATTAAAAAAAATATGGAACGAGTTATTTTTCTTAATCGGTACTTACAGGTCTCTCCATATGTGGCGCTGTTAACTACAAACGTGTGTTCGCTTTCCTAAACAAAGGGCCTGTTAACAGAGGATCCCCCTGTTTCGTAAATTAAAGCCACTCGCTTGTAAGCAACGCACGGTCAACATAATTATTTAGGGGTGTGGTTAGTAACTGCGAGGTTATGTGAAGGAGGAGATAAAAAGCTGTCGGCAACCGCGGGAACGCCATAACGATATTAAAGTCCTCCCTGGAGGAGGCCTTGTGAATAACGGCGGTCGTTAGTGCCGAGGGCTGCTGCTGCTTGCTTGCTTGCCTCTGGATAACGCTCAGCACCAGCGATAATAGTAAAACAGATAGACACGTTGCTGCAGCATCTCTGTACCACTGATCGTTAAACTAGCTCACGGTGGAAATGTTATCTCTCCCTTCAAGTTCTTTTAAATTACTAAATATATCTGATTGGCGTGCCGCAAGGATCTGTCCTCGGACCACATCAGTGACAGGCTGTGACGCGAAAATAATTACATGACCGTGGATGTGTTGTTTCCACTTTCATCTTAGATTTCCCCCAACAGTCATGAATTAAAATTCGCCCCCCATTTTTTATGGTCAGAGTCCTCCATATTGTTCTGTCTTCTCCTACTCTGTTAAAAACTTCTTGGTTAGTTACCCTATCCGCCCATCTCATAAAAGTAAACATATATTACCCGAAAGGAAATTCCTCTTTTTCTCCTGTGCTGTCCTACTACAGTTATTTCGCTGCCCAACGAGAAGAATTCCTTAACATCCTCCCAAATATCTCTTCCCAACCTAACAGCATTTGTTATTCCACTGTTTCCCATACTACACTCCCATGACCTTGGTCTTCCCTCTATTAATCCTCATATTGAACTCTTTCCCCAGGACCCAATTCATGGCATTTATTATAGTTTCCTGATCTTCTTCTGCCTCGCCTAATACTACAATATCGTCGGCAAAGTGTAGGGTTTTTATTTCTTTTCCTTGCAGTATGATTCCTTTTCCACATTCCGTTTTATCTTTGTTCATCGCCTGTTCTATATGGTTTCCCCCCTGTTAATCTTCATGTTGCAGTCTTCCTTCGGGATGAAGTTAATGTCATTTATTATGTTTTCCCAAGTCTTCTTCTGACTTCCCTAATACTACAATATCATCGGCGACACTTTGTAGTGTTTATTTCTTCTAATGCTAATTTTACAAGACCCTCGTGGCCTTTTAATATACGGCCTTCAAAGTCTTCCATATTGTCCGCTCTTTCCTTATTCTCCTTATAACTTCCTGGTTAGTTACCCTATCCACCTCATAATCTCATTCTCCTACAGCACCACATTTCAAAGGCTTCCATTCTTTTCCTTTCTGCAACTCCTATCGTCCACTGTTCGCACCCCACATAACGGCACGCTACATACCAACATTTTTAGCAACGACTTCCTAATATTCACACTTATATAACCCCTAACTGTTTTTTTTTACTTGTTCTATCCTACTCTAGTTATTACGCTTCCCAAGTACAAGGATTCCTTAACTTCCTTCATATTATCCGTTCCCAATCTAACAGCCTTTATTATTCCATTGTTTCCCTTACTACACTCCATTACCTTGATTTTGTCTCTATTGATCCACATAGTGAGCTCCTTCTCCAGGATCACGTTCATGCCATTTATTATGGTTTCCAAGTCTTCTTCTGATTCTCCTAATACTAGAATATCATCGGAAAAGCGTAGGGTTTTTATTTCTTCTCCTTGCAGAGTAATTCCTTTTCCATATTCTGTTTTCACCTGCTTCATTGCCTGTTAAATATATATATATATATATATATATATATATATAAATTAAACAGTACGGGCGACAGACTGCATCCTTGTCTAACTCCTTTCTTGATTTCTGCTTTCTTTTTTTCATCCTCTATTCTATTACAGCTGCCTGTGTTCTGTAGAGGTTCTCTATATTTTAATCTTGTGCTCTTCAACATCCTTAATGGTGTCTTCTAGTTCACATTATCATACGCTTATCCTTAATCTACTAATGCCATGAACGTAAACCGGTTTTTTCTTATCCTGTCTTCTAAAGTTAGTCGCAAAGTTATAATTGCTTCTCTTTTCCCTACATTCTTCCCAAAACCAAATTGATTTTCTCCTAACTGGCTTTCTATTTGACGTCCCATTCTCCTATATACTTTTTTCCTTAATATTTTTATGGTTTGTCACTATGGTTCTCAATATAGCTATAATTTTTAAATTTTTGTATTGGATCCTGACGCAATTCTCCATGATAATTTATTCTGTGTAAGCCTCTTCACATCGCGCTTCCTCCCTAATTTTCTCAGCGTGTTCCATACTGGGTTTACCCCTTTTGTTAACTTCCGTCTAATGCTAGGACCATCACGTGCCAAAACGTGGCCTGTTAATCTATCCCTTCAAAATCCTCCATATTGTTCTCTCCCCCCCCAAATTCAGCTTACAACTTCCTGGTTAGTTCCTCTGTACTTAAAAAAAGAATTTAAGTATGTTAATAACAATGAAAATGGCCGATGGATATTTGCGTCTTCTCGACACGAGTTTCGAACGCATCTTCGTAGTAATAATGACGTCACGGGAAGGGAAGACGTAAGATGGCGCAGATGTAAGCGGGGGAGTTTAATATACCGTAAAGGTGTTTTAACACACGCCGCGGCGGTATCGTCTTTAAGCTGTTTAAAGTCACAATCCTCCCTTCATATGCTGCATCGATCTCCGCCATTTAAACTTTCTGCAAGAAGGGAGGAAGAAGCTGAAAGAGGATGGCAAGAGAGAGAGAGAGAGAGAGAGAGAGAGAGAGAGAGAGAGAGAGAGAGAGAGAGAGAGAGAGAGAGAGAGAAGGACAAGAAGAAGGGGCGCTGCTGAGGGTGAATCGCATGGAAATGTTAAAATATGAGCCTGCAGCTAGTAGTATCTCTTCCCTCAGTGGCAGATGCGAGGAAATTGCGTTCCTGCAACAGATGGTGGCAGCCCTGCCTGCGGAAGTGTTACGGAGATTCGCGAAGGCAAGAACCTCGCCTTTCTTTTCCTTTCCTGTCTGTCTCACTTAAAGCTGTAAATCTCGGACGGTTATTACGATCCTCGCCCAGTGTCCCATAACCAATCAGCACACACGCGAAACAACAGTGACGCCACATAAACAAAAAAAAAACAACAACATACATTCACACATTCGGAGAGGATCCTTAGCTTAAGCTGAGTTAAAATGTTACACACAGAAATAAACTATCGTTCTCGACTAATTGGTGAAATGATATACATGAGATTCCACTCAGAAATAATACCCACAACATGAATAAAATTTTTGACTGTCTCCTATAAATTTAATTTTTAACATAAAAAGATCAATTTTGTCAGGCATAAATACAGAATTAATTCGAACAGCTCAGAGAAATACCTCTGTACAGTTACTCAAATGAAAAGCTTCATCTCTGGATGAAAATAATTGCCGTTCAAAGCCACAGATAGCGTTGTACTGTATGACACTAGCGCACAAAGAATAAAGAACAACGTATTAGTAATTATGAAAAAACAATGAAGAAAACCAATAAAAAATATTCACGATTAAATGTGTTGTTGTGGTATTCAGTCCTAAGAGCGGTCAGATTCAACACCTCCATGCTAACCTATCTTTTCATTTCCTTATAAGAAGCACAACACACATCCTCCCTAATCTACTTAGCGTATTCCACCCTTCGCCTCCCTGTTCTGTTCTTACTCCCCCACACTTCCCTCTAATGCTAATTTTACGTGACCTATTAATCTATCCCTTCTCTTGGTCACCGTCCTCCATATTGTTCGCTATTCCTTAGAACGTCCTCATTTGTGATTCTATCCACTCATCTTATTCGCCTATAGCACTACATTTCAAAGACTTCTATTCTTTTCCTTTCCCCAACTCCTATCGTCCACGTTTCGCACCCCATATAACGCCACGCTGCACACGAACATTTTTAGCAACGATTTCCTAATATTCATACTTATATTACCCGTAAGTAAATGCCTCTTTTTCCTTGCCTTTGCTATCCCACTCTTTATGTCTACTATACTTCTACCATTCTTAGTTATTACGCTTCCCAAGTAGCGGAAATTCCTTAACTTCCGTCAAAATATCCCTTCCCAATCTAACAGCCTTTGTTATTCCACTGTTTCCCATGCTACACCGCATTACCTTGGTTTTGCCTCTATTAATCCTCATATTGAACACTTTCTCCAGGACTACGTTCATGCCTTTTATTATGGTTTCCAAGTTTTCTTCTGACTCCCCTTATACAACAATATCGTCTTCTTGCAGTATGATTCCTTTACCATATTTCGTATTCCATTATCAACTGTTCTCTGTGTAAGTTAATCAGCATGTGAGACAGATTGTATCCTTGTCTTACTCCTTTCTTGATTACGGCTTTCTTTTCTTGATATTCTAGTCTAATTCCTTTTGCCTGTCTTCTTTAGAGGTTATGTAAAAGTCTCATTTCTCGATATTTTATTCCAGTGGTCTTCAAAATCCTTAATACGTCCTTTAAATTAAAATGATTTTAATTTTTTGGAATTTTCCTTATATACTCAAGAATTTTGACTGAAAATATTTCGGCAGTCTTTGCAGTAGACCAAAAAAAAGTTCCTATTAAATTTTTGTTAGCGTATGGAGTGTAATTTGCAATAAAGTGAAGTAAATACGATTAAATATAACTTGTCTTTATTTTAACAACAAACTTGTTCGCTGCGGATACAGTAATCAGGGCAGTGTGTGGGGTGAGAGCAGAAGAGGGGAGCCAAGGATTGGAATACACTAAGCAGATGTGGGTTGTGCTAGTTATAAGGGAATGAAAAGGCTTGCGCAAGATAGGATGGCATGGCGGGTTGCATCAGACCAGTCTTAGGACCGGACACCACAACCAGAACAATAATGTCAGAGAGCAATTGGAAACGTATTTTGGAGGGAATCGGAGCATGTCACAAATACGTTAATTAATTTGTTATGGTTGCTCCGGGGAGACTCGTTCAATTAGGTCAGCATTAAGGACATTGGTAGTCGTTACCCTGGCGGAGGAAAACATATCATCAAGGCGGCTCGGATGGCTATAAATGGCCGCATCTGTATCTGGTCCGGCATCAGTCCATCAGCAGCTGCATCCAGGGAAATAATGCTCCAGCAGGTGAGATGACAAGAGTCGGGCGTTCACATTGAGCCAGAGCTGCTCGTAGTTACAGAGGTGTAGCGTGGCGGGGGCGGCTAATATCCCAAATAAATAACACAAACTGTTTACAACACGAAAGAACAATTGTATCCTTTCCGGATAGTTACTTAGAATTTCTGTACATTTTGGAGAATTTTTGGATCTAAATAAGGGGGCGGCAAAATTAGGATCCCCTCCCCCCCTCCCCGGGCGGCTTAATACTGGGCTACGCCACTATTTTGTGCCTAACTCGGCGCTAATCTATTTTTAATTAGTAATGTATCCAAATTTCTCGCACTCATGATTCTGTAATAAAATGAAGATATGAGCACGTTTTCTGGCACTTTGCGCCCTAACGTGGGGCTAATATATATATATATATAATCTTAACAAAATAAGGATTTAAAACTAAATATATATATAACGATTTGGCGCCTGACGTGGGGCTTATATATATTTAATCGTAACAAAATAGGGACTTAAAACTATTTATAACGTGTTTGGCGCACGACGTGGGGCGAATATATTATTTAATCGTAGAAAAATAAGGACTTAAAACTATTTATTTCGTTTTGGCGCATGACGTGGGGCTAATATATATTTAATAGTAACAAAATAGGGACTTAAAACTATTTATAGCGGTTTGGCGCCTGATATGGGTTTCAAATCAAGACTTTCATATTGCTCTTTTCAATTTGGCGCTCATAGTGGCTCCAAAACATTAATTAGTAACGCAATAAGGACATAAACGGTTTACGTAACATTACTTTCTGCGCACCGTGGTGCCAATTTTTTAAAATATCATGTTATTATTTTTACAGGATTTAAAAACCATGTTTATTTCAATGCCACTCGATAATGGTCGAGAAAAAGTGAGAGGGTGAAAGTTGGGGTTGGGGGATTGAAGTAGCAGAAATGAAGGCACCACGACGAGGGATGATTAGGACGTAGCGAGGAAATTGAAATAGGGTCGTGGGAATTCAAGGAAAGTGTAAACTAAGTACTACTGAACATTAATAGTAGTACAACGGTTTAAGGGCTCTGTTCCACTGTTCCAAAGGTTTTCAGGAGCAACACATCTAAAAAAAGAGTAATGAAGTGGAAAAGAATTAAAGAAGCGAAGGGCAAAAATATCAGGAAAAACAATTAGAATAAGTATCACTGAAACTGAAATGAAAAAGAAAGGAATAAACTTTTTTTATAGAGTATAAAAACTTTTATTGCTAGAATAACACTTTCAGTTTAAATGACTGTCCCCTGCCTTAAAGAAAAATGTAATAGAAAAGCGCCACCTATTTCGAATTACAGATTATCGTGTTTTCTTACTTGTATTTTATTTGTGTGGTTTGGAACCAGGTCCTTTCTTTCGTCGCCTTTGTGGCCCTCGTCATGGCCGAGGAAGTGGTCGAGCGCAAAGTTCCGCCAGGGTCTTACATCGCCCGCCAAGCGACCAACGTTGGCGACCCTGCTCTGTGGAAGGAAGACTTCAGGTACGGTCAACATGATGGACGTTGACAAAAAATAGTTTATTTCTCCAAAAAAACCGATTGAAAAGTACAACAATAAAATAGAGACAATTGTTTGGACAGTAAAGTATTACAGAAGAAAGGGGGCCGAGAATTATAATCATTTGTTTGTTTTGCAAAGCTGAAGGTTTCTGAGGCACTTTGTCTCTCTTTACGTATTATAGAGCAATGACTACTAGACAACCTAAAGCAGAAATGCAATATAACAGTTCATTATGAAAATTTTAAAGCGGTTAGAGATGAATATAAAATGTTAAATAGTTATTAAAATGTTTTTTTTACTGTGTGGCGCCCAACGTGGGGTTAGTGACTTGGTTGAGGAGAAAATATTTACAGATATAGTGTAGATGTTGTTGTGGTAATCAGTCTTAAGACTGGTCTGTTGCAACCATCCAAGCGCAAGCCTTTTCATTTCCACATAAGTACCATATCCCACATCCTCCCTAGTCTGCGCACCGTATTCCATCCTTGGAGTCCCTCTTCTGTTCTTACCCCACACACTTCCCTCTAAATCTAATTTTACAAGACCCTCGTGTCTTAAAATGTGGCCTATTAATCTATCCCTTCACTTGGTCAAAGTCCTCCATATTGTTCACTCTTCCCCTATTCTACTTAGAAATTCTTCGTTAGTTACCCTATCCACACTCGTCCCTATCACATCCCACATCTTCCCTAGTCTGCTTACCGTATTCCGTCCTTGACTCCCTCTTCTGTTCTTACCCGACACATTTCCCCCTAATAAGAATTTTACAGGTCTCACGTCCCTACCATATCCCACATCCTCCCTAGTCTGCATACCGCATTCCATTCTTGAACTCCCTCTTCTCTTCTTACCTCATACACTTCCCCCTAATGATAATTTTACAAGTCCCTCGTGTCTTAAAACTATTAATCTATCCTTTCAAATCCTCCATATTGTTCTCTCTTCCCGTATTCTGTTAAGAACCTCCTCGTTAGTCATTCTCCTACAGCACCACATTTCCAAAGCTTCTACTCTTTTCCTTTCCGCAACTCCTATCGTCCACGTTTCGCACCCATATAATATCTGTCCATTGATATCTTATCTAAATCTGCTTGAAGAGCTATTTCATCACCTACATCGTAACAAGTCCATGAAGGCCGTTCCACCGAGAGTCGATGTAGAGTTTGTTTCCCGCCCCTGCAGATACTCGGCCCAGGATGGAGCGTCCCGCGAGGAAGCCGTGGTCTTCAAGCGGGTGGACGACAAGCTGGTCCCCGAGGTGACCGGAAGCTACTCCTACCTGGACGCCGACGGCCGCGTCATCAAGCTCAGGTACAGAGCCGACGAGAACGGATTCCAGGCCCAGGGCGACCACATCCCCCGCCCCGTGGAGCAGCAGCGGCAGATCCCCCTCCTGAAGAAGGAGGAGTTGGTGGAGGAGGATAAGGAGAGGGTGCTCTTGGTGGAGGAGGAGGGGGAGCGGGAGCGGGAGCAGCTCAGCACCAGCTCCACCACCACGACGACGACCAGCACCACCTTCAGACCGTTACTGTCCACCAGGAAGCCTTTCGGAAGGCGAAAGATATTTGTGTAAAGGGGTGCAGAAGGGGCAGCGAGTCTACATTGGGGCTTTGAATAAATAATACAACTGGGAAAATGGTTCCTTATTCAATCAGACGCTACTCGTCACTTTCCTTTCACTCCAATGGCTTTATCTCGTTTCTATATGGGTGGGTTGATGTTGAAATGGAATAAAAGATGTGTGTGAGGTCTCTCTCTCTCTCTCTCTCTCTCTCTCTCTCTCTCTCTCTCTCTTTCCCCTATTCACTTCCCTGTAATGCCAAGATCCTCGTGATCTATTAATCTATACCTTAAAAGTCCTCTATGTTGCTCTATTCTCCTTAATTCTTTTGATCTCGATCCTCATGGCCTCAAGATATCCCTTCAATGCCCACCATATTGCTGTAATCTGCATGATTCCCTTGATCTTGTAATTATTGGCACAAGAGCCCTTTGTGAACCTTGGCCCCCTCTTCTACAAACAGCCTCCAATTTTCTTCGACCATAAGCTGTTCCTTCTCTTCCATCCTCTTATTCCCATCTTCCTCAAGTCTGAAATTACATCATCCGTCAATCTATATCTTGGTCTTCCCTTTTTTTCTTGTGTGACGATGCATTTCTTTCGCTATTCTCCTCGTTGTCCGTTCTTCTCCCATTCTCTCCATCCAGTCGAACCTTCTGCTCCTTCCCAAATACAGCCATACGTCCTTTCCTTGAATCATCTAACTCCGCGGCGTTATACTTTGTCCTTCATCCTTCCTCTGTCCGAATATCTTCCTTAATATGCACTCTGAGGCCAACTTCGGAAACCATCGGCCAAGTTCGTGGATCATGGCTGACGTCACCGGGTGTGACGCCTCGTTGCCGAGACCGACAAACGCCACAGATGGAAAACAAAAAAAGAAATAAAAAAGTATTTGGTGGGGTGTGCGGGATTCCTCTCCCCCTCCGTGGTTAACCGCGGAATGAACGTGGTCAGATCCCTTCACTCTCCCCCACCCCGCCCCCGCAGTGGTAAAACAAGAACGTGTAATTAGGGAGGAAATTAAGTTGGTCCATCGAGGTCGAAGCCGCAAATAGAAAAAAAATTAAGTTCTAATCAGTTTTACATTTCATTTACTTTTTTTAAAATATCACGTGGTTATAATCTGGATGAATATAAATAACGTTCGAAGCCAAAATATTTTAGTAGAACTATTTCCTTGACTATGAGAAATTGTCTCGTATTTGATGATAAATTGCCGCAGTAGGCTTCCTGTCAGGAATGCCACGTTAGCCTCGTGTCATATTTTTTTTTGAATTAGTATTAACCCCCCTACTTCCGGCTGTGACAATCGTCTCCGGTGTAAGGAATGTTCCCAGATCCAGATTGTGAGCACCGAGAGAGATCATCCGAAGCTCCTAGTGGCGAGTCTTTAAGGCGAAAGGCAGCCATCTTTGAATTCGACCGTCCCTTTTGTCTCTCTAAATAATGTAATATGAAAAAGATCCAGTTCCGTGTATTTATGTACTTCGGCGCGACTTATTCAGAGCCATTAAATAATAAAAGGACCTGTCTGAGATAATAAGCCCGGTTGATATATTTTTAACTAATTAATTATGAAAATCGAAATTAATTTGAAAAGGGAACGATTATAAATTTTAAATTAATAGTGACAACACGGCTATTTTGTCCACTTCCTCGTTTGAATTTAGGTTTATTTTCGGAAATAATCGATGATTTAGTGAAACCAGATAAATAGAGAATCAAATTCTGAACAAGTTCCCATTATAAGACTAAATAGTGTTTGAGCGATCCTGAGATAGATGGCTCTCATTCATTCGCTCCTAATACTTGACTTTTGACACTGGCGTTAATAAGACAAGAGATTAGACTATTTTTTAATACAGGAAGATTAAAATCTAATTAAAAACTTCCAAATTCCGTTTAAGAGCCATTTGCGAGCAAAAGATGCTAATGTTGCATCGAAACGTCAGCCTATCTCAACATTATTTTTTTTCCGAATTCAGATCCTAGAAAAAAACAATTTCCATTCTCCCTCCAACATTTGCGAATAGAAAATTATATATTTTTAACATATAATCGAGAAATATGGCGATATAACTTCGCAGTACTGATTTCGAGACACGATCACTTTTTTTAATCTTCCATATATTCATTGCATATTTGAAAATACTAAGACGTGGTCTAAATAAATAACCCAGTTTAATTTTGTCTTTTCCTGCTTTAGGAAGGATTTTAGTGGACTCGGCTGTTTTTACATGAGAAGCGCAGGAGTGGGGATGACGTCACGCTGCTATTCCCCCCCCTTCTGTCTATTTAAGATACTCTTTGGTTACCTCTGCCCTAGAGCTTTATACGCGGGCAGGAAATAAAGTCTCTTAGGACGGGGAAATGGATAACTGCAGGGGTGAGTGGTGGAGATTATAAATGACAAAAAAACATCATCACTGGGATTGGATAAATGAAGAGCTAATTTCGCGGGATTATTTATTTAGTGCCGGTGCAGTGGGTGGGAGGCAGATGGAGTAACACGGGCTCGCAATTGGTTGAAGAGAGAGAGAGAAAAGGAGAGAGAAGTAGAGAGAGAGAGAGAGAGAGAGAGAGAGAGAGAGAGAGAGAGAGAGAGAGAAGCGACGCTAACACGGATATTGCATTTCTCGTATCATCGATAAATCGAGAGCGCGCGCGGAGCTTTAAAGGGACTCTGCTCTAAACCACGGCCACAGATATTATACACGCAATCGGGTTAACCTCTATACAGTCTTATCCTCACTTTGCCCTACAGAGATGAGTTCCCATCCTCTTCCAAAACTTTATCTAGTCGTGTTTCTGGTACTGAGGCTGCCCTTTCTCTGGCCCCTAATATTTATTTCTTAAAATTACAATGGTTCGTTTGTCATGTGTCTGTATCTATTACTAAATCAGGAATATTTTTTAAATGATTATGGGGTTTTTATTTAAATTATTTAACGATAATATCTATATAATTATAAATAAATCACTTTAAAAGACGCCCTGCATGCTATTACAAATACATAAATTCAAAGGGACGATTAAAATATCAGGGCTAATAACTTATGGAGGAAAACATGTCACTTGACGAACCTTTTTCTTGTTTTCATTCGTGTTTTGATGCCGGTTACTAGGTGGCGGGTTGAATTGTAGACTTTTCCTCTGCCGGAGGAAAGTGGGATGAACCTGGTACTGCCGGTGATTGACAAAAACTGAGTTTTACCTTCTTCTTCCATCTCGTCAGTTAGAATGTCCATTCTGATTTTTTATGTCCTTAAAAATCCAAAATTTCGAATAAAATTGGGAAGGGGTCCTACTGCGCTACAGTTTGACTTCCTTAAACGTTCGGGAGAAGTCTCGTAAGCGGCTCGGTTGTGTAACCACAAACATGGAAGGAGAGTTATACTTAAATAGTATTAGAATATTTGTCTGTGTGGCGTGAGAGAGAGAGAGAGAGAGAGAGAGAGAGAGAGAGAGAGAATACAAGGGAAATCTTCCCAATTCTTTTTGTATCTCACCTGATGAATGAGTGAAAAACAAACAATATAGAATGTTATTTTAAACACGTCACTTGTATTTAGAACCGTCTATTAACGTGAAGTGTTTTACTGAACCGCGGTAAAGTCAGGTACTGTAAGGGTTCCATCATTGAGACGAGTTTTAAATGTAACATTACGGGTATTGCGTTAAAGTCATTGAAAGGTTGTTGATGTTGTTGTTGTGGTGTTGGTAATCAGTTTTAAGACTGGACTGGTGCAACCCTCCATGGTCAAGCCTTTTCATTTCTACAAATCAACCACATCCTTAATCCTCCCCAAATCTGCTAAACGGATTCCATCCTCGGCCCGAGAAAATCGGCAGAGCGAGGTCCGGAGCCAGGTCAGCGAGCAGGGCTGCCACTCTACATTACCTCGCCCCCCATCTCTCCCTTCAACAAACCACTCCTTCCCCCCCAAGCTGTTTTTAAAAAATTGTAGCGTTGCTACATCAACGAAGCTTATATATTTTATATTTATGACTTTCAACCACTACAAGGCAAACTTTGTCCCACTCTTCTGCGATGCGCTGTCCAAGTATTAGTAGAGGTCCACTAATTAATTAATTTTTTTAAAAAAAAGAGAGGTAAGACACACAGATGATTCAAACTTTGCGGATAGGTTTCGAAGGGTTTTCACTGTCTTTTTCTAAATTTTCAGACCGTTTACAGCAACAGTTTGAAATCTATGAGTTGTCAAAGTCCTGATATATGAAAGGAAGAGAAAAACCCTTGACTTTTACTGTTTTTTTTGCCTAAATTTATTTATTTACGTATCTTAAAATTGCATTAAATTCTGCGTAAAATGAGACCTTTCACAATAACGTGGGCCAGTGAGGCTCCAAACTCAGGGCTATACTATGACGACACGTGGTTCCTCCTCCTGCTGCTGCTGGTTAATGACTTGTTTACGGAGGCGGCGGCGTGTCGCAAGAGAGAAGACCTCAGGGGAGGAAGTGTTCCTACTCTGACAGCGTGTTGTTCGATCCGTCGCGGCATTCCCTGCATTCCCTTCCTACAGCACGACAGACGCGTCACTCACTCCCCGTCAAGGGTATAAATAAGTACATTCAACTAAGGCCCCTGCCTCTAATACGAGAGGCGGGGGCGTCCGCCATTTCTAATCTAGTGTGCTTCGCAGTGTAGAACATCGAAAGCGTTTGTCTGTTCTGGTGTGGTAATTTCATCAGCAATATGGTTAGCTGTGCAGCTGTAAACTGTACGAATTGTACCCTAAAAGGATTATTTCGGTTTTTCAAATTTCCAAAAGAATTAATTCGAAGGAAAGGAAGGATTATAAATTGTCCAAGAGACAAGTGGAATCCTGGAGAATATCTATGCCAGATAAATTTCTTGTTGTATTTAAATTACTTAGCTTCATTATTGAAGCGTTAATCAAACTTTCAAGTTTACTTAACTTTATTTACGAAAGAGATGCATACTTCATGTAACTTTCTACAAAAAAAGTATGTTCTATCTGTGCACATGTTTATTTGTAAAAAAATTCGGTTACAAAATACATTAATATGAAGTTTAGCTCAAGCACAGAACTTTAAATAAAAGTCATTTGTCACTTTAATACCTTTGTAATAATTAGTTTGTATTTTTATGTTAACTTATTCTAACTAAAAATAAATACCTTTATTTAAGCAACTACAAGTATATTTTGTTTACCACATGTGGTGTATATTTTAATCTTTTACGTGTATTGATTTAATTAAAATGTTCAAAACTTAGAATAAATTAGTTAAATCACAAATTTTGACTTCATTTTCGATATTATTAATTAAAATTTAAAGTCTTGAGTTGAGATAATCATTGAGAAAATAAATTTATGTACTCTGGTTCGATAATGCATTCATTATTTATGTTATTACATAAAAATCAATCTGAAAATATTGAATGTATTTCAACTAACAGACACACTGAACTTGAACAGTTCCGTAAGTTTAAATATGGCGGACGGCCCGGCCTTATATTACAGCCCTGGGCTCTACATTCAACCAGCCACAGCGTCTCATGCAGACCACCTGGAGACATCTCAAGGTCACTTCACACCTCTACTTCGTCACGCTGGAAGCCTTTCCCAGATCAAAACGTTCTACTCACCAGAATTTTGCTAAACATACACCTGGGTTCCCGGCGTTTCCCTACCCGCTTAAAGCGTGAACCACAACCCCTTATATAAAACAAATGTAAAAAAATAACGAAAGCCGCATGCTATTCAACAGAAAATAAAAAATCTATTAATTTTGTGTAGCTAAGACTGGTCTGAACCACACTAACCTAACCTATTCCATCCTCGTTCCCCCCTCCTCTGTCCTTAAACCACACACACTTCCCTCTGATGCTCATGTCTTGAAACGTGGCCTATTAATCTGTCCCATCAAAGTCCTCCGTATTGATCTCTTTTCCCCCCTATTCCGCTTAGAATATCCTGGTTAGTGATTCTGTCCACCTCATCTCATTCTCCTACAGCAGCACATTTCAAAGGCTTCTTCTATTCTTTTCCTTCCCGGAGCTCCTACCGTCCTACGTTTCGCACCCATGTAACGTCACGCTCCATATGAACGTTTTTTAGAGATGATTTCCTAATTTTCACACTTCAATTACACGTAAGGAAATTCCTCTTCCCTGCCTGTGCTA
This sequence comes from Eucriotettix oculatus, assembly GCA_034510155.1. NCBI lineage: Eukaryota > Metazoa > Arthropoda > Insecta > Orthoptera > Tetrigidae > Eucriotettix > Eucriotettix oculatus. The sequence continues at coordinate 14,783,341 of CM067381.1, forward strand.
TCCTACTCTAGTCATTACTCTTCCGAAGTAGCAGAATTTCTTAACTTCTGTCTGTTATTCCACTGTTTCCCATACTGCACTCCATTACATTGGTTTTCCCTCTATTAATCCTCACATTGAACTCTTTCTCCAGTACCCCGTTCATTGCCATTTATTATGGTTTCCAAGTTTTCTTCTGACACCCCTTATACTATAATATCGTCGGCAAAGTGAAAGTTTTTTTATTTCTTCTCCTTGCACTATGATTCCTTTACCATGTTTCCTTTTACCTTTCTTCATCGCCCGTTCTCTATATACGTTAAACAGCATGGGCGACAGAGTGAATCCTTGGCTTACTCCTTTCTTGATGTTCTATTCTAATTCCTTCTGCCTCTTTTCTTTAGAGATTATATATGTCTCCTTTCACCATATTTTATTCCAGTCATCTTAAAATTATAATGGTTTTATTTTTTTTTGAAATTTTCCTAACATATTAATTATGACTGAAATTATTATGTCAGTCTTTGCAGGAGACCAAAAATAAGTTCATATTAAATTTTTGTTAGCGTATGGAGTGTCATTTGCAATTAAGTCAAATAAATAACAGACTTACATTATCGTAAAAAATTTTGACCAAATTAATATTAACGTTATAATTTTTGTGTCTAGTTGCCTGAGAAAGTCCACAACAGACGGAGGGAAATTTGTATTTGTATTAACTAAATGTAGACGTATTTCGCCGTAATTTTATTTATTAAATTGTTTTACTTAATGGCAAAAAAATAGTTTTTTAAAATTTGACTCTGTAGATCTTTAGGAAATTAATTAAATGTTAATATAAATTAAGTAATGGTTAAGGGATTCCGGTGTTATATAAAAGGGAAGGGTTAGGGGGGATTGTTTATGTAATGTGACGTAAGGATCGTCTCGGAAAATGACTAATGTTAAGTCTCTCTGACCATAGTTCGTAGTCTCAATGTTGAAAATAGGTACACACGCGCTTAGTTATGATCTCTGACGTCTTGAGCTCCTTTACTTATACTCTTTGCCGTGTGTTTATTATAGTGATGGCAGTGGACTTGTATCTGAGTAGCTGCAGGTAAGGGATGAAACCTTTATGTAACCTGCTCACCCACCCTCGTCACTATTCGTAATTAAACTGTATTTTACTCTCGCGTGTTCGCTCATTGCCAAATAATAATTACATTCTGCTACAATTGGCCGACCACGAAAATGTGTAATTGTTATTTTCTAGTTCTGCTGCTGCATGTTGCGACCTTCATTAAAATTACAGTGGAATTAGTTTATTATTTAGTGGGCAGCAGCGCACGTGTAATATTGGCCAAAAGGAAATGTTATTAATTTTTCTATTCTTTTTTGTTGATTGCTGCAATGTCCAAAGCACACACACACAGACCCTTTGTGAAATATTCTCCACAGAGTTTCTAATTATCTATTGTAAATTTCAAGAAATAAATTACATCTGTGTGTAATCAGCCTCAGTTAATTAAATTTTAATAAATGTGCTGAAGGAAAACTCTTTGGTTCCAAATAAGACAAAAAATTTAATAAGATGCAAAATATTAGTTCAATTTTGATTGTAGTTTTTTTTAATTTTGCTCTTTTTAAAATTAAATTTTACTAAATTGGTCATAATTCAGTCAAATAAAATTAAATAAAACCCTATGTTTTAATATAATCTTTAATCATAATTTAGAAATATATTTTTGATCCAAAACAACAATTCACATTTGATTGTAGTTTTTCTTAATATTTTTTATTTATTAGTAAATATTACTAAGTTGGTCTTAATTTAGTCAAAAAAATACTAAAAACCTAAATTTTAATACAATCTACAATCATAATAGAAACGTGTTATTGATCCAAAATTATAATTCATTTTCTGTTTTTGTTTTTCTTAAACTTCTGCTTTTAGTAAATTTTACTAAATTGGTCATAATTCAGTCAAAAAAATTAAGTAAAACCTATTTTTTAATATAATCTATAATAAAAGTATTAATATAATCTATAATAAAAGTATTTTGATCCAAAATTCAAATTGTATTTTATGGTAAATTTTCTCAAGATATTTGTTTCTTTTAGTGAATTTTAAAATAGGTCATAATTCAGACAAAAAATTTACTGAAAACTAAAATTTTAATATAAATTAGGAATGTATATTTGAATTATATTAAATGCTGTGACTGATTCTTGACTTGGAATTTTTATTATGCTGTTGAATCGGTCCTTTTACGTCGACACGGATTAGTTGAGTAGTTATAGCACCCGCCCACAAACGGGAGGTCCAGGGTTCGAGTCCTGACATTTTTTCCATTCTCGACGTTCTTCTAAAATATCTATGCGATCCTGCTTGAGCTTAGGGTGAAGCATTTCTATATACTTAGCAATAATTTATTTTGGAAACGTTTCGTCCGTCCCGTCTCAACTTTTAAGGATGTCTTCAGTCGTTTCGTAATTAAATTATTTCATTCCTGAATTTTGGTCGTTCTTTAAGTGATTTATTGATAATATGAAGTCAGATTTATTCAATTAATTTATTTCTTAAGTTATTATTCAATGACATCAGAGCAGAAGTGTCTATTATTAATTGACCGGGATTTAAAAACATCTCTATGAAAGTTTGTAGTCACTGCACCTCAAAGTAGTCACATTAGTTTATTAAAATAACCACTAATAGTTTCATTTCGAGTAATGTTGAATAGTTATCCTGGTGATTTAGGCCCGGGGAAGAGAGGGAGGAGGAGAAATTTTATTCACATTGAGCTAGTCTGCAGGTTATCTCTCCCTCTCTCTTTCTCTCCCCCCGAAATTATTGGTTGCACAAAAACCTTACACAGAATACACAATTCATTAGTCACAGTTCATCAATGTATTCAATTTGCACCGAAACTTTTCAATTCCCGTTCACTGATCCCAACAGCAACATCAGACACGCTTCGTTTAATTTAATATCCTCCCTTTTTTATTTAAAAATAAGTAAATAAATTCAAATTAGGAACTGGTGTATTGAAAATGAACGTGGAACTGTTCACCAGGGGGGCGGGGGATCGAGGGAGGGTGGGGAGGCGTATGGTATTCCTGAGAGAATTGTTAAATGTACCCTGAATGATGTAAAATATTTTCAGTGGTCACCGGAATCGTTCCCTGCGGAACGCTCAAAGTTACGGCACCCGTAAAATACCGTCTCGCTGCAACTTGGCACTGTGAAATAATAAATAGATGATAATCTCTGCAGCGAGAGCAACCCACAGCTTTAGATACTTTTTTTAAAGGGATTACTTCGGAAATGGGAATACAACCTGGGAAAACCGGGGTGAAAATCTCCTTCACCCCTCAATTGGTCTTCAATTTTCTAATATTTAAATCAATCCCTCGCTCGAGGTGTACAAATTTCCATTACTCGGGCAACCCAGAGCCAATTAAATATAAAGTAGACAGTGGCTCAGTTGCGAGGCGACGCCGGGCACTCAGCTAGTCTATACCAATACATATAATTGAAGTGTCTGTCTGTCTAGAATAGGCTCCGAAACGGCTCAACAGATTGCAATGGAAAGTTGAGGGTTTAAAAACAGGAGATTCAACTTAAATATTAGTTCATATTTCATTTCAATATATTGCAGAATATATATATGTGTGTGTGTGTATACGTGCATTCGAGTCTCCAAATAGTGAATTCGTGTTACCTATACTCTTGATCTATTCAGTCTCCGATACGGCTTATTGGATTTCAGTGAAAATTTTAGGGATTGGAACAGAAATTTTGACTTAAATTTTCGTGTATGTTTCATTTCGATATCTCGTAGAGTTCAGAAAATATTCGTGTAAATATTTTTAAATCCATTGAATTGCCGTGTGAAAGGCGGCGTGAAAACCAGATGCGAGTTATTAAGTCTTATAAGGCGTTCGTATACCATTAATCCTACTTACCGTGTTATTATAAGCGAATTTTTGGCAGCATAAGAGAGAGAGAGGGAGGATATTCTAACTCCATCTATTCGCACCGTAATATACCTATAGTTGGCAGAGAGCTGCGTCTCTGAGAAATTTCTTTGGATCGTCGATACGATTTATACGTAAAGTGGTTGTATTTTTCGCGTGAAGTAAATTTTAATATTTAGTAATTGCTCATTTTTATTGACTCCGAAACGTGTGAACCTGTTGAAAACCAACTGCGAGTTATGAGGTTTGCCCTGAAGCGATCATAAATAAACGATACCGTACTTTTTATATATTCAATTAACTCAACTTTATCAAAATTTTGTACCTGTTGTTTCGTTTTGACGGGCAAACAAAATATGGAACGAAGTCGCGAGGCATCCAGCTAGTTTATAAATAAAATAAAACCGCCTTCTATTGTTAAGTTTTTAGATTAGATGTATCTTATCTTAGAATTTAAGTATAATATTTTAAAGAAATAAATCTAGACGTTTCGTATAACGAAAAGTGAAAACGACTTGAGAAGTCGATTAAAAAGGGTTGTTACTTTTAAATATTAGAAATTATCTAAGGTTTTTAGGGAATGGTTTATTGTCAAGCAGTGAAGATGGAGCCTCGCCGTACCTTGAGACATATATACGCACAAATCTCGACGAGATATTAAATTCCCTGTATAAGATGCGGCAAGGAAGGATTATATATATACGACACACATCCTGACTGACGCCGTCGTTTTCTTTTCCTCCGGGTGGAACAGACAAATATTGCAATAACCTTCCGCCAGCTCAAGGATCGTCAAGTCCTTTACAATTCAATAAAGTCGGGGTAAATATTAAATTTGCTTTTATACAGTAACGGCGGAAGAGACGTGGAAACAGAAAACGTCTTTAAAAACTAGTGCGTTAACATTTATTCATAATGTAATCGTACACTGGCTTGACCTCAGGGGTCAGTAATGAGGTTTACAGTCAAGGGGAGGGAAGCCATAAGCAGACAGAACCTCGCCATGCTGCTTAACAAGCCGTGCTTAGCAGACATTCATATCTTTTGTAACGCTCATGCTTTTTCCCAGAGAGAGTAAATATTATCCGCGGCACAAGGGAACTTACATCTGAGACAAAGAGCGAGAGTTGCGCCGCACTTCAACAAAGCGGCTAAACTTGTAATTAATTACTTTTACATTCATTGAGAGGAGGAGGGAGGAAAAAACCTGTGACAAGAGTCGTAAATTCTTAAAACCTAATTACCAGAAACTTTGAAATATTCAGCGTTTGCCCCCTCTCCTCCTTTTTTTTTAAAAAAAATGAGCGGCTCACGTTGTAAAAGCTCTGGAGCAGCTGAGCTGCTATGTTATAACATACAGTACTCTCATACTTTACTATATAATGGAATAAACTTACATAAAAGGACACAGAAAAAAAGACATTTTATTTGCCCAAAACTTGAAGTTGAAAAGTTCAGTAAGACTGGATTCTACTCTAAACTAAAAAATTGCAAGGAAAACAATTTTTTTTAAATTTAAAAATAATATTTAAACAAGAAATAACACCAATTAAAATAAAATAAAACTTATCTTCCTGCTCCTTTAAAAAGGCATTATAAATTTAGAAAATGAATAGACTTTATTATAAATTTAAATAGAATTCAAAATTGATCTTTTTCCCACGGGATAGTTGGGCTTAAATACCATGGCCCTTACTTATTGAATTTTGGTAATGGTGGTTTTCAGTTGACGGCCTGGAGGGATTTATGGTACTTATGCAAACACAGAAACTCGTAGGTACTCTAGTAATATAGGTAGAAGAGAGAAATTATCTTTGGAGACAGCTTGACGTAACGCAGTCACTGGAGGAGGAGAACTTTTGAGAGGAGCGGGACATCTTGGAAGGAGAGGGGCTTTGGGGGGAAAGGAAGGGAAGTCTTTGGAAGGGATAAATATTATTTAAGAGATTCTCAATACACGAATAACAGTCCATCAGAGGTTTTGATTTTAATATTTTATTTTTAATAATAATTTCGGCAATGGTAGAGTAGTATACGGGTTATTACAATACTTTGGCAGCAACCTTTGACATCCTTGAAGAGGTAGCTTCCGGAATTCGCTGCAACTGCTGGCCTCTGAAGTCTGCTGATGACCCTTGGTTTTTGCGTCCGATGAACGGCCTCTCTCAGGTGTGTTAGTGCCAATATCGAAAAGTGCCTGATGACGATTTTGTTGCTGCACGATAAGACCACAAAAAATATGACCCAAAAGTAGATAGAGTCTTACTCAACTCTATTGAGCTAACCGTGGTAAATTTTTTAATTGGACCCTAAGTTTAGTAATTATTGTTGTTTTATCATTTTTTCCGTGAATAAATTTAATTTGGTTTTTTATTTTATCTAAACCATTAAAGATTTCTCATTTAAATTAAAATTCCACCCCCAGTTTATTATAACATGAAAAGTTCCAATTTAAATGTTGCTTTATATGAAATGAAGTTAAATAGTACCAACTTCATATGATATAACAGTTATCAACGTCTGTAACTTTGAATTTAATGATAAAGTGTAGGAGTGTTGACTTAAGTTGAACCTGAAGAGGGACCACATCAGGACCGAAAAATTTAGTTATACATTAAATTCTCTGTAGTTTTACAAGTTAAAATAAGGCCAAAACAGACAAAGATTAGTGAAACATAAAATATAATTGAAAAACAACAACACGTTTCGGTCCAGATATGGAGACTCCAGGTTGAACTGAATTACAAAGCAATAAATTATAACATTCTAAAGATATAGCAATAGAGACAAAGAATACAGTAAATAAAAAAACAAATACATAATATATTTTAAAAAACAAAGATAATAATTATATATTAGCTAATTACATTTCATAAATTAAGATATTATATATACCACTGTGCAAATCAGTGTTAGATTTCACATTAAGAGTATTAAAGTTGTGTTTTATGTGAGGCGTTTCTGACACTATTCGGGATTTGTAAATACTGTCTCGGTCTAAAATTTTGAAATTGTCCCAGTCCAATAATTTATTTTGATTTAAATTAAAATCGAACCCCCCAGTTTATTATAACTAATTTTCTGGGGAGTTGTCAACCACGGGGGAAGTTAGGGGAAGGTGCGGGGTGTATTTTGTTACTCTGAGAATAAAGAATGCTCTGTGCTTGTATCTGTGATCTAATGAACGTATAATTTTAGCCTAATGTATTTTATTTATGGTCACGGAGACCGGGATTAAGACTGCCGGAGAATCGATACGCCGTGTAACCCCAAAAATCTGTAAGATGACAGTAGGTCAAGTCCCTCAGTGGGCTGTAGAGCCAAGTGAGGAGGACGAGGACACGGAGTTTATTTAAAAATCGTACAGGCGTTGATTATTGAACTAGACGTAATGGCGCCGTGTGTGTTTGGAAGGGAAGCCACCATATCATTGACTTGTAAAAGAGCCGCCGATACCATTAGTGCGGAGTCTCCCCTTTCACGGCTCTCACTTTCCATCTTGTCTCGATCCTCTCGGGACGGAAACGGCGGCTTTGAGCGGGGCGGCAGGAATATCTCTGGAGGAGACGAGCGCACGTGGCAACACCGCACCGACGTCTATATCAGTTAGTATAGAGACTGTGACGTGGGCCAAGGTTTGGACGGCTACTTTCCTTCTTCCTGGAGTTTCGATAATAGATTCGCCCTCGTGGAACCGTTCCAGAGATAAGAAAAGGGCCATTAAAAGCTCGTAAAGGTGGGAGAAACGCTTTAATGTGACGTCAGGAAGTTTCACCGCTGCAGATTTGTTTGGAGACTTCCAAATATCGTGGTTGGTCCAGTGCAGGCGGGTGACTCTAGGTCACACTTCACTATTAAGCTGGCTTTTACTTAGACTTTATTTAATTAAATACAGTGAACACTTCAATTTACAGTAACAGTGGTTACTAGATTTTTTAAATTGCGAGAAAAAGATTCCCCTTAGTTGTTGTGTGGAAATTCAGGTGCCAAAGTCGGGTATTTATTTTCCTGTCTGTAGAGTAATTTTCCTCTGTGACATGGCCTCTGATGGAGAAGAACGATCACGGCAGGAGGTTGTTGGCTCCTCTGTGGACCTTCATCACTACGCATAAGGCAATCATCTCCTTCTTAACAAAATGGCGGAGTCTGGAGTGTTTTAAGTTTCCCTTGAGCGTCGCAAGATTGCTTTCTAGAAGACCTCACGGCCAATTTTCTTAGTGGTGAAGGGAGGGAGGGAGAGGGAGAGAGGGACCGCAGTTAATCTTGAGGCACGCAGCCTCCTCCATTAGAGCCTGTATTCATATTCATGGAGGGGCGGACTCGTTAATTCAACCCCCGCTGGACACACGACAGGCGGGGCGGGAGGGGGGGGAGGGGCGCCGCCATTAGTCTTCAGCCATCTACTGGAAAACGTACTTAGACGTTAAAAGAACATTCACTAAAAGGTTCACACCCTTAATATTTAGTCACGTCCATGTTGTAGTATTGAGTCCTTAGACTGGTCTAACTTCTTCTCATCCCACATTAGCTTATAGCTAATAACATACTCTTAATTTTATTTTTCCTTTACATAACTCAAAACTTATTCTAAATCCAAATCCACTATTTCCATTTAATCAGTCTTTTTAAACTCTAACACTAAGCTATTTTTAAAACATCCATACATTTTGTGTCCTTAACAGCTACTGATAACTCATCGTATAATACGAAACCTTTATTAAAAATTCCGTTTAACTTATATATATATATATATATATATATAGAACAGGCGATGAAGAAGGTTAAGACTGAATATAGAAAAGGAATCATATGGCAAAGGAGAAGAAATAAAAACGCTACGCTTTTTGTAGCGTTAGGGGAATCGGAAGAAGACTTGGAAGCCATAATAAATGGCATGAACGTGGTCCTCGACAAAGACAAAAAGTGGGGAAAACAAAGATAATGGACTGTAATGTGGGAATTAACAAAGGCCGCTAAATTGGGAACGGATATTTTTTGAGAACGTTACGGAATTGTGCTTCTCGGGAAGCGTAATAAGGATGGCACAGGCAAGGAAGAGGAATTTCCTTACGGCTAATATAGATGCGAATATTAGGAAATAGTTGCTAAAATATTGGTATTCAGCGTGAGGTTACATGAGTGCAAAACCTGGACGATAGGAGTTGGGGAAAGGGAAAGAATAGAAGCCTTTGAAATGTGGTGCAATAGGATAATGAGATGGGTGGATAGGGTAACTAACCAGGAAAATCTTAACAGAATAGGGGAAGAGCGAAAATTATGAAGGACTATGAAGGGTAGATTAATAGGCCACGTTTTAAGAAAATTAGCATTAGAGGGAAGTGTGTGCGGGGTAAGAACAGAAGAGGGAGGCCATGGATGGAATGCTCTAAGAAGATTAGGGAGGATGTGGACTGTGCTCGTTATGAGTAAATGAAAAGGCTTGCGCAAGATAGGGTTGCATCAGACCAGTCTTAGGACTGAATACCACAACAACAACATAAATAAGATATATGTGCTTATTTAAGGTAAACTTTGAGGTACCGAATCATCACGAGGTTGTGGTCATGACGTCATAACATATATTTTAACAAACGTGACGCTCTCGAGGCTGATGGCCAGGTCAAATGTTGATGGTCATCGTCAAGCACTCAGTTGAAGGGTTAGTAACTATTGGAGAAAAAGTCCAAGCGTCACATTCCTCACATTTTTATTGAATTTTATTTTTGTTTGAATTGGTCGACAACAAAGCTAAAATGTATAGATGCGGTTGGTTACTTTTGGTACGAGACACACGCGTCAGGCCGTCATAATGTTAAAAATTTGCGAGACAGAGTCACAGGTCCGAAAGGAAAGTCGCTCTAGAAGAGGGCGGCGATGGCGGTTCTCGGAAGCACGCCGACGAACTTGCGACGGGCGCCGCGACGCCCTCTGCCGCCGCCGGCGTCGCTGCCGCGGGATCTCTCGCTGCTGTGGCGCCGCGCCGCGACGAACTGGCCGCGGATGTTGCGGTCTCGGTTGCGAGGCGTCGCCCGGCGTCCGCAGTGGCCCTGCGTCTGCACGCGACGCGCGGGGCTGAGGCGGCGCTTGCCGGCCCTGAAGCCCTTGCCCAGGAGGCGGAAGAGTCGCGGCAGGGCGCCCTCGGAGGCGGGCTTGTCCAGCGCCGTGGTCTGCGCCTGTGGGGGCGGCTGCGAGGGAGGAGAGGCGGCGCCGCCGCGGTCGTCCACGGGAGGTCGCTTGCTGCTGAAGACGTCGCACACCGACGAGATGTAGCGCAGCGTCGCGTTCACAGGGTAGCGCAGCACCGCCACCGCTGACAGCAGGAATTTGGACCGCTGGCCGTACATGGCGACGAATTTTGGGAGATTCCTAGCTGTAGCCTGGCAACGGACCGACAATCACGATGACGTCACGACAGCTGCGTTGCTCCGTCCGCCGACAAAGCTCTCGGAATTATACCCAGACCGATGAGGAAAGGACTATTTATTATCTCATGCATGCAAAAAAAATTGGTAGGTGAGGCCAGCTTAGGTTTACGGAATGGAGAAGTGTTAAGTCGGTCCTGGGACGTCGACTAGGATTAGCTCAGATGGTAGATCATGCGGCTTGATATCGCAAGGTCCTGGGTTCGATTCCATTCTTGTCTTTCTACTAAAAAAATATTTTTTGGGGGGTTAACAGGCTACGTGAGGGTGATCCTGAAACAGGCAACTCCTCTTTAAACGAGGATTGAAAAGAGGAGGGTGGGGTGCGGAAGGTCATGCAAGACAGCCAAGGGTTGACTAGGGGCCCCCCGATCAATGTTTTAAGGATCCTACCCGGTGTTTCACATAAAGAGATGCAGGGAAAACCGTAGAAAACCTGTATCAGGCAACTGGGCGGCAATGGGTACTATTTCTCACGCCCTTCCGAATGACGGGAGATGAGTCTCCACCAGTTTTACGATATTAACGAAAATAGTATATACGAGAATGAAACGTCAAACATGATGCGAGTTGGGAGAAGATCAGTTCGGTTTTAGGAATAATCTAGAGACACGAGATGCAATTTTGACTTTGCCACTAATTTTAGAAGACAGGATGAGAAAAAACACCAGGCCTACGTCCATGGCATTTGTAGATATACAAAAAGAGTTTGTTAATGTAAACTGCAAGAAACTATTAAGGATTTAAAAAGAAATTCTATAATCGTTCTGACTGTAGCTCGAACGGTGAAGGTGAAATTTTTCGGCCAGAAATAGTCAGAATTAAAATTATTTATTTATTAAATTACATCACGTCTTTTCGTTCCATTTTTTAAAACCTCCTCAGGTGTGAAAACAATCTAAAAAAATAATTGTAATTTAATTTATTTAATCAATTTATTTTTTCGTCTCATATACTTAAATTATAATTATTTTTGTAGATTGTTTTCACACCTGAGGAGGTTCCAAGCAATGCAACGAAACGTCGTAAAGTAATTTAATAAATAAATCATTTTAATTCTGACTATTTTTGGCAGAAATATGTCACCTCCATTATTAAGGATTTTGAAGAGCACCGGAATAAAATATCGGGAAAGTAGGCTGATACATGACCTCTACAGGAGACGAGCAGCAGTAATTACAGTAGAAGACCAAGAAAAGAAAGCCGTAATCAAGAAAGGAGTAAGACAAGGATGTCCAATACTCTTTAACTTATATATAGAACAGACTATGAAGGAATCTAAAACGGAAGGGAATCATACTGCAAGGAGAAGAAATAAAAACCCTACTTTTTCTCGATGATGTTGTGGTATTAGAGGAATCAGAGGACCACTGGGAAACAATAATAAGTGGCATGAACGGGGACCAGGAGAAAGAGTTCAATATGATGATTAATAGAGGGAAAACCAGGGTAATGGATGTAGCTATGAGGAAATGAAAAGGCTTGCGCAAGATAGGTTAGAATGGAGGGTTGCATAAGACTGAATATCACCACAACAAATGATTTACAATAAATAAAAACGCGGCCAAAAGGTCAGCATAAAAATTTATCACTATTTATTCAAAAGCGACTCTAAATTCTGCACGTGTACATCGAATAATATTTTCGGCTGAGGGAGTCTAAAAAAAGGGGACGAAACGCCCGTTTTGAATAAATAGTGATAAATTTATAAGGTGATCTATTGGCCATCTTTTTAATTATTGTAAATTTTAAATTCAGAAAACTATGTTGCCAATGGATGATTATTGAAGAAGAAAGTCTCATCCGCGTTGCCCAATAACATCAACTATTCTATTAAAATGATTATATTTGCGGTTGTTTAAATAAAAATGGTCATTCAACACGCAGTATTTTTCTACATTACATTCACGAATGCAGGGTTTTAATGAGCTCTTGGTTTGACCAATGTATGTGAATATTGTAACTAATAACAGTTCTACAGCCCTGAATAATTAAATTATTCCTAAGTTTATTATTGTGGGTTTTAATGAGCGCTTGGTTTGGCCAGTGTAGCTAAACAGTCAATTGTGGTAACTAATTAAATAAAATATATGTTTTATTTCAAAATAACGGAATAATTGACCACCCAATGTGAAATATGATTTTATAATGGCTGCAGTATTTAACAGGTTATACTTCTAAATGAAGGGGCAATTAACTTCAATTAATTTTTATTTACATAATTTTATTGGGAATTGAATCTAAAAGCTGGTACTTAAATATACGTTTTTTCCCGCTACAATTAGTGTTATAAATATTGACAAGGACCCCAGGGTTTGGTCGAAACCGTCTGTTTGAGTGTTAGGTTTTAAATTCTTGTCCATAATTCCCTGTCTGTTACACGGGTCTAATCTACCTTCAAAATATTAATTGATACAACACCTGATGTTTTGGAAATAAATAAATGAGACAAGGGCCTAATTTACGTCCTTGTGTAATGCGATTAGGTCTCTAAATCAGATATTTCTGTGTGTTTCCCCCCTTTAACGGGCGACTGTGGTGGTGACGCTTTAAACTGGACGCCGCCGGTGACATATTTCCAGAGTTAATGAAAGATGGACCGTGTGCTTTAGTTGGAAACAGTTCGAATGGCTGTCGCAGTGCGAGTCTTTCAGTAACCGGGGCAGAAAATTGGATTTCGCTTCTTTGAAGCGTGTAATAAAATTTGCATTGCTAAGTTTGCTGCTGCTGCTGGTGGTGGTTCTGCTTTCCCTCTTCCCCCTCATGTGTCCATCGTCACCACCATCAGCGCACTCTCTCCCCCCTCTCTCTCCCTCTCCCCCTCTCTTCACCAGCCTGGACAATGATCACTGCAAATACAGTCCGAGTTACTCGTTAATCTCGTCCTCGCGTCCTCCTCTTCCTCCTCCTACTTTTGGCCGTTGTAACCCTCTGGGGGACTGACGCAGAAATAACTTTGCTTTAAGCGAAATAAATTAATTAGACTTAATTGATAGCCGTGGAAAACGAATCGTACTGCAACGAGAAGAAATAAAAACCTCACGCTTTGCCGACGATATTGTAGTATTAGGGGGAGTCAGAAGGAGACTTGGAAAACATAATAAATGGTATGAACGTGGTCCTGGAGAAACAGTTCAATATGAGGATTAAAACAGGAAAAACCAAGGTAATGGAGTGTAGTATGGGAAACAGTGGAATAACAAAGGCTGTTAGATTGGGAAGGGATATTTTGACGGAAGTTAAGGAATTCTGCTGCTTGAGAAATGTAATAACTAGGGATGGTAGAAGTGTAGTAGACATAAAGAGTAAGATAGCACAGGCAAGGAAGGCTTTCGCGAAAAAGAGGGATTTACTTACGGGTAATATAAGTGTGAATATTAGGTAACCATTGCTAAAAATGTACGTATGGAGCGTGGCGTTATATGGGGACGACAGGAGTTGGGGAAAGGAAAAGAATAAAAGCTTTGGAAATGTAGTGCTATAGGAGAATGAGATGGGTGGATAGAATCACAAACGAGGAAGTTCTAAATAGACTAGGGGAAAGGCGAACAATATGGAGGACGTTGACTAAGAGAAGGGATAAATTAATAGGCCACGTTTTAAGACACGAGGGTCTTGTAAAATTAGCATTAGAGGGAAGTTTGTGTGTGGGGTAAGAACAGAAGAGGTAGGCCAAGGAAGGAATACGCTAAGCAAATTAGGGAGGATGTGTGTTGGGCCTGTTGTATGGAAATGAAAAGACTTGCGGAAGGTAGGTTAGCATGGAGTCTTAGGACTGAATACCACAACAACAATTGATAGCCAAAACGGATTAAACCACGTTTAGAATAAATATTAACTAAACTTTTTTTGTTGTCAGTAGTGACTTCGGGCGCCAAATGTTTGCAACAGAACCAAAGGGGTCGACCTTTACGCACACATTTACTGTTAAATTTAATTCTGACTCTAGTGTGAAGGCACAATCCCCGATATTTAATAACCGTAGTACGTCTGAAAAATAAAGAAGTCAATTTATGCCGTGTAAACAAGCTGATTTTTTTAAAAAAAATCTATAAGTGAAATTTTGGAGAACGGAAAATAAAAAAAACTTTTGCCGTAAAACCACTAATTGAAAAGATATACGCACTTAAATTGTCCGAATATTGCCCCGATTGAGGTCGTGTGTGACGTCATTCTGCTGCCAACCTCCGCATGTTACCTACCCCCCCTCCAAACCGATGCGTTGCAACTTAATCATTTTCACACAATGACGTCATAAGTAATCTTTGTTTTCAAGTTTACTGTGGCTGAGTTAAAAAGTTAAACTCCATATGATGCAAGAGTTACTGATCACGTGTAGGCGTGTGTTGACTCTAGTTGGACCTGATCAGGAGCCAAACATGCGGTTATACATTATATTTCTTTGTTCTTTTATTAATAATATCTGCGTTTTTGTCCTCATATAAACGTAAATTTAAAGTTACAGAGGTTATATTGGACGTTAATTGGTTAATCAGCGGCCGTGTCGTGAGTGACGTCACCGAATAACACAGTAAACTTGAGTGTTTGCAGCAGCAGTTGCGCCCCGCGTAATTAAGGATAATTGCCAGGTTAAAGTGAGGCTATTTGTTATCCTGTTCTGTCCCCGCCCCCGACCCCCCACCCTTCACGCTTATCTCGCGACAAGCTGCTATTTCGTTGTTGCTGCGCTGATAAACTGCCTCTGTAAATCCTCTCACCTCGTCTCCCACGTGAAACCTGCCGTTCAGTTCTCACCTGCGCGTGGGAGGAGGGAAGAGCCTCGTCGTTTCGTTAATGTAATTGTTCCTCTCCCCTCTCTCTGTCTCTGTCCCTGTCATCTCTCTCTATATCTCTGTCTCTCTCTATTTCTACCAATCACTCTCCCTCTCTCTCTTTCTCCCTATCTCTCGGGTCTCTCAAGAGATGGAGTATGCAGTAGCTGAAAATAGAAAGAAAATCATTGAATATTAATTTATCCAGAGCAATGAGCAAGTTTCACAATTTTTTTTATCGCTTACCCACAATTACTGGGCCAACAAACATCCACCTCTCGAATGTTTGTGCGTCTCTCTGGCGTCTTGCAGGATTTGATCACGTCTGGACACGTCTGCTCACGTCCGTCCTCTCATCTGGCTTCTCTGACCAAATCTTTCCTCTCCTCAACTCGTCTCACTTCTCCTTCTGCTCGGACCACGTCTTTCCTCTTCTCAACTCGTCTCACTTCTGATCTGCTCGGACTACGTCCGTCCTTTCATCCACTCGCCGGCCTTCTGGGGGCGAGCCAACCATCGGCTTTCCTTTTAAACCTTCCGACGGGAATTCCCCTATTTCTCAACATTTCGGGGTTCCCCGCCCTCATTTTTTAAACTCGTTTGGCGGGGTTTTCCCGCGGGGGTTCACCATTATATATATATCCATCTGTTCCTCTCCTCTCTCTATATTTCTGCCTATCTCTCTCTATCTCTGTCATCTCTCTCTGTTTCTCCCTATATGTCTCTCTCTCTCGCTACTCTGTCCGACGAAGCCGCTGCAACCGTCATATTTTATCAGAAGGAGACCCCACCCCTCCTTCAGTCCATTTGTCGTCCGTCCAGGAGACCTCCGTAATTAACGTCTTCTTTCCCCCACCCTTTCCCCTCATTCACCTTCTGATTAAATTCTAAGCAACTGTGCGAGCGAATGCCATTCATCAAACTTGGCAAATAGTTACGTCAGAGACTTCTCGTCGTCGTCGTGTGTGTGTCGTCGTCTTCCCCTCCTAATTAATTGGCTGCAGCGTTTAAGACAAAAGCATTCCTCCTCCTCCTTCCTCGTCGTCCTTTGTAACTTTATTCACTTAATCAGAGTTACAGTTGCCTAACCTGCAGCACGAAAAGTTATCACACTCTCTCTTCACCATCTCCATTCTGTAAGTGGCATAGTGGTTTCGACGGATGTTGTTGTTGTGGTGGCGTTCAGTCCTAAGACTGGTCTAATCCATGCTAACCTATCTTGCACAAGTCTTTTCTTTTCCGCATAACTAGCACATCTGCTTAGCATATTCCGTCCTCGGCCTCCCTCTTCTGTTCTTACCCCTCACAATTCCCTCTAATGCTAATTTAACAAGACCCTTGTGTCTTAAAACGTGGCCTCCATATTGTTCGCTCTTCCCCTCTTCTGTTTATAGCTTCCTGGTTAGTGACTCTTTCCACCCATCTCATTCTCCTATAGCACCACATTTCAAAGGCTTCTATTATTTTCCTGTCGGCAACTCCTATCGTCCACGTTTCACACCCATATAACGTCACACTCTATACCAACATTTTAAGCAACGATTTCCTAATATTCACACTTATATTATCCGTAAGTAAATTCCTCTTCCCTATCTGTGCTATCCTACTCTAGTTATTTCCAAGTAGCAGAAATCCTTAACTTTCGTCAAAACATCCCATCCCGATCTAACAACCTTTGTTATTCCACTGTTCCCCATACTACACTCCATCACATTGGTTTTCCCTTTATTAATCCTCACAATTAACTATTTCTCCAGGATCACGTTCATGCTATTTATTATGGTTTCCAAGTCTTCTTCTGACTCGCGTAATACTACAATATCGTCGGTAAAGCGTAAGGTTTTTATTTCTTCTCCTTGCAGTATGCTTCCTTTTCCATACTCCGTTTTAACATTCTTCATCGCCTATTCTATATATACAAGTTAAACAGCATGGGCGACATCCTTATCTCACTCCTTTCTTGATTACGGCTTTCTTTTCTTGATCTTTTATTCTAATTACTGTTGCCCCCTTTCTCGATATAATTATTGATATAATTATTTTTAGGTGGTTTTGGGAAATTTTGTACCGTACTGAAGAATGTGCCTTTAGGAGAATCCTGCGGGAGTGAAGCCGCCAGTTACTGTTTTATCGTCCGAATAGCAATCAGCGGTAATGGCCGAGATTCTGTAACGGCAAGATGAGAGATCATTACGAAGATTGGGACACGGATATTTAAAAAGCCAAGTGTTCTTGAAACCACTTCACTTTAGGATTTCTCTCTCTCTCACTCCCTCTTTCTTTCCCTCTCTCTCACATAACTCCTCGGACTCAATCCACTCAGCAGCTGCCGCCGAAACTCTGTGCACCATCAAAGCTCCTGATGGAGCCTCTTTCCCAAACCTTCAACAACAAATAAATTATGCATAGCTCAGCCACCCACTGCATGTGCCATCTCCTGTTTGCCAACATCAACGATCTAAGACATCCAGCGACACTAGTAAATCTCCATTTATAAAAAGAAAATGTTGTTGTTGTGGTACTCAGTCCTAAGACTGGTCTGATGCAATCCTCCATGATAACCTATCTTGCGCAAGCCTTATCATTTCTTCGAAACTACCACATCCTACATCATCCCTAATCTGCTTAAATTATTACCACACACACACACTTCCCTCTAATGCTAATTTTACAAGACCCTCGTGTCTTATAACGTGGTCTATTAATGAATCCTTTGTCTTAGTCAACGTACTCCATATTGTTCTCTATTCCCCTATTCTTTTTAGAACTTCCTTGTTAGTTACCCTATCCACCCATGTCATTCTCCTACAGCAGCACATTTGAAAAGCTTCAATTCTTTTCCTTTCCGGAACTCTTGCCGTTCTTGTTTCGCACCCATATAACGCCACGCTCCATACCAACATTTTCAGCAACGATTTCCTAATATTTACACTTATATTAACCGTAAGTAAATTCCTCTTCCTTGCCTGTGCTATCCTAGTCTAGTAGCAGAATTCCTTAACTTCCTTGAAAATATCCCTTCCCAATCTAACAGCCTTTGTTATTCCACTGTTTCCCATACTACGCTCCATTACCTTGGTTTTGACAGAAGTTAAGGAATTCTGCTACTTGGGGAAGTAGCAGAATAATAGGACAGGGATGGGAGAGGAACTTACGCGCAATATAAGTGTGAATATTAGGAAATCGTTGTTAATAATGTTGGTATGTAGTGCGTCGTTATATGGCTCCGAGACGTGGTCAATAGTTTTGGAAAGGAAGAGAATAGAAGTCTTTGAAATGTGGTGCTATAGAAGAATGAGATTAGGTGGACAGAATCAGTAACCAGAACGTTGTAAACATATTAGGGGAAGAGCGAACAATATGGAGGACGTTGACAAATAGGAGGGATAGATTAATAGGCCACATTTTAAGGCACTAGGCTCTCGTAAAATTAGCATTAGGGGTAGTGTCTGCGGTAAGGTTGGAGGAGGGAGGCCAAGGATAGGATGGGATAAGGAGATTAGGGAGGATGTGGGATGTGGTAGTAACGCGGAAATTAAAAGGTTTGCGTTAGATAAGTTTGCAATGGAAGAGACCAATCTTGGGACTGAACACAACAACAACATCGTTACCTGGGTGAACTGTCAGTGTCGCTGTCTTTCAATCTGTTTGCATACGGATGTGATCATCGGATAAGCTGAAACATGATGGACTACTCAGGAACATTTCTCCTCAAGAGAATCCGAAACCCGAAAGAAGCATTCTAATACTATGACGTTTCACTCTCGTAGATGAGTCTGTAGTATCTTGTAACCCTCAGTAGACTGTTGCGTCAATTGGGGATTGAGTCACCAACGACCCTTGAAGTTTGTCTGCGAGCGCTTTTGGTGCTGACGGACCTTCTGGAGTGGGAAGTGAAAAGTCGAGTGTGTCACATATCAGAGTGTTTATTTAGTGTCTCGCCTCGTGAGTACAGAGTTTACGAGAACTTTGGGCGGGGGAAGATGGGCACGGGCGTCCTGGCGGTGGTGCCGCTACCGCTGCTGGTGGTGGTGGTGAAGAAGGGCACGTGGTCGGCCTTGGCCACCTGAAGCTCCTCCACGGGTCTGGGCAGGTGCTCGCCCACGGGCTGGAAGCCGTTCTCGTCGGCCACGAACTGCACCTCGTACTTGCGGCCCAGGGAGTCGAGGAAGGCGAAGCGTCCCGTCTGCACGGGCACCAGCTTGTCGTCCACCCTCTTGAAGTAGAGCGCCTCCTCGTGGACGGTGCCGTCTTGAGCCGTGTACCTGTGCTCCTCCTTCCACAGCTCAGGGTTGCCGACGTTGGTCAGGTCGCTGGCGATGAAGGCGCCCGCGGGGACCTTGCGCGCGACCAACAACTCCTCGGCTGCCACCAGCGCCACCAAGGTGACCACACAAACCACCTGCGCACACACACACACCCATGAATAAAGATGATTACGGTCAATAGAGCTGGAAGCTCCTAACTTTCAGCTATCATCCTCCGGGATTAAGACTGTTGGAGGATCGATACGCCGCTGACCACGTGTCGTCACTCCAAATTCGGAATGTGTCATGCAAGATGACAGTCCGCAGTCGATTCGGTAGGCCCAGGCCCTCAATGGGGCTGTAGAGCCATGGAGAAAGAAAAAATAATAAAAATAAAAGTTCTAGGAATCAGCTTGAACCACAAATCTGTCAATGCAGAAGAATGGAACGTCAGTTCGATGATGAAAAGGTTGGCAAACGTGAAGCCATGTTGACCGGAAGTTTGATTCTAAATAACAAGAAATAAAGGCATATTCACTATCATGGCACTTGCTTACATTGTTCTGGTATTCAATCTGATGCAACCCTCCATGCTAACATATCTTGCGCAAGCCTTTTCAGTTCCACACAAACTAGCCCATCCTCCATAATCTGCTTCGAGTATTCCGTCCACGGCCTCCCTCTTCTCCTCTTATCCCACACACTTCCCTCTAATGCTATTTTTAAAAGACCCTCATATCGTAAAACGTGGTCTATTAATTTATCCCTTCCATAGTTTTCCATATTTTTCTCTGTTCACCTATTCTCCTTAGAATGTCGTGGTTAGTTACTCTATCCACCCCATCTCATTCTCCTATTCCACCACATTTTTCGGGCTTCTATCTTTTTTCCTTTCCGCAACTCCTCTCGTCCACGTTTCGCACCCGTATAACGCCACCCTCCAAACGAAAATTTCCTAATATTCATACTTATATTAGCTGTTAGTAAATTCCTCTTCCTTGCCTGTGCTATCATCAGGACTATTACCCAACCCATGAGATAGATACGTCACAACGTTTCGTCCACAATTTTGGGAATCTTCGGGTGAAAAAGATATGTAGACAAATTTGTTCTGCAGTTAAGTAACCCCGCAAAAAAGTTTTTATTGGGAACTAGAACTTTAAAATGACGATTTCCTTCAATTTTTAATTAATTCAGTTAAAAATATGAAAATGTGTTTGCTTTTTAACTTGAAGAAGCTTCAGAATTGTGAAGGAAACGTTGTTTTGCTCTAGTAGCAGAATTCCTTAACTTCCTTCAAAATGTCCCTTCCCAATCTAACAGCCTTTCTTTCTCCACTGTTTCCCATACTACACTCCATTATTTTGGTTTCCCCCCCTGACTTAATCTTCATATTGAACTGTTTATCACGCCATTTATTACGGTTTTCAAGTCTTCCCCTAGACTTGTAGACCAAATGAAAAGTTGAGCAGGTAGTATTTGGACAAGTGGATGGAGGAGTAAGAAAAGGACGAGGTGGTGGAACGATGTACAGTGCGAAGGACAAGGGATCGAAGGAATTATGCTTGGACAGGTCAAGATGGAGGAAGTTGTTGGAGGAGGTGAAGGTCCTGCTTGGACTGTAGAGCCACCTGTTGATGATGATGACGGTAGAAGCAAAGTGGGAAAGCTTTCGCAAAAAATTAAAAATTTGCAAGTTTGGAGATTAAGAAATGTCGCCGCCGTGGACCTTGACGATGTTGTTTGGGGGCGATGAAGAACAGGAAAGTGTAGAAGATGGAGCTGGAGAAGAATAGAGACCATCCCCTGTCGTGTGATGAGTGGAGAACATTACGGAGGGCCACTGATAAGATTAGACCACTCACCTGCTTGATCATGGCTGTTGTTGTTGCTACTGCTGCTGCTATCAGATGCTGACTGATGCTGGAGCTGATTGCCAGCCTGGTATTTATATGCAGCAGCAGAGAGATGTTTTGCTCCCGTTTCGAAACGACCAGAACATCTCAGGCCCCTTAATTACGACGAAATACTCCACTCGAACATAACAAATTAATTACGCTTCCTCCCAAATACCGAGATATTTTCTTCTCCGCGGAGGAAGCTTAACGAGATACTTTGCTCGCAACATCCGGGCTTCGCGAAATCATCTATACATTTCAATATTTCTATTTTATCTTAAACATTTAATTAACTATTAATAAGTAGTTTATCTGACATTCAAATGATTAATGAAATGAATTATAACAGCCTCTTTGACAGTTTTTTTATTTCAAAAAATGAAATGTACTACGTTTTGTCTCGAATTTGAAACTTCTTCAGTTGTAAAAATTTAGCTGTTCATGGACCTCAATTCATGACTCCTTATAATTAATTGTCATTGTAAATACTTTGTTTTACTGACGTTAACCTTTTAATAGAAACATATGGGCAGACAGATAATCAGACAGTCAAACAGACAGACTGACAGTCAGACAGACAGATAGCGAGACAGACATTCAGAGAGACAGTCAGACAGTCATTCTGACAGAAAAGATAGACAGACAGTCAGACCTTTTAATAGAAATTTTTAGCTTCAGTGAACAATCAAATTACATGAAGTGTAATGCACGTATAAAGTTACTTATTATCTTTGGTAAAATCAATTAAATATTTTAATTCGAACCGCTTAATGAAAGCAGCGATAAAAGGTGTGAGTTTATACATTCTATGGAGAATCAATTAGTGCGTATATTAACGGAAGTAACCTGGCAAACTGTGTAAATTATTTACAATATTCCGACTTAAATGTAGACCTGAATATGGTCGAAGTGCATCATTATTTGAATTAATAGATTTATTATTTTTAATAATTTAATTAATATTAAATAAGTAATTTATCTGACATTTAAGTGATAAATGAAATGAATTATATCAGTCTCTTTGACAGTTTTTATTTTATTTAAAATATGAACTGTCCTACGTTTCGTCTTTAATTTGAAACTTCTTCAGGTGTGAAAAATTTATCTGCTCATGGATGTCACTTCATGACTCTTTAATAGTGTACAGATAATTAATTTCAGTTTGAGTATGTCGTTGTAAACACATTTTTATTTCACTGACGTAAACTTTTTAATGGAAATTTTTAGCCTCGGTGAACAATCAAGTGTAATGGACATAAAAGGTTACTAATCATATTTGAAAAATCAATTAAATTTTTTGATTCGAGTCGCTTAATGTAAGCAGCGAAAAGCGGTGTGTGTTTATACATCCTGTGGAGAATTAATCAGTGTGTAAATTAACGAAGTAACCAAGCAAAATTTTTAACTTCAGTGAACAATCAAATTACATAAGTGTAATGGACGTAGAAGGGTTACTTATATGGGAAATCAATTAAATATTTTGTTTAGAGAAACATAGAACCCACAATTAATCTATAGTAATGTTATGTTTTAGCTTGCCTGATGATATTTATTGTAAATTTATAGTCAGGAAACTAATGTTTGAATTTTAATATTATTCAGGACTATTATCCAACCCATTAGATAGATACGTCACAACGTTTCGTCCACAATTTTGGGGTATCTTCAGGATAAAAAAGATATTTAGACACATTCGTTCTGCAGTTAAGTAACCCCGCAAAAAAGTTTTTACTGGGAACTAAAACTTTAAAATGACGATTTCCTTCAATTTTTAATTAATTCAGTTAAAAAATATGAAAATGTGTTTGCTTTTTCACTTGAAGAAGCTTCAGAATTGTGAAGGAAATGTTGTAAATCGAGTGACGTGTTTTGCTTGTTGGCTGTTTATGTCTTAAACGTTTTATCGGGTTTATTTGTTTTTAATCTTCTCCTGGCTCGTGGCCTATTTATTTATTGCTTGTAAAAATGAAGTACCGTCGAAAACAGTTATTAGCGGCGAGTGTAGAGTGAGTTGAGTGTTGTTCCGGGGGTTTCCCCCAAGGTTCTATCGTGGTGCCCGTTATTCTGTTTAAAATTTGCGTGTGTTATTTCACATGCAGTTTGAGTGGTGAGGTTCCTGCCACTGTGCACTGATACCCCTTTTTTTCCATGGCTATAGAGGGTGAATATTATTTCCCAGGGGCCAGTTGCGACCCTGTTAATTGGAACAGAGGACTCGGACGGTGCTCGAAGCCTGGAATTGCCGCCCCCGGGGGTGGTGTAGAGTGGACAACCAACTATCTCGTTACGAGCTACGTGAGTGTCCCCTTTGTGCGGCTTTCCTGGAAATCTATTAGCGAGTTGGGTTTTGTTTGTCCTCGTGCGTTTGAAACAACTCTACATAATTAGGGCGCGGCCGACGACGCCACTTCACCCCTAATTAAAGACAAGAGATTTGCACAGACACTCCTCAGGGTGTACAATCATTCAAAGACAAAAAAAAATAAACAGTTGATAAATCACCCTTCGGTATCAAGAAAAAATAATTTAGTATCAGAGAAAGCAAAAACGTCAACACACTGTCCTGATACAACCCTCCACGCTAACCTACCTTGCGGACGTCTTTCCCTTTCCTCATAACTAGCACAACGCACATCCTCCCTTATCTGCTTAGCGTATTCCATCCTTGTCCTCCCTCTTCTCTTCTTACCCCACACATTTCCCTCTAATGCTAATTTTACAAGACCCTCGTGTCTTAAAACGTGTCCAATTAATCTATCCCTTCTCTTGGTCAACGTCCTTCATATTGTTCGCTCTTCCCCCTTTTCTTCTTAGAATCTCCTCGTTAGTGATTCTATCCACTCATTCTCCTACAGCACCAAATTTCAGAGGCTTCTATTCTTTTCCTTTCTGAAACCCCCTATCCGACCACGTTTCGAACCCTCATAACCCCACGCTCCATACCAACATATTTTCTTTTCCGCAACTCCTATCGTCCACGTGTCGCACCCCATATATAACGCCACGCTCCATACGAAAATTTTTAGAGACGGTTTCCTAATATTCACAGTTACATTAGCCGTAAGTAAATTCCTGTTCCTTGCCTGTGTAAGGTACAGAATTCCTTAACGTCTGTCTAAATATCCTTTCCCTTTGTTATTCCACTGTTTCCCATAGTACACTCCATCACCTTGCTTCAATTATTTTCCTTTCCCCAACTCCTACCGTCCACGTAACCCACCCAATATATAACGTCAGGCTCCATACTAACTTTTTTTTTGGTTAACAGGCTACATGAGGGTGATCCTGAAACAGGCAACTCCCCTTTAATAGCATAGGAAGGGAATTGAAAAGGGGGGATGCGGAAGGTAGAGCAAGGTAGCCAAGGGTTGACTAGGGCCCCCGGGCTATGGTTTAAGGATCCTACCCGGTGTTTCACCTAAAGAGATGCATAACATTTTTAGCAACTATTTACTAATATTCTCATTTATATTACCTGTAAGTAAATTCCTTTTCCTCACCTGTAGCTATCCTACTCTAGTTTTTACGCTTCTTAAGTAGCAAAACTCTTTAACGTCCGTCAAAATATCCCTTTCCAATCTAACAGACTGTGTTATTCTCCACTACATTACCTTGGTTTTCCATCTATTAATCCTCATATTGAACTCTTTCTCCAGGACTATGCTTATGCCATTTATTATGGTTTCCAAGTCTTTTTCTGGCTCCTCCTAATACTACAATATCGTCGGCAAAGCGTAAGGTTTTTATTTTCTGACCATAAACGTTCATAATTACATATTCACTCAGACGGCGCCCTATTTCTCTCCAGCTCATCCCCTTTTCCCCTCCTTTGTTTGGTGGGAAGGGGTAACTAATATCCTGATGATAACCTAAATATTTAACCTCTCTGAAGCGGCGGGGGCTAATAAAAAGTGTCCCGTCGAAATAGTTTTAATTTTACTTTGTTTTGTGCAAAGGATGGAATGTGGTGGTCCTCGGCCCTTTTGCACAGGTTCCATTAGTCCTCTGCGGTTTCGTCCGTCGCAATTAGCAGGAGTCGGGAGCAACACACGGGAAGTTAACTTAATTACCCGTGGAAAATGTACCCTAATCACCACTTCCCCGTGTCACCGACACGTGATAAACTTGCAACAATGGCTCGTACTCGTTCCATTTTGTCACCAGCACCATTGTTAAAATAACTTGTATTTGATTTACTATGAAATATAACTTCACCGACAAGTGGGAGACCGGAAAAATCAACAACATGACTTTGCCCCTGATAATAAGAGACACGAGGTGTGGAAAGGCGCGGGAGATAAGCTGACCGATGTTGAAAAGAGGATCGGGAAGTAAATCACTCGAGGA
Organism: Eucriotettix oculatus; assembly: GCA_034510155.1. Lineage (NCBI taxonomy): Eukaryota > Metazoa > Arthropoda > Insecta > Orthoptera > Tetrigidae > Eucriotettix > Eucriotettix oculatus. Next base: position 14,808,966 of record CM067381.1, read on the forward strand.
AAGTCTCACGGTTTGACGAAATATATTAGTTGTTTGTTTCTCACGACGTTCAGCGACACGATAAGCGATTTTCGGGTAACATTACGACCCGGAAACGAACACTGTAGCGGTAAGACAGTAATAGGCTTAGCGCGGGCTCAGGCTAGAAAAACAATCTTCTCTAAAATTGAGGGATAATTTTCTACACCTAAGACTATTTAAAAATACAACCAATGGTCCACACATATTCTAAATTAATATTATTAAAAATATACTGAATACGTCATGTTGTTGTTGTGGTATTCAGTCCTAAGACTGGTCTGATGCAACCCTCCATGCTAACCTATCTAGCCCAAGTCTAGGAAAAGAATAGAAGTGTTTCGAATGTGGTGCTATAGGAGAATGAGATGGGTGGATAGGGTAAATAACCAGGAAAATCTCAACAGAATAGGGGAAGAGCGAAAAATATGAAGGACTATGAAGGGTAGATTAATAGGCCACGTTTTAAGAGATGAGGGTCTTGTAAAATTAGCACTAGAGAGAAGTGTGTGGGGGCGAAGAACAGAAGAGGGAGGCCAAGGAGGATTGAATAAGCTAAGCAGATTAGGGAGGATGTGGGATGTGGAAGTTCTTTACCGAATAGCGGAAGAGAGAACAATATGGAGGACTTTGAAGGGATAGATTAATAGGCCACGTTTTAAGACACGAGGCACTTAGACAGATTTATTACGTTACAATGGGCTGAACCCTGGTGGCTGTAACATACAATTAATATCCCAATAAAGGAATAATTTAATTTTACAAAATTATACTAATATAATTATTCAATATAAAATACTTTAACACTAATTATAAGCCTGAATAAATTAAGTTAAACCATTTCCTTAATTCAGTCTCTAAATAATTTGACCCTCTTGTAAAATTAGCATTAGAGGGAGGTGAATAGAAGAGGGACGCAAAGAATGGGAGGTTATGGAGGATGGGGGAATGTAAAGGCTTGAGCAAGTTAGGTTAGCATAGAGGGTTGCATAACACCAGTCTTAGGACTGAATACAAAAAACCAACAACAACAACGTTGTTGGGGAATTTATAACTCTTTGAGGTTCGGTTTGGTAGGAATTGGAATTGAGATGTGAGACGGAATTAATTCAATAAAGGGCCGAAGGGAAAGAGAGAAAAAATATTGAAGAAAGGAGAAAGGGTGACTGAGTTGAAGAGAATCTAGGGCTTGCTTGTTTCAACATTAACCTGGAATATTAAAATAAGTGTAACTTTCCACGTAAAATACAGCAGAAGCTTGAAATTTATACCTTTTATTAAAATTTAAGAATCAATATTCAGAGTAATTTCAGTTAAACTAATCGGCCAGATAATCACACGTGAATGCCTCCATATTTCTGTGCAATCAATGTGCTGGATAATCTTGTTTGTTACATTTAAATGCGAGTTATGTACATTTATATACAATTAATTTATTGTAAAAGAGAGGGCGGGTAGTGAGAGGAGGGATGAGGGGGGTTGAGTGCATAAATAGTTTCGCAGTGACCCCGGATTAGGGAGTAAACAGACACAAAGTTGTGAACTGCTGCAGCAAGTTTAGTTGGGCTTGTTTTTTTATGGTTCTGAAAGGGGGTTGAAAAAAAGGAAAGGAGGAAAAGAAAACGGAAAGCCGTCTACAGGGATTTTATAATGTATGAATTAATGTTGCAGCGAGGAAAATCCTCGTGCTAAAGACGCATTAAAGAGGAGGAGGAGGAGGGAGGGGACCGAGTCGTAAAAAGTTAATCAGAGAGCTGTAGAAGGAACATTACAGGGCATTAGCGTCCTCCTCGTCGCCTCCTTTCCTCTCCTTTCTTCAAGTCCGCATCGAAACGGACGCCATTGTCCCTCGTAAATACCGGCTCAACGAGTATTTAATGGGGAATTACTCGGCGGACAGAGCGAGCAAAACACATGTCACGCGATAACGGTAACTCACAGATAATATTGCCATTAAGCGACACCTTATTAACACTGTCGTAACAACTTTGCACTGCTTTACGTCACTCAGTTGCCTTAGCACTCTCAGTTACATTAACCCTCTGAAAGTGAGTCACGACGACAGAGAAACGTGTAGAGGAATTGCTGAAGCACGGTCTAATGATTATTCTTTCTCTAGCAACAACGAAGGGAAGAAGAAATGTATACGTGGGGGTGGGAAAAACCACCCAACTTCATATGTTGAATGTTTTGGCCCGTACAACAATTTTCTTCCATTCGGTTCGCTCTTCCGTTTTCCTTTTCCAGGTCAGTATTTTCATCTTTTCTAAGTCCTTCTTTATGTCCTCTTCCCATCTGTTATTTTTGGGACGTCTTCTACTTTCTGATCCAGTTGGTATCCACTTGTGTATTCGCTTCCTCTGACATCCTATATACGTGACCCAACTTCCTCAGACGTTGGGCTTTGATTTAATTTATTGTATTGTATTTTCTTAAGAGATTATTCCATTCCTCATTTCTCCTTACCCTCCATGTCCCATCTGTGTCTTTTGTTGGTCCATAGATTTGCCTCCTTCTTTTCTGATGCTGATTTTCTGCATTCTCCTATAACACCACATTTTCAAAGGCTTCTATTCTTTTCCTTTTTCCGACTCCTATCGTCCACGTTTCACACCACGCTCCATACGAAGATTTTTAGCAATGATTTCCTATTTTTCGCACTTATTTTACCCGTAAGTAAGTTCGTCTTCCTTGCCTGTGCTATCCTACTCTAGTTATTTCGCTTTCCAAGCAGCAGAAATCCTTAACCTTCGACAAAGTATCCCTTCCCAATCTAACAGCCTTTGTTATTCCACTGTTTCCGATACTACACTTCATCACATTGGTTTTCCCTCTATTAATCCTTATGTTGAACTCTTCCTCTAGGACCGCGTTCATGCCATTTATTATAGTTTCCCAAGTCTTCTTCTGACTCCCTTATTACTACAATATCATCGGTAAGCGTAGGGGTTTTATATTTCTTCTCCTTGCAGTATTATTCCTTTTTCATATTCCGTTTTAGCTTGCTTCATCGCCTGTTCTACAGCGTGGGCGACAGAGTGCATCCTTGTCTTACTCCTTTCTTGATTACGGCTTTATTTTCTTGATCTTCTATTCTAATTACTGCTCCCCGTCTTCTGTAGAGGTTATGTATAAGCCTCCATTCTCGATATTTTACTCCACTGCTCTTCAAAATTGACAAAAGCATAATTTTCAAAAAATAAATTTCATTTAAATTAAGCAATATTTGTAATAAGAGTAAAAAAAAATTCACAATAAGGCAGTTCAAGACACTAAGGGTTAACCCTGAAAGTGAGTCACGATTGGAGCAGACTCGAGGTTGACAAGCGACAGAGAGAGAGAGAGAGAGAAAGAGAGAAAGTCGTGTAGACGATTTGTTGACGCTCAGTCCAATGATTATTCTTCCTCCAGCAACGACGACGACAAAGGAACGCGAAGGAAAGAAGTAGAAATGTATATGGGGCAGGGGGGAGGGGGAGAGTCACCCCCGAGGCGGCCTTTGAAGATATCCAAACAATCGATTCCTCCCGCCGAGAAACTTGTTAAGAAACATTCTTGAGCCTCCCTCGTAAATAAAACATGGAGGCTGGTTCCCTTAGAATCCCAATAAAGTGCGACGAGACAGGCTTTGGGGGAGAGGGGAGGGAGAGACAGCAAAGGCTGACCAGAAAAGGGGGCGGGGAAGGACATTAAAACTGCACAAGGCGCGTTACTCATTCCTTTTGTTACTACCACGGGGGAAAGAAATAAAATTTGCCAGTTAACCATTTTAATTCATTACGCTGTTGACGTTGCACGTGAAATACCTGAAGAAGGAAACCAGAAATAAAGAAACAGCAACATAAGCTCATAGAGGGTGTAACACGTTGTCGTCCTGGAGTTCGGCTGGAAATCGAACACCCGCGGTTGTCTGTGCGCACAAGGCAAACTACGCAGGGCCATAGTAGGGAAACGGTGAGAAGCTTCCATGGGGAATTCCGAACATATCTGCCTTCAGTTCTGTAATACACTGACGAGCTACGGTTTATAGTTTCCATTGTCCTGCACATTTCGATGTAAAACTTGGTAAAAGGTCATTACATTTATGTAAGGTTTCGGAAGAGAACAGGAATGAAATAACACGAAAGAAGACTCATCCATAACCTCTACAGAACACAAGCAGCTGTAATTAGAATTGAAGATCAAGAAAACAAAGCAGGAATCAAGAAATTCTGAGTAAGACAAGGATGCACTCTGTCGCCCACGCTGTAGAACAGGCGATGAAGCAAGCTAAAACGGAATATGGAAAAGGAATAATACTGCAAGGAGAAGAAATATAAAACCCCTACGCTTTACCGATGATATTGTAGTAATAGGGGAGTCAGAAAAGACTTGGGAAACCATAATAAATGGCATGAACATGGTCCTAGAGGATGAGTTCAACATAAGGATTAATAGAGGGAAAACCAATGTGATGGAGTGTAGTATGGGGAAAACAGAGGAATAACAAAGGTTGTTTGATTGGAATGGGATATTTTGAAAGAAGTTAAGGAATTATCCTATTTAGGAAACGTAATAACTGTAGTAGGATAGCACAGGCAAGGACGAGGAATTTACTCACGGGTAATATAAGTGCGAATATCGTTGCTGAAAATGTTGGTATGGAGCCTGGCGTTATATGCGTGCGAAACGTGTGCGGTTGGAGTTGAAGAAAATAAAGAATAGAAGCCTTTGACATGTGGTGCTATAGGACAATGAGATGGGTGGATAGAATCACTAACGAGGAAGCTCTAAACAGAATAGAGGAAGAGAGAACAATATGGAGGACTTTGAAGGGATAAATAAATAGGCCTCGAATTGAGTCGTGAGGGTCTTGTAAAATTAGCATTAGAGGGAAGTGTGTGAGGCAGGAACAGAAGAGGGAGGTCCAGTATGGAATACACTAAGGAGATTAGGGAGGATGTGGAATGTGGTAGGTATGGTGGAAATGAAAAGGCTTCCGCAAGATAGGTTAGCTAGCATAGAGGTTTGCGTCAGACCAGTCTTAGGACTGAATACCACAAGAACAGCAACAGTCATTCGTATAATTAGTATTTTAAACGACCGAATTAAATTCTGGTAGTCCGAAACGGATAATTTTATTGGAAAACTTGGCGTTTGTTCTTTCCTTGTACATTCCTTTCCTCTAAAATGCGACTTTCGTCCTCGTTTTATAATCCTAATTATTGTATTTGGTGTGGAGTTGGTATCCTCCACGGCTATTATCCTCCGCACCACTCCTCGCGTCGGTGCTTGAGCAACCACGGATAACATTGCTCCACCTACAACTCGAGTGTGTTTCGTTCCATTGTCTGCCGACGTACTTGGCCACACGGCGTTAACAGTTAGCAATGTTGATTGAAGACGATTTACCGCAGAAGTTTATTATATACGTGTGTGATGATGCAAATCTGTTCTGGTCGGGCGATGGGAAGTCACAGCTGCCGGAGGACTTCTTTCCCCCTGTGACTCTATACCCTCTGGCGTGTGACGTAATCCTGTGGCGGGTTGCGATCAGCGTCGGCTTAACCCACAGACCTACCCGCACGCTTCTTTGACGGATTAAGCGGCGACGCTGCTGCTGCTGCAGGCTAATCTCTAACCGCGGAGACTCTCAAAGGGGAGATTCTTCCTTGCTTCCATATTTCTTTGGCGTGACGAGGAGAAGTTTTCCACAGCCACACGGCCTCGTGGTCCTTTATTTTATCATATATATGTAATTTTTTTTGGTTTTACTATTTACGAAGTTCCTTTCCTGTGTACTCTCGAGACTCGTTACCCTCAAAGATTTGATTCAGAATTACGCGCGTGTGTGTGTGATTCTATCATCTCAATAATTTCTAAATAATACAGGAATCATACTTCAAGGAGAAAAAATAAAAAACCCTACGCATTGCCGATGATATTGTGGTATTAGGGGAGTCAGAAGAAGACTTGGAAAAACCATAATACATTACATGAACGTGGTTCTGGAGAAAGAGTTGAATATGAGGATTAAACGAAGGAAAACCAATGTAATGGAGAGTAGTATGGAAAACAGTGGAATAACAAAGGCTGTTTAGATTGCGAAGGGATTTTTTGACGGCAGTTAAGGAATTCTGCTACTGGAGTAGGATAGCACAAGCATGGAAGAGGGATTTACTTACGGGTGAATATTAGGAAATCGTTGCTAAAAATGTTTGTGTGGAGCGTGGCGTTATATAGGGACGAAACGTGGTCGATAGGAGTTGGGGAAAGGAAAAGAATAGAAGCCTATGAATTGCGGTGCTATAGATGAATGCTGAAAATCAGATGGGTGGATAGAATCACAAACGAGGAAGTTCAAAATAGATTATGGGAAAAGAGAACAATATTGAGGACGTTGATTAAGAGAAGGGATAGATTAATAGGCCACGTTTCGAGATATGAAGGTTTGGAAAATTAGCATTAGATGGAAGTGTGAAGGGGTAAGAACAGAAGAGGGAGGCCAAGGATGGAAAACGCTAATCAGGTAAGAGAGGATATGCGGAAATGACAATGCTGGTGAAACATATTGTATCATGGACAGTGTCAGGAATGAATACCACAAATAATTATAACCTATACGAATGACAGTCTTTATCTACCGCCCTCCCTCCCTTCCATTTTGCTCCACATCCTACTCTTTCCTAGCTTCTTAAGTCATTCATTCTGTCTTCGTTTTTCTTCCCAATTTTAATTTTGTTTTCCCAATTCTGTTTCCCCCTTGAAATGACTTGACTGGAGCCGTTTATTTAGCAACTTGTATTAACGCTTGTAATTTCACCCCCTGATAGTCGTTCGCCGTTTCCGGACCCAATTTTCAGTGGCGCATTAAAGCTGTATGAATATCAGGGCCGATCCGATCCATCGCGATATTTCCAATCATGCTAATTCGCGAAATGTCTGCGATATCCGAATATAATTGCGCGCGCTTGGTTGATAGACGGGAGTTGGCATTTATTTGCATGTAATTTACGTATTTGCTTTTCTCCTCCCTTCATCCCTTCCCTCTCTCTCTCTCCAACAAGACGGTCTCCATTCAAACGTGGTGTAATAAAGGCCCGCAAATTTACAGTTTATTAAATCATATATTTAATTTTTTTAAATTTTCGTCACATTAAATGGGCTTTCACAGGTCAAAACTATAAAACAATACAACCTTCGGTTACACGCGCTATTTAAAGACGAGCCTCACGTTGTTGTAGTGGTATTAGTCCTAAGACTAGTCTAATCCATGATAACCTATCTTGCGCAAGCCTTTTCATTTCCTCATAACTATCACATCTTCCCAAATATGGTTACCGTATTCCATCCTTGTCCTCCCTTCTCTTTTCACTTCCCTCTAACGATTTTCTTATCGTACCCCCTTGTCTTAAAACGTTGCCCATTAATCTATCCCTTCAAAGCCTTCCATATTGTTCTCTCTCCCCCTATTCTGTTTAGAACTCCCTGGTAAGTTACCTTATCCACCAAACTCTTTCTCCTACACCACATTTCAAAGGCTTCTATTATTTTCCTTTCCCCAACTCCTACCGTCCACGTTTCGCACCCAATATAACGCAACGCTCGATACGAATATTTTTAGCAACAATTTCCTAATATTCACTCTTATATTAGTAAATTCCTCTTCCATGCCTGTGATTTCCTACTCTAGTAGCAGAATTAATTAACTTCGTTCAAAATATCCCTTCCCAATCTAACAACCTTTGTTATTCCACTGTTTCCTATTCTACCTTGGTTTTTCCCTCTATTAATCCTCATATTGAACTCCGGGACTACGTTCATGCCATTTATTAGGGTTTCCAAGTCTTCTTTCGACTCACCTAATACTACAACATCATCAAACCGTAGAGATTTTATTTCTTCTCCTTTTAGAAATTCCGTTTTAACCTTCTTCATCAATTGTTCTATATATCAGTTTGTTCAGAATGGACGTAATTAGGTACTTATTATAGGTAAGTATTATTAAGATAGCCAAACAATTTTAAATTTCATCTTGTCTTTAATAAGTAATCACTGTAGATAAGTTAATTTAAAATTTAGACCATTTTACGTTATAAGGTACTTAATTTAGGTAAGTTTTATTGACAAACAAATTTTTATGTTACTTTTCAATGTTAAGTTATTACTACAGACAAGTTCTACTAAAATTTGTTTATCTATTTTAATAATTTTACGTACCCAGGTACTTATTATAGATAAGTATTATTGAAATAGACAAGCAAAAAACTTTAATATATCGTATCTACAATGTGGTCAAATTTGATTAATATTTTAGTGTTTCATGTAAGTAATACTTGTGATACTTTTGGAAAATATAACAAATGGAAGGTCTTCGGCACTTTTAAGAGTATTAAAAGGTGTGGGGTGTATTATGAAAGCTTTTCTTGAGTTAATAGGGAACGTTTAATGAAATCTGTACGAAGCGATATGATTTTTTAGTTTGGGTCTTCACAGGGAAGTCAGGATTGGGCAGAGGAAAGTGGGGTCAGGTCCTCCATTACTCTGAAACAGGAAAATAATTAGTTAAATTTGGAAGATGAGAATGGAAAAAATTTCGCACTTAGGTATACTAAAGTTGTGCGATCTCGCGTCGGTTCCTGGAGTCGACTCTGACTGCTGCAGCGGGTCAGTGTGTTCAGGTCTGATCTTCTAACTTGTTTCATGGTCTTTGGCTGAGCTTCACTGGAATCACTTTTTCTCTCTTTGAATCGATTTTTATTTTCTCTACGTGAATTGCTTCACAAGCGCGGACTTTCTACGAATAAACCCTTTTTTGTGTCCTCTGTTGATGACATTATGCAAATAGTGTGAAACTATAATTTTTTAGGGGGCAGGAGTGTGGTGTAAGCGTAAATGAAGTTCCCTCGTAATTGTGGCTCATGTTATTGTGGTAACACAAACACCCCTTAATTAAATCTGCAATTTGAATCGGCGCAGACAACCGCAATTCTCGATTAAATTGCAACGCCGCGTGACGTGCGTCGCCTCCCGGTTACGTCATTAGCGAAATGTTTCCGGAACGAGCTTTTGTCGTCATGACGACGTCATCACTGCGATGGACGCGCGCTTCTCGATTACTACTGCCAAATAGTGTTGCGTCACGTTAGACAAACGGCAGAATCAATTTTTTTAAAAAACCTGTTTATACACAAATAATGAGGCTAAATTTTACGGCCAAAATTGGTCAGTATCAAACATTATTTATTAAATTATAATACGACTCGGATTAGCCCAGGTGGTAGAGCATCCGGCTGCATATCGGGAGGTCCTGGGTTCCAGTCCCTGAACATTTTTCCATTCTAGTCTTTCATCTCTTGTGGAATTCAGTCCTGATGCAACCCTCCAAGCTAACCTCGTGCAAGCCTTTCCGTCTCCTTATAACTAGCACAACACACATCCTCCCTAATCTGCTTAGCGTATTTTATCCTCTGCCTTCCTCTTCTGTTTTTACCCCACACACTACTTCCCTCTAATGCTAATTTTACAAAACCCTTGTGTCTTAAAACGTGGCCTATTAATCTATCCCTTCAATGTCCTCCGTATTGTTCGCTTTTCCCCTATTCTTCGTTTGCGATTCTATCCACCCATCTCCTTCGCCTATAGCACCACATTTCAAAGGCTTCTGTTCTTTTCCTTTCCCCAACTCCTATCGTCCACGTTTCGCACCTATATAACGGCACGCTCCATATGAAGATTTTTAGCGACGATTTCCTAATATTCACACTTGTATTACAAGTAATTAAAGCAGTCTTTTTCGTGAAAGCCTTCATTGCCTGTGCTTTCCTACTCTTTATGTCTACTATACTTCTACCATCCCTAGTTATTACGCTTCCCAAGTAGCAGAATCCTTAACTTCCGTCAAAAAATCCTTTCCCAATCTAACAGCCTTTCTTATTCCACTCTTTCCCATACTACACTCCATTACCTTGGTTTTCCCTCTATTAATCCTCACATTGAATTTTTTGTCCAGGACTACGTTCAAGCCATTTATTATGGTTTCCAAGTCTTCTTCTGATTCCCCTAATACTACAATATCATCGGCAATGTGTAGGGTTTTTATTTGTTCTCCTTGCAGTATGATTTATTTTCCATATTCCGTTTTAACTTTCTTCACCGCCTGATATATATATATATATATATATATATATCGTAATATACTTTTTAGGGTATAAAACATTAATTAACCAATAGAACAAATTATAATCAATTTTAAAATTTTTCATTTATTAATTTAAAGTGATTACATGGGCTTAATCTCAGGGGATTTTGGGTCTCTCGAGAGATGGAGTATGCAGTAGCTGAAAATAGAAAAACAATCATTAAATATTATTTAACCAGAGCAATGAGCAAGTTTCACAGCTTACCCACAATTACTGGGCCTACAAACATCCACCTCACGAATGTTTCCGCGTCTTGCAGGATTTTTATCGATGAAGGTAGTAGGAACCAGATCCGCAACTCATCTGCTTCCTCGAAACATCTAACGTCTCTGCCCACCTCTCACAGCATCTGATCATGTCTGTACACGTCTGCTCTCCGCCCACCTCTCACAGCATCTCCTCTCGTCCGTCCTCTCCTCAACTCGTCTGACTTCTGCTCATCTGCTCTGCCCACGTCTTTCCTCTCCTCAACTCATCTGACTTCTGATCTCAAGCCACCCATCGGCTCCCCTTTTTAAATCCTCCGACGGGAATTCCCCGCCATAGGTCTATTTCATAAAACTCCGGGGCTCCCCGCCTCAGGTCCCTTACAAAATTACGGGGTTCCCCACCAGTTCATTTCACAAAATTTCTGGGTTCCCCGCCTCAGGTCCCTTACAAAATTTCGGGGTTCTCCGCCCTCATTTTTTACACACGCTCGGCGGGAGTCTCCCGCGGGGAATCACCATCTTTTAGCCGACTAGACATTGTTGTTGGCCGAACTGCGCCTCATTACGCCACACTACCACAAAATCCGCGTTATTTATCACTATATATATATGTTAAATAGCATGGGAGACAGACTGCACATCCTTGTCTTACTCCTTTCTGGATTACGGCTTTCTTTTTTTGCTCTTCTATTCTAATTACAGCTGCCTGTCTTCTGTACAGGTTATGTATTAGCCTTATTCCTCGGTATTTTATTCCAGTGGTCTTCAAAATCCTTAATATGATTGACGGAGCTTCATTTGAACAATTTCGTCTTGTTTAGACTCATTTAATTTTTATTCAGGTTTGCTATGAGAGATACGCATTTCTTTCATAGAATGTGAGTTTGTGGTTATAATTGCACGAGAGGAAATCCCCCCCCCTCCTTTTTGTATATTTAGTGAGAAATTACAAGATGTGGATGTGTCTTCGTGACGTTACGCAGGCTCAGGTGCGAGTCCGTCGGAGCAACCCCCGGGGGCGGTCAGCGTGACAGGCAGGACCAGCTGCGTCATTACACACACACAAACAAAGTTCATATATCAAGTACGGACTGAGTATTATCGCTGTTTCCACCAGTCGCGGCTCAAGGTGGAACGACGGGAAATGTAGGTTTATGTGTACTTCAGACTTTTGTCGTGTTCCGCTAAGCCTGCCGGAGTGAAGAGAGAGCGGCAAGTGGAAGACATGCGGCAAGTTGTTGTCGTCCCTTTATTCTGTGTATTTGTGAGTGAAAGCTTTGGAACATTTTGTTTCGGGCTCCATTTTAATCCGTATGACCCTGTATATGCTAAATATAGCTTACCAGGGGAAAAAGAAAACCCTTACTGCTGAGAGGTTAGCAGGGTTGCCACTCCTCGCCCTCTAACGCATGCGTCCAGTGTAGGCATCCTGTTCATTATGTTGCTTCATGTCTATATGCAGTATAGTGGGGGTTTTTCACCGCTCTAAAAAAACCTTCAGTTAATTTGAATAAAATCTGGTTTATATTATCCATTATTTCTTTTTGAAATTCAAAATTGTTTCAAGGCAAATATAAATTATTGGTAAATTTCTTCACATCCTAAAATTTTTGAAGGTTCCAGTTTTCGGTAGACCTGAGAGGAAGGTGTCGTGCCAAAAATCATGTTCCCATACAAGATGTTTTATCTTTTCTGTTTGCAGAAAGAACATGTTGAAGTTTCTATTAAATTTAATTGTTTTCATTTAGAAATGTATGTTCCGTGTCCAGAGAAAAATCTGTACTTCTTTTTTTGGAAGTTATGAAGCTGCGTTGTACTCGTGATTCAACAGTGGTATTAATTTCTTTGACCAAAGACATTTCTCAATTTTGTCCTCTCTGGTTTGCCATTCTTTCATCAGCCAATCTTTGCATGTATCTTTCGATTCTACAGATTTTTGTCAGTACTTTGGTGGACGATGTTTGGATTATTACGCTTTAAGTGGTACAGTGCTGCTACAGTCAAGTCAGTAATGATCTGTGTAGAGCCAACCGGAGCACAAAAACAGCGAATTAATATCTTTCTTGGCGCAACTAATAAAGTTCTTTTCTTCACGTGAGCGTGAAGAAGTCGATACCCCAGAGCAGGGATTCCGTGTAAGCACATTCCTTCGAATATTGACCTGTTATTCCGGGTGAAATCTTGACGGTTAACCAACCGGGTCAGGTTCTTAAAAGAACACAACGTTTCTGCGGCCATTTTCCTGCCGCCGTCTTCAAGCAGAAAGGTGGTGTTCTTTTAAAAACATGAGCCGGTTGGTTAACCGTCAAGATTTCATCCGAATTATTCACCGGGAAAGCCTACGTTCATTAATTGACTTGTGATATAGGTTGAATTTTGATGGGTGTTTTTTGTACACATTTTTTTTGCCAAAGTTAGGACCTGATTCACGACGGAGACAGCTTCCTGTGTTTCGGTACAACGGGATGGACCGAAAATTAAACCAGCAGTGGGTATGTAGTGGGTGTAATGTGTTAAAAGTACGTCAAGCAAGCCTTAAGTTATGCTTTGCATTTTCCTACTGCGTGTGGTCTCGCTTTCCCTAAATTATTTCAGATAACGAAGGCGTCCTTTTTTTTCAATTTTAGCAATGATTTACTAATATTCACACTTAAATTGGTCGTAGATAAATTTCTCTTCGTTGCCTGTGCTGTCCTACTCTAGTTATTACGCCGCCTGAGTAGCACAATTCCTTAACTTCCTTCAAAATATCCCTTCCCCAATGTAACAGCCTTTGTTATTCCCAGTCTATACCTCACCTTGGGTTACCCTCTATTATTCCTCAAGTTGAACTCTTTCGCCAGGACCACGTTTATTATGGTTTCCTGACTCCCCTAATACCACAAACGTTAGGGTTTTTATTTCTTCTCCCTGCAGTATGATTCAGTTGAAATTCACTGTGAAAGTATAGGGATTTGTGGTGAGAAAGTCAGTGACGTTCATGACGAGGCACGCAGCCGGAAGTGGCAACTATGTGGAAAAATAATTTAAGAGATGCTCTTTCGTGTAAAAATATATAAATGCTTACACTTACCGAATTTGATACTTCAGTCTGAAGATGATGGCAGAGCAAGCCATTGAAACGTCACTGATAATCTCTTTGACCCTGTTGGAAACCCGAGAGGAATTTATAGATGCCATTCACCGGGAAATACCTCGTATTTTTTAAAAAATGTTTGGTATGAGATATTTTCTGCAGGACCCCGTCCATGCCATTTGTTATATGAATCCCATGTCCTGTTCTGACTCTCCTACTACTACAATATCATCGGCTAACTGCAGGGTTTTTATTTCGTCTCCTTGCCATTTTATATTCCCCCAGGAAATAATTCACTGTCAGTCAGCAGTTTCCTCTCAGGCCTCCTCCGAGTGATGATGGTGGTGGGGGGAGGCTTACTTTGGGAAATGCCTCTGTATGGTGACTAGTTTTAAAGGTTGTCACATGACGAGGCATCTTCTTTTTTTTCGAAAGGTGTAATGGACTGTAATGGCGGAGGACTGATTGCAGGATGAAGCTGTGGAAGAAACGAGGTCTCCCGCGTAATGCAATGAACCAAGGACCGGCTCCCGTTACTCACAAAGCACTTGGGACCCAATTTGGGTGTCGACCTCGGCGGCGGCAACAGGCGTCCTTTCAGCGGCGCTGATCAAAGCGTCTCGCAGGAAGCCGGAAGTCATTATCAGTTTGAATGCGCCATTGAGGCGTCCGGCGCTGCCAACTTGGCCAACGTCTGCAGCTTCTCTACACGCTACAACATGAAATCCTCATTTCCTATGAGCATCCAAATACCGACCCTTGCCACATTTAATACTGTACTAAATTTACTTTTGAGAATGATAACTTCTCCTTTAAAAAAGATTTTTGTAAAAACGTAGTTATACGCATACCGAATAAAACTGGGCCTGATAGATGGAGGACACTTAGTTTACTATCCCATTAATTAAAAAATAGTTTTTTTGTGGGGTTAACAGGCTACATGAGGGTGATCCTGAAACACGCACTCCCCTTTAATGGCATAAGAAGGGAATTGAAAACGGGGGGGGGGGGAGATGCGGAAGGTTGAGCAAGGTAGCCAAGGGTTGACTAGGGTCCCCGGGCTGTACTTTAAGGATCCTACTCTCACCTAAAGAGATGCAGGGAAAACCGTAGAAAATCTACATTAGGTAGGTCGGACATAGGGTACTATTCTCACGCCCTTCCCTACGAATGACTAGAAAAATATTAACTAAAATAGTATATATGAGAATGGAACTTCAAATAGAATGCGACTTAGGGGACGATCAATTTGGTTTTAGGAAGAAAGTAGGGACAAGAGAAGCAATATTGCCTTTTGAGACTAATTTGGAAGACAGGATGAGGAAAAAACCAGCTTACGTTTATGGCATATGTAGATTTAGAAACAGCGTTTAATAACGTGAACTGGAACACACTATTAAGGATTTTTTTCGAAGAGCACTGGAATAAAATATCGAGAAATGAGGCTTATACATAGCCTCTACAAAAGACAGGCAACAGTAATTAGAATAGAAGATCAAGAAAAGAAGACAGTAATCAAGAAAGGAGTAAGACAAGGATACAGTCTTTCGCCCATGATGTTTAACTTAAATATAGAACAGACGATGAAGGTTTGTTAAAACTGAATACGGAAAAGGAATCATACTGGAAGGAGAAGAAATAAAAACCTTACGCTTTGCCGACGATATTGTAGTATTAGGGGAAACAGAAGAAGACTTGGAAACCATAATAAATGTCACGAACGGAGTACTGGAGAAAGAGTTCAGTATAAGGTTTAATAGAGGAAAAATAAAGGTAGTATGGGAAACAGTGGAATATTAAAGGCTGTTAGATTACGAAGGTATATTATGACGGAAGCTAAAGAATTCTGCTACTCGGGAAGTGTAATAACTAGAGTAGGATAACAACAGGCGAGGAAGAGGAATTAACTTCCGGCTAATATAAGTGTGAATATTAATAAATCGTTGCTAAAATGTTCGTATGTTCGTGACGTTTCAACTACGTGCATGTTATGTGCAAGGCGTGTTAATTAGTTCTTCCATCGACCTAAATGGCATCGTCTCAGTTGAGGATAAGGGGGAAACGGAAGGACAAGGACAAGGACTGGCGGCGGCTGTTGTAGTTGCTGTTGTTGCTGTGAATCACGTCTTTAGCGAGCGTCAAGCTCGTAAGAAAAATCACATCCACACACGTGATTTGCTTGCGGCCATTGCAGATTAAGATCTTAATGGAAATACAGCACAAAGCTCTTAGGAGTTTCGGGGAAACGTTTCGCCGCTGCACATTCATTAAACCCGGACTACGTTCGTTCGTATGACAGGGGGAGGAAAAAAATGGGTTCAGAAGGCTCGGTTCTCAAATATCAACAATAATTTCATCATAAAAAAGAATTATCCAATTTAAGGGTCAAAATATTTAGTGACTATTGGTATTTAAATCAAATAAATTGATAGCTTCACGTTGCTGACGGAGATTCTCGACTGCAGTTGTTGGCACTGAGAGCGAGATAAGGTTTGAACTAGTCTGTTTGCCAGAAGAGCTGTCATTAAACTCTTCTATTTCTAACTTTATTTTTTAATTTTTTTATTGATAATAATTTACTTGACCTGTTTTCTAGATTCAATAACAGGTCTGTTTAACAATATTTTTCTTTTGTTGGTACATTTTTTTACATAGATATAAATATGTATGAATACAATAATAAATTATATGCTCATATTTAAATTTGTTTTAGCATGTAAGATCATCATCTGTTACACTAGTTTTATTATTATATTATTTTCGTGGAGAGACTGAAGGAGAGAATTCTTAATTTCTTTGTCTCTTCATCCTTTCAACATTTATACATTTTGTTTGTGAAACAACTCCGGTTTTCCGGTTACGACCCACGTTTCCGGATCTCCATGACGCGTTGGTCGAGTAGTTGTAGGTTCAATTTTTTTTTACTAATTTTATACTTTAATTATTTATGACTGTATTTGTATTAGCAGAGTTATGTAATTTGTTTAAGATAATTACTTGAATAATCTTACTATTACTATAATTTATATTCTATTTTATGTTATGATGTCTATATTTTGGTCCTTATACTCATCCGGTTACATGGATTTGAATGTCCGGTCCGATGATGAGTATATTAAGTCTTATGATGTAATATTTAAGAGTCTATATTTTTAGTCCTGTATTTTGTCAGTTCTAAAGCGGATATCAGGTTTGTCAAATTTTCTAGAGCCGCGGTGAGTGGTGGGTTTCTTATTATTTCCCATAGACTTTCTTTTCTTAAGGTTTCTCTTATTGTCTTGTCTACCTCATAATTGGGGCATTCCAGAATGGCGTGTTCCGGTTTTTTTAGCCGACCTCCTGTGGTGTAGTGGCTAGCCTCTAGTCGCTGCCTCACAACCCAGGGGTCCCGGGTTTGAATCCTGGCATGGGCCGTGATGTTTGCGTCGTCATGGTCGCGCGAGGACCGGGATTAAGGCTGGTGGGGAACTGATATGCTGACCACGTGTCACCCCAAAAAATTCGGAATGTGTCGCGCCAGATGACAATCCGCAGCCGCCTCGGTAGGCCTAGGCCCTCAAGAGGGTTGTAGTGCCATTTAAAAAAAAATTCCAGCTTTTGGCCACTAATTGTATTTTTATATCATATGAATAACTGTAAATTGCTGTTTAACAATGAAAAAGTGACTCCTCGATCGATACAAACAGAGTCAAGGATGCATTTCGCCACTTTTAATTGTCCAAAACGCCACAGTTTGGCCACAGTAACGCTACAGTTTGGAAGATAACAAATAAGTGGCTCACGTACGTCGGAAAACTAATTATATAAAAATAGATGAAATTGGAAAGCAGATTAAGTGAATAAGTCCTTAAGGAGGTCCTTAGCCTATCAGCCATCTTGATTCCAAGCCCGGAGATGAAAATATTTCCGTAAAAGTGGACCTCGTTAACGAAATCGTTTGAATTGATACATGAACGTGGGGGTTAGTAATTTCCTATGTTTATATGTATGACGTCAGCGTGTGTTTTTTTACTTTTTTCTGTGTAGTGTATGAGTGTGTGTCTTGTGTATGTGGCTGATTTTTTAGGGCGAGCAAATATTTGTGGGGGTTGTGAGGCAGGGCTTGCGGTTTGAGGGTCTTTTGTTCAGTAGTAATGATTGAGGCGTCGTTAAACGATCCTGCAGTTGTGTTCGCTGTCCATTAACTCAGAATGCCCGAGGACTAATGAAGAGAGAAACGTTGCGGAAAGAAGAGCAACCACGGCGGCCAATCCTCGCAATCGTCCCTTCACTTCCCTTCCCTTTCCTTCCTTTCTCTTCCCTTCCTTTCTCTTCCTTACGTACAAACAATTTAAACAGTAATGAACCGTGACCAGTCCTTTGTAAAACAACGACAAGGAAATGATTGGAAGTAAATACTCACAAAACAAAGAAATGTGATAAGACGGATAAAATTAACGTGAATGCCGGAATTTTTTTCGGAACAATATGAACGGGGGAGTCAGAAGAAGACTTGGAAACCATAATAAATGGCATGAACGTGGTCCTGGAGGAAGAGTTCAATATGAGGATTAATAGAGGGAAAACCAAGGTGATGGAAACAGTGGAATAACAAAGCGTGTTAGATTTGGAAGCCATATTTTGACGGAAGTTAAGGAATTCTGCTACTAGAGTAGGATAGCACAGGAAAATAGGACGAATTAACGTATGTGTAATATAAGTGTGAATATTAGGAAATCATTGCTGAAAATGTTGGTACCGAGCGTTACGTTACATGTGTGCGAAACGTGGTCGGTAAGAGTTTCAGAAAGGAAAAGAATAGAAGCCTATAAAATGTGGTGCTATAGGGGAATGAGATGGGTGGATAGGGTAACTAACCTTGAAGTTCTAAGCAGAAAAGGGGAAGGGCGAATATTGTGGAGGACTTTAAAAGGGATAGATTAATAGGCAACGTTTTAAGACACGGGGGTATTGTAAGAAAATCATTAGAGGGAACTGAAGACAGGAGGGAGGGCAAGGACGAAATACGCTAAGCATATTGAGGAGGATTTTATAGTTATGAGGAAATGAAAATGCATGCGCAAGATAGGTTAGCGTGGAGGGTTGAACACCACAACAACAGAGACCAGAAAAATGTTTCTCGAAGTCAAGAAATAAATAGGTCAATTTCTCCTGGCAAATTTTTTTTCTCACTGAACAAGCGTTTAGGAAAAAAAATTGTGTAATTGCGTACTTTGAAAACAATTATTTTTTATTTGTAGTAATGTTAAGCGAGTTTCGTGTCTTCAGTCATAATGGTTTAACTATACTCGTCCAAAAGGTCAGCGCCGAAACGTTTCATCAATACGTTGAATTCTCGCTTCATTGTCCCTGAATTCAACACAAATCTCGGCAACGTCCGTTCATACCCCAGGTGGTGCCCTTGTCGGTCGATTAAGAAACTAAGTGAACGGCACCGGTTCTTTTTAGCCGTTTACCTACAGCAGTATTGTACGTGAGACGCGCACCTTATTATTATTACTACCCTGTAAAAAAGTCTTTGTGTCGCGCCCCCTTTTGAGTTGTTAAAGAGACTGTATCGTGTAATGTTGCAAGCTGTATTCCCCTCCGTATTTTTTGGTGACGACGATGGCGGCGCTTCTCAACTACTTGCAAAGTTCTCTAGGCTTATTACCGCGCCGCAGCCGGAAATGAGCTTCTACTTTCTAGGAGATTCCCAGTTGCAATCAGCCAGGTTCCTGTTTGCTGCCTCAACTTTGCAACAAACACAATCTGATAAAGCAAACCTGCCCCTCACTCCTTCCCCCCTCCCCCTCTCCTCTCTCACCCTCACAACAGTTTCCAATCTATTCTCCTCTAAACCGTCACTTACTTTTAACGATCGCATTAAAAGACTCTTGGCCAAATCTAATTATAAATACTCGGTCGTGTAAACAAATGAGATAAAATGATTAAATTCTGAGCTTGGAGAAGTTTCGTCGGGACTTAACGCCTCGTCCTCATTTATCAAATAAACTAACTGAAAGGAGGTGAGATGTGAAGTAGCCAGGGTGAAAATTCTGCTGTCGAGAAATTTCACCCTCCATCTCTCTTCAACAAATGAACATGAGGGACAGGGGAAAAAATAATGTCCACCGACAAACGGTTTGGAAAGCAACATTTTTTTACGAGGCTGCCAACTGTGCAATATTTCAGACGGCTCGTGACCAGTCACCCTACATGGTTGTCGGTAATATCAGGGGTGACACCTTCCGGTAGTCGGTGCTGTTGTTGTTGTAGTATTCAGTCCTAACACTAGTCTGATGCTACCCTCCCTGCACAAAAAACCTTTTAATTTCCATATAACTATCAAACCGTACATCCTCCCTAATCTGCTTAGCGAATTCTATCCTTGTGCTCCCTCTTCTCTTCTTACTCCACACACTTCCCTTTAATGGTAGTTTTACAAGAGCCACGTGCCATAAAACATGGCCTATTAACCTATCCCTTTTCTTGGTCAACGTCCTACATATTGTTCGCTTTTCCCCTATTCTGTTTATAACTTCCTCATTTGGGATTCTATCCACCCATCTCATTTAAAAGGTTTCAATTATTTTCCTTTCCCCAACTCCTATCGTCCACGTGCGACATTACATAAATAAATATTCGTATCAAAACGAATAAACAACTTTTATTATATTTTTACAAAATGGTTAAACCGTTTTATGTGAAGAAAACACGAGCACTCTATATCTCAGGCCTAATGGGTATAATATTTTTGCCAGTAGTTTTTCCTCGGTATTGCTGTACCGGTTGTAGCTGGTTCTGTTGCACCAGTAGTAAGATGGACTGGAAAGAGGACAGGATCTGGTGCTTTGGTTCGCGTCTAGGGAAATGCAAGCGGGGCCTGGTCCTGACGTGACGTGACGTCACTGGTCGTGAGTTTGATACCTCTCGTTTCAACGTACAAAGTACATGTAATATTTGAAATTAATATAATTAATAACAATGGAAACAACAAGTTCGGTTCACTTATATGAATTAAAATTATTTAAGTAAAATTATTCAATTAACTAATTGAATAGACTTTATATATATATATATATATATATATATATATATATATATAGTGATAAAAAGGGGGATTTTGTAACGTTGTGGCGTTATGAGGCGCAGTTCGGCCAACAACAATGGATAGTCGGCCGAAAGATTGTGTTTCCCCGCGGGGAAGGCCCGCCTTGCCTGAACGATGGTGAACCCCCGCGGGAGAAATGAGGTCGGGGAACCCCGAAATGTTGAAAAATAGGGGAATTCCCGCCAGAAGCTTTATAAGGGAAGCCGATGGGTGGCTCGAGATCAGAGTGGAGCAGACCAGGTCAGAGTAAAGCAGATCAGAGTGGGGAGAGGAGACATCAGAGTGGAGCAGACCAGGTCAGAGTAAAGCAGATGAGAGTGGGGAGAGGAGACATCAGAGTAGATCAGAGTGGGGAGAGGAGACATCAGAGTAGAGCAGACCAGACGAGAGCAGACCAGACCAGAGCAGACCCGAGAAGACGTGGCTCGACCCCAGAAGGCAGGCGAGTGATCAGACCGCAGAAGGGAGGCGAGTGCATCAGACCCCAGAAGGGAGGCGAGTGGAGCAGAGCGCAGAAGGCAGGCGATATCCAGAGAGCAGATATCCAGAGAGCAGATATCCAGAGACGCACAAACATTCGAGAGGTGGATGTTTGTTGGGCCAGTAATTGTGGGTAAGCGATATAAAATTTGTGAAACTTGCTCATTGCTCTGGATAAATTAACATTCAATTATTTTCTTTCTATTTTCAGCTAATGCATACTCCATCTCTTGAGAGACCCAAAATCCCCTGGGATTAAGCCCGTGTCTTCACTTAAATTAATAAACAAAATTGTTAAAATTGATCATATTTGTAATTTAAATTAATAAATGTTTTATATACAAAAAAGTATATTACAATATATATGTATACAGACAATGAATCGTCGTCTGTGTGATGCACTCCCTTGGATGTCTCACACACATCCAGCTGCGAAGCAATACAATACAGACATCAACAATACGTTCAGTTCAAAGAAAATATAACTTCAATTGTTTTCCTTTACTGTTTATTCATTGTAATTTTCACTATTTGTGAGCAGTATTAGTTTCCTTTGTGGTCAACAATTTAACATCAAACGTATATTAATGTTACACTTTTAAATTAATTTAAATCACGCGAAAAAAATAATAAATGGAAATGACATATTTGCGAACCCAAAGATATTTCTGTTTACAACCAGGGAGATGCTAACATACCAGAGACGTTGCTTACGCGCGAATTATTACTATATTTGAAAAGAAAAGAAATGCGCGGTAACGTGTACGTATGTCACGTTACACACGTTACGCACCCATATAACGCCAAGCTCCACACGAACATTTTTAACAACGATTTCCGAATATTCATACTTAAATTACCTGTAAATAAATTCCTTTTCCTCACCTGTGCTATCCTACTATAGTAATTTCGCTTCCCAAGTAGCAAAATTCCTTAACTTCCGTCAAAGTATTATCTAACAGCCTGTATTATTCCACACTACATTACCTTGGTTTTCCCGCTTTTAATCCTCATATTGAACTCATTCTCATTACCACGTTCATGCCATTTTTTGTGGTTTCCAAGTCTTCTTCTGACTTCACTAATACTACAATATCGTCGGCAAGTAGTAAGGATTTTTATTTCTTCTCCTTGCAGTATGATTCCTTTTCCATATTTCGTTTTAACTTTCTTCATCGCTTGTTCTATATATACGTTAAACAGCATGGGCGAACGACTGCATCCTTGTCTTACTCCTTTCTTGATTCTTGATCTTCTATTCTAATTACTGCTGCCTGTTGTCTGTAGAGGTTATGTACAAGCCTCTTTTCTTGATATTTCTTCCAGTGCTTTTCGATGGAAATAGTATTTTAAAAAATCTCAGACACATTTATTTCGTTGTACAAGAGTTTCCAATCTCTCTGTAAATATTTAAAATAAAAACGCCATGTTGAGTTTAAAAGGACGGATATTGCAGAAATTATAATTTTGTTTTTCAAATCCAAAAAATAAAAAAAACGGATTGCATGTTCTGTAATGAAGGTTGTAATTTAATTTCTTGACAACGGTTCCACAAATATCAATTTTCCTCTAGTAATTACAGTTAACATCGTCGCTTCTGTAATCAACTTTTACTTGTTTTCATTTTTAATCGCTTTTCTGGTAATTGCTTTTATGAGTATTTACTCAACATCGTTTTTCGTTGTCTTCGGATCTTTTCCCCCCTCCCTCCCCAAAAAAGTTTTTCTATTCCCAGTATTTGCTGACGAATTTATAATCACAGTATTCCCAAGAAGGGGGATAGAGTTTACGAGGAATTTCTGTAAATCAACCCTCTTACAGTTCTACATGACATGTTTAGATGCGCACTAGGAGAAGGAGAAGTGGAGAGGAGAAGTATTGTCGTTGGAGGAGGAACTTCTTCCCCTTCAAGCGGACTGGCGGAACGTTACTATCAATGATAAAAACATTAATTACATTCATAGTAACGGGACATGGAGACTGTGACGACGTCTTCTTAACACACGCTATTCTTAATGACCTATTACATTTTTTCGGATGAGTTTCTTGACGTACAACATATCCTCCTCAACCTACAGCAATATATTTCCTGAAGCCAATGTTTTCAGAAATGCGTTGACACTACCAAGTTGCGTTCACAAAGTACGTGGAGTTAAAGAGAACTCCGGTCCAACCCGGCGCCCCAAATATGGTGTCCACTGGTCCACACGACTACCTCAAAATCTCCCGAGCTATTTATTTTAAAGTTTCCATAGACCTGAAAGGAAAAAAGAGAAACACTACCAGAATTATCTTTACTTAACACTTCATCACGGCTTTAACATTTAAATTCGAATATGCATTTATTTTATTCAAAATAACCACTTGACCACTTCACACGTTTCTTTTAAGATTTTTCCTGAATTTATTTTCTTGTAGAAGATTATCCCCGAACACTACCTTAGGTAAATTATTACAGTCTTTGATGGACTTGTCTGTTTTTTTTTGCTTTCTACATTTTATTTTGAATTGATGATCCCATCTACCCTATATAACTGTTGGTGCTAGTTCCAATCCATGTTTGTTAGAGCCGTATAAGTGCAGCCCTGCTTTCTGCCTCCTTTATAACAATATCTCCCAAACCTAAATGTTCTAGTTTTCCGTTCCTATGACTCTGTGGCTTTAGTAACGCACGACAAAAATTAGCAGCCCTTTCCTCAACTTTCTCTAATGGATTTTTTTTTATATAGGAATCCCAACAAGCAGCCCCGTACCCCGAAATTGGTCTACATAAGGATAAATATGCTAATACATAAGGATAAATATGCAAAAAAATTAGCAGCCCTTTTCTCAACTTTCTTTAATGATTATATTTGATTTATTTTATATCGGGAGATGAAAAAGCCGCCCCGTACTCCGAAATTGGTCTACATAAGGATAAATATGCTATCTCCTTTGATTTATATATATATATATATATATATATATATATATATATATATAGAGAGAGAGAGAGAGAGAGAGGTATTAGTAATTACCATGGAAATATTGACTCCAAAAGAGAAAGGCTTTAAGTTTAAAAAAATGATTTGGGGAAATCAATTAATATAATTTTCTTGAGCTTCGACATTTACATAAATTGTTTTATCCGTACCAAGAAATATGAATTTTTTTTATAAATTAATTATAACATAAATACGTGAAATATTTTCAAATAACTAAAATTTTTTGGTTACTACCTTTCTACTTTGAACGGCAGAATTTGGATATAATATATTAATTCATTAATAAATAATCAAAGTAGTAATAATAAGTAGGTAGTGAAGTAGGTGTGAGACCTCTCTGGCGCAGCAGAGATGATATCTGAGGCAAACACCACGCCTCCCGCAGCCGCTGCTGACTGCCTGAAAGTCATCTTCACGTCTCGAGTGCCTGAGGATTCCCGGTCACACTTCGAAATGGACCGCCAAATTTGTCGTTTGTTGGTGATATTGGGCGTGTTGATCCTGCACCTGACCAACATCTTCAACCCGGCCATCTTCTACGACATCTCCCAGTTCCGCCCGGACATCTCCTCCGTCATCTTCGTGTACGGAGTGTTGGTGCTGCTGTCGCAGTACGACATCGTCCCGGTCTTCTTCAAGAGTTCCTCTCAGTACCTCGTCTTCCTCTTGGAGGTAAGTGTTCTCTCTCTTTCTCCCTCCCTTGGTCCTGTTGTCCTTCCTCTAAACTTTCCTTATACCTCAAACACGTGTAATTTAGACACAAAAAATGCAAAACACATATTTTCCGAAACTGATGGGAGTTAGATTCCCCACGTATACGATTGGTGCGCACAACTAGTGACGTCACAGCCTCTTGACGCGTGTCAAGTGCACGTGTTTTACTAAAATAAATGGCGTGTATATCACACAATAATTATTATTCTTATCTTTATAATTAGTAGTTATGTACATATAGCATTAACTGTATTCATATTCATTAGCATCTGTAACTGTATTTTTTTTCTTTTTGGCTAAAGAGGAGTGACGTCAAAAATATTAATTGCATCATTTGGCCGCAGATGTTTTTATCATAAAATTAAACTATTAAAAATCAAAGTTTTTCCCTCAGATTTGAAATGATTTTTAGAATTCATTTTCTGGAAAATTTATAATTTAATGGCAGACTAATTAAAAATTGAAATAACATGAAGGGAAAATCTTTTAATAAATTTCAATTTTAATTACAATTAGAAATCATTCGATGATAAAGTCTTTACATTGATTAAAAACTCGATAACCTGAAGGAGAATCTGTTACCAAAATTCTATTTATTGAAGAATATATATATATATATAATAAATTAGTAAGATATTAAAAAAGTTTTTCCTACATTTTTATATCTAGATTTGAAATATTTTTAGAACTCATTTTTTTCTTTTTGGCTACATTTACTGACAGATTTCCCTTCATTTCATACAGTTTTGTAATCAATATGAAGACTTAAGCATTTAAATATTTGTAATTAATTAACAGTTATCCCTTAATTTTATATAGATTTCAAATAAATTTTAGGGTAAAATGTTACTTAATTACAAACGTTTCTATGTTAAAGTCTTTAAACAGATTAGAACGCTATGTGAAATGAAAGGAAATATTTCACTAAATTACAAAATTTCCAGTGAATAAGTTCTAAAATTTATTTGAAATCTATATAAAATTAAGGGATAACTGTTAATTAATTACGAATATTTAAATGCTTAAGTCTTCATATTGATTACAAAACTGTATGAAATGAAGGGAAATCTGTCAGTAAATGTAGCCAAAAAGAAAAAAATGAGTTCTAAAAACATTTCAAATCTAGATATAAAAATGTAGGAAAAACTTTTTTTAATATCTTACTAATTTATTATTGTAAAACTTTCGCGGAAACTGACGAAATTAATATATTCGACGTCACAGTGACGTTTAACGTTTGGGAAAAGGGGAGGGGGGGGGGCGAGGGAATTACACTCGTCTTTAGCCATTTTTTTGGTAATGTCCCAGAATTAGTAGTTACGTACTGTGTAAATATTATTTTATATCTGTAACTGTATTATTGTTTTTGACTCGTCCTATTTCCTCATCAGAGAGATAACGGACCTAATAATAAATCTAATGCAATCCAGTGTATTAAAATACTAATCCCCAAACGTTTACGTCACGACCCGGGCTCCTTTCGCGTTCATTCTACACGGGTAAACAGACTGTGACGTGGGTGGAGTATAACTACACCATGACGCCAATTAATATTCGCTACGTCAGGATGATTCGGAAATAAATTCTACGATAAAAATTTCATCTGTAAAGATTTTCAATTTTAATCAGAGAAACATTAAAAAAAAAGAAACAGGGCCTAGTAATTCAAAAATTGATTGTAGATAGGCCAGGGTAGCCTCAGATTTGTTTACTGGAGTTTAGAGGAGTCGGGTCAAGTGCACGTGCCGCTGGTGCAATCCAGAGCAACAAGATCTGTGTTATTGCAGGTTCTGGGCAGCATTTTGGTGGTGAACGGTGCTCTGGTCCTGTTTTGGCTCCCGATGGTGGCAGCACTGGCTGAGGAGTGGGCAAACGTTTCCGAAATCGTAAGTTGTAGCCGGGAGGAAGCCGTGGCGCGTACGTCGCGTGACGTTTCTGTCTCCTCCCTTGCAGATCAAGATCTTGGAGTTCTTGGGCTTCGGCAGCTGCCCCATCTACAGGAAGATGGTGGAGGCGTACAAGTCTCCCAACGGCCTCAAGCTCACCTGCATCTTCATCAACCTGACCTTCGCCTGTGTCTCCATGCACGCCACCAACTTCATCAAAACCGTCATGCCCGTGAGTATGTCACATCACATCACCCACGAAACGTGCCGCTGACGTCACAGTCTCTCTATACCTTCTCTCTCAACCGCTCTCTGTCTTTATTAACCTCTCTACCTCTACATCTCTACTCTTTCTACCTCGGCTATCTCTCTTCTATCTCTACACCCTCACTGTCTCTCTATCTTCTCACGTCTCTAATCTCTACCTCGTCTCCTCTTATCTCTTACCTCGTCAATCCTCTCTCTCATCTCTTTCTCAACCTCCCTCTATCTCTCTCAACCTCTCTCTGTCTTTCTCAACCTCTTTCTTTCTCTCTCTATCAACCTCTATCTTTCTCAACCTCTCACTTTCTCAACCTCTCTCTATCTTTCTTAACCTCTCTCTACCTTCTTAACATCTCTACATCTTTCTCTAACCCTCGGTCTCTCTCTCTCTTAAAGTCTCTCTATCCTTCTCACCCCCTCACTTTCTAAACCTCTATCTATATTTCTCAACGTCTCTATATCTTTCTTAACCTCTGTCTCCCAATCTATATCTTTCTATAACCCTCGGTCACTCCCTATCTCTCTTTCTCTCAAAGTCTTTCTTTCTCAACCTCCCTCTATACCTCTTAACCTTTCTCTATCTCTCTCTTTCTCTCTCAACACCTATCTTTCTCAACGTCTCTATATATTCTTAAAACTCTCTACACCTTTCTCTAATCCTCTCTGTTAAAGTCTCTCTATAATTCTCAATCTCTCTCCTTCTCTCTCAACCTTTATCTTTCCCAACCTCTCTCTACATCTCCATACCTCTATATCTTTCTCTATCCCTAGATCTGTCTATATCTTTGACTATCCCTCGATACCTCTCTCTACCTCTCTATCTCTTTTTAACGATTCACCGACAGTGAATTTTAACCAGAGATAATTTAAATATACATTTAAGTCTGTGTTGAGCAGCGAATAATTTCTCCGAGATCCACCTTGTAACTCTAGACGAGTTGTTGAGCGTCCAACGTGTCTGACCGGTCAACACCACTTTCAGCACACGCGGTCCTTGAATTTTAGAAGGGGTTGTTTCACGATTATTAAAGAGGGTTGGTTCGATTTTTAAAGGGCAGACGTGAAGAAGTCAGCAGGCCCGTTGCGATATTAGGAGTGACGTCATCAGGGTTAGTCGCCTGGACGTGAAGGAAGCTCACGTATTCTCCACCGCCGCCTTGTAATGATCTACTCCGTTTCTCTGTTGTTGTTTTTTTGTGTGTGTGCAGGATTACGTGTTTTGCGTCAAAATTCCAAGAGGCGGTATTAGGAAAGCGTACTGAAGCCGGAGAGTCCAGAGGGAGAGTCGTCGTCGTCAAGTGAAGAAGTAATAAGCAAAATAGAAACGTTTATTTAACTGTGCAAGAATGTCTTAGTTGGGGCGGGGGAAAGGGAAGGGAAGGGAGAGAAAAAGTAATTTTTATAACCGAACTTTAATACCTCAAAACACAGGAAAATAAAGTGATTTATCTGCAGTATATTAAATATATCTTTTCTTTTTGTAGTTTAGAAAGACGCAACGGAATCTTCAGAGGTTAATGTGTCTCGTCTGCCGGGAAGGAATATCTTCCTGATGAATTGCAAATGTCTTAATAGTAAGTGTCGCTGGAATTAAAGGAAACAAAATTCTTTTTGCGACGTTGCCGTTAGTAACGTGGGCTGGAATCAAATTCGGAGGACCTTAGTGTTCACCGACATTGTTCTACTTTTAGTTGTTGGTTGAAATAAGTCGCCGAAGTTTTTGTTGTGGAATTGCAATCTAAAGACTGGTCTGATGCAACCCTTCATGCTAACCTATCTTTCGCAAGCTTTTTCATTTCCGCACAACTAGAACGTCCCACACCTTCCCCAATCTGGTTAGCATATTCCACCCTTGACATCCCTCTTCTGTTCTTACCCCACACACTTCCCTCTAATGCTAATTGTCTCTCTTCTCTCTCTCTCTTCATATCTTCCTCCTTCTCTCTCAATTATTTCTCTTCTCTCCGTCTCTTCTCTCTCTCTCTCTCTCTCTCTTCTCTGTGTGTGCCTGTCTCTCTCTGTGTCTGTGTCTGTGTCTCTCACCCTCTCCATATATATATATATATATACACACAAATTTTGACCAACATTACACCAATGAAAAATTATGCACCTCTCCGTTCGTAAATTTAAAGCGCGTCTAACTTTCCTCACTGTTGTAAAGTGGAAACTACACGCGGCACCAGAGGGACGAAAAATTAGTAAACCTGGTAACTAGTTATTAACGACTGCTTTATTCCAGCAAACGCTGCACTTTGAACAGGGGTGAGTTATCCTGCGAAAGGGTTGCCCCGTCTCCATCGCGTTCAGTTTCTCTGTTCAGTTAGATCTTTCACACAAGTGATTCCGTATTCTTCCCTGATGGGGAGAAGAACAGAGGAACTACAACTTGCTACCCGAACACGCGTAATAACAGAAAATATAAGTGTGAATATTAGGAAATCGTTGTTAAAAATGTTGGTATGTAGCGTGGCATTATATGATTGGGAAACATGGACGATAGGAGTTGGGGAAAGGAAAGAATAGAAGTCTTTTAAATGTGTTGCTGTAGGCGAATTAGATTGGTGGATGGAATTACAAATGAGGAAGTTCTAAATAGACTAGGGGAAAAGCGAAAATATGGAGGACATTGACTATGAGAAGGGATAGATTAATAGGCCATGTTTTAAGACACGAGAGTCTTGTAAAATTAATATTGGAGATGTTGATGAAAAGAGGGGAGCCAAGGATGGAATCCGTAAAGTAGATTAGGCAGCATGTTGTAGTTATGCGGAAATAAAAAGACTCGTGCAGGTTAACATGGGACTGCCTATCTGGACTGAGTACCACCACAACAACAACAAATATAAACGATTGCCACTGTACATAAAGAGTGGTAATAAATTGAACTTACAACTCTTGAGCGGTGAAAATACAAATCGAACAAGCATTTGCTTTTAGCAATATACTATAGGTCGAAAATAATCCCCTACCCCTCTGCGACGCGGAACAATTTCAATAGCAGCCAACCTATTTTTACAGATATTTTAACGTACTTCGTAGAACAAATGTTGGTATAAAAATGTTTTTGATGTGAAATTCTTCCATTAAAGTGTTTTAGCCTGAATTTATTAACGCCTTGTATTTTAAAATGCAGGTTGAGTACAATTTGTCACTGATGTAAGTGCTACTATGGACGGGAATAACAGAGATTAAACTTAAAAGTACCAGAGATAATAAGGTAGCAAATATGGAACCTTGCGCGACTCCAGCAGGTGAGCTTTGTTCTGCTGTTCTGGCACACTAATCTCTGGCACACTAATAGTGATTTGGTTCCTCCATTATTTGCTTTCACCGAGGTTAATACTACCTTATTTAACTACTGTAGTTAGACAGGGGCTATAATGTCATCATATCTACTGAAACTATCCGTTATTAAAATGATATAAAATGATACTTTAACCGCGTGTTCGGTGTGCGTAAATGTTGATTGCATGTTGTGGGCACGAAGTTTATATTAATAAATGGGTGGTGAGGGTGAAGAGAGGGAAGGGAGGATTGGGGGCGAAAAAAGTTATTCCATGGAAATTTTCTCTGTTTAAACAACAACAACAACAACTGAAACAACCGGGAGGGGGGGGGGAATGATTATGAGCAAACAAAATAATAACAGCAACAACGAGTAGCGGAGCCGGCGCATTCATTATGAAAGTGTGCTGATTTATAATTAAAAGTGGTGTCGTTTGCACGGGATCCAATATTCATCTCATCTCATTTTCGGGAAGCATGTTTTATTCACAGACATAATTACTTGTTTCGAGGTTTAAATGATATATATATATATATATATATATATATATTTATGTATACATATTCTGTAATAGAAACACGTTTGTATTTTCCAGTATTGGCCAACTGTTTGTTGGAACTCCAGACGCGGTCCCAAACTGAGGGACGAAACGTCGCGTAACGGCAATAAATTTAATAAGTCTTCCGATAGATGGATTATGAAACCATGGAGGCTCTCAACAAGAGTTATAGAGGGGGGTAGTAATAATAATACCCGAATGGGTGGCACGTGGTCTCCCCTTGTCCTCTCCTGGTTCTTGACGACACTGACGTAATATCACCATTCAGTTTCCTCAGTTTCCGGAAAACACAGTCTAACCAGAAAAGGAAGCCAAAAAAACAAGTTAGGTTCACTGAGAGGGAGGGAGTGAGTTGCGAAGGAGGCGGTATGGAAAGATCGCGTAAAAACAAACAAGAGGGGAAGGATGTCTTTTTGGTTAACAGGCTACATGGGGGTGGTCCTGAGATACGTAACTTCCCTATAATAGCATAGGAAGGGAATTTTAAAAGAGGAGGGAGGGCAATGTGAAAGGTAGAGCAAGGGTTAACTAGTTCCCCCCACATGCTTCCCCGGGCTGTAGTTTAAGGATCCTCCTACCCTCGCAGTGTTTCACGTCAGAGGGATGCAGGGAAACCCCCTAGAAAGCCAGCGTAAGGTAGGACAGGGGCTGTTGGCTACTATTCTCACGCGCACTACCGTCCGAATGACGGGAGACGAATCTACTGTGGCGAGGGTCGCAGCATTCCCTTCTCCGTGGCTCCTGGCCGATTGATCGCGGACAACTCTTAACTGCTCTTCCGTCTCCCATTGTAAATTTATTCCTATGCCTCCCTGTGACTACACTCGGTTTTATCAAAATTTATTTGTATCCCTCTTTCAGTTTTATTAGTTAATAATAATAATAATAATAATAATTAAAACAAATTCTATAATTGTTCTTCGATTAATGAAGGTGAAAAATTTACGGCCAAAAATGGTCAGAATTTAAATTATTAATTAATTAAATGACTTCGCTACGTTTCGTTCCATTACTTGGAACCTCCTCAGGTGATAGAAAAAAAAACCAAAATCCTAAAGTTGTATGGTATAAGATAGCACAAATATTTATTGATAAATTTGTAGTAAAGCACGAGGAACGATCTCCAAGGCTTGTTGTTGAGCGACTAAACCAGGGTTTGTGACGTTTCTGACAATTTTTGGCCGTAAATTTTTCATCTTCAATAATAATAATTATTATTATTAATAGCTGAATTTGTATCCCGAATTATTGAGTCTTCTGGGCATCTGGGTGGCCGGTGACACGTTTAGCCTTCATATCATGACGTCACTATTGTGACCGTGCGCCCAAATAGGGAGCACAAACAACAGGAGGTTGAGAATTCGACACCATCAAAATACAGTTGTTCATTAATTCCAGCTGACGATGAAGAGGAAAGAGGTATTTATCATTTTTTACCACTCTTGGTCGACAACTCAGCGCGTGTGTCAATAACTCTGCGATTCACCCCTGAAACACATCCTTCGCCCTCCAACAACCCCCTCTCGCTTTTGCTGCCGGTGCGACGTGCAACTTGTTTGATTTATTTATTGTTATTGGATTGCGTATTGTTTGCTCAATTTTCCGCGGGACTAATTGGAAGCGAGCCTCGCCGCGGAAGTATCCGGCGGGGTAATTTATCTACGTTACCTCCTCTTCTCACCGTCCGTTGTTGTGTACGTGGCGGTGGCTGTTCCAATTGTTGAAACTGCCTCGGCGAACTAATTAATATCTGCCAACAATCTTGAGCTACAGGTAGCCATTTATCAAGCTCAGCTCGGCTGCTTTTGCTAATTCAATTCCTCTCCCTCTCCCTGTCCTCCCCCACCCCCAACACATCATTCAGTGATCCCACTCGTTTACCCTCCACCCCACCGCCGCCGCGTGAACAGTTTCACAGGGATCGCGGGGGGATGGTAACTTCTAATAATGATTGATGAGAGGAGAAACGGGGGGGGGGGGAGGTGGAAAGTTTACGGGTCATCTGATAATTTTGGAATGGGGGACGGGGTGGAAAAATTTAGAAGCGAAATTAAAAAAATAAACTCACCAGTCTCGCGACTTTATGTTATAATTAATGACCCGCGAAAATATTGACACACGCACGTCTCTGGAACCTGATCAGACAGAAATTTTGAATAAGGCCAAAAACAGACAAAAAATCGTAACAAACTATAATTTTAAAAACAACTACATGTTTCGGCCCTGATCTGGAACCTCTTCAAAATAACGGAGCACAAAAATTATAACATTCCAAAGATATTACAGTAGAGTCAAATAATACAGTAATTAAAGAACCAAAAGACAAAATATTTTTTAAAAACGCAAGGATAATATTTATACATTTGACACATTACATTTCAGTAATTAAGATATTATATATGAATTATATATATGTAATAACTATACATTTGATACATTACATTTCATGAATTGTGTACAGTAATTAAAGAACAAAAAGTAATTTTTTTCTAAAAAGCAAATATAATAATTATTCATATATATATATATATATAGTATATAATATATATATTATATATAATATATATATATAATTATGTAATTAAAGAACAAAAAGTAATTTATTTTTCTAAAAAGCAAATATAATAATTATTCATATATATATATACATATATATATATATATATTTATGAATAATTATTATATTTGCTTTTTAGAAAAAAATTACTTTTTGTTCTTTAATTACTGTACTCTTTGGCAGTAATGTTATATTTTTGTTCCATACATTTCATGAATTACGATACTATATATCTATTATATATATGAAATGTGTAATTATCTTTAATTTTAAAAATTTCGTTTTCTGTTCGTTAATTACTGTTTTCTTTGCCTGTACTGTAATATCTTTGGAATGTTATAATTTCTGTGCATTGTTATTTAGTACCAACTAAAGAGTCTCCAGATCAGGACCGAAACAAGTAATTATTTGATATTACACTTTGTTACGTTTTCACTAATTTTTTGTTCGTTTTCGGCCTTATTTAAAGTTCAAAATATAAATTTTTCGATTCAAAAATAAATAATAATAAACTCTTTGAGGGTTACGAGTTTTAAAAAATTATTTCATTTCAAACGGCAGCCTTCGGCGGCTTATATTGTCCTTATTCGTCTTAAGTACCAGGAACATTAGTGAACAAATCAATAAATTTTTCTATCAGATTCAATTAAATTCTTAAATTATTATTTTAAAATGGTACCTTTAATTTTTTTGTTTGTTTTTGGCCTCATTTAAGCTTATATTAAACTTACAGACACTAATAAATATTATACACAGAATTTTTATTTTAGTTTTGGTGAAAAATTAATGAATTCCAACAACTGCGTTGTTTTCTGCTTAAATTTTAACCCCCCACTGGAAACCGTAATGTCAACAGTATTTAATTGCCTCTCTTTATAGGGGTCGGTGGGGTTTCGGTAGGTAATTCAGAATGGAGGACAAGAGGGATGGGGGATGAGGGTCGTATTTTTTTTACTTTCAAATTATTAATGCCTTTTTATTACCTATTCACCCCCTCCTCGCCTCCACAGTGAGGAATGCAACCAAAAATCGCTAAAAATGTTGAGGCTTATTACCGTCCGCCCTGTTTACTCGTTAAAATTTATTTTTGTGTGTGGCCGTTGTGGGGCGGGGGTGGATTTGAGGGGCGGTGAGGGGGACTCTGACGAATGCTAAAAAAATCCGTGAGCTTTTGATTTTAAATTAATTACGGCTCGAGTAGAGCAAAGAACATTAAAATGGCTGAAAAAAAGGTTTCCAGTTGCATAATCGATTGATTTATCAACTATTGTCATATTTTAAAGGGAGTTGTAGTTGCAGGGGGGTAGTTTTATTACTTGCAGTGTCTGGACACTGTCTATATGGAAATGCCGGCCTCGGGGTTTTTAAAATCATAAAAGGCACGGGGGTGGGGGTGGGAGGGGGCGGCGGACGGAATTGCCACCTGCGAAAAAGAGATTAAATTATATTGAAAGTTTTGTAGCTTCATACACAAAACACACAAAGTCGTAAATTAGATTGCTCATGAATAAAAGCGGCTCGCGATTTGAATTTCATTGCCTCCTTATTCTTCTTCTCCTTCTTTATTTATTTTTAGCCTCGAAATGAAGCTCAGAATTTCTGGATTTTTTTTATTTATTTTTTTGCCTCTGCAGTTCTGTTTTTAAGTAATATTTGGAAAGCTGATTACTCTTTCCTTACTTCTGCAGTGACGTAGAAATCCCTTTCTCCTCCTCCTTTTGACGTCGGACTGTATAAGTTACTAAGCTCAAAGATTCCAGTATGCAAAATTACATTAAAGTAGGAGGCGTAGCACTTAACATTTTTTGATTTCGTAGAAATTAAAAAGAAAAAAAATTAGATTGGATATGAAAAAATATTTCTAATATAGTTGTTGTGTCCTAAGACTGGTCTGATGCAACCCTCCAAGTTAACCTATCTTGTGCAAGCCTTTTCATTCCGCTTAACTAGAACATACCACATTCATCCCTAATTTGTATAGCGCATTCCATGCTTGGCCTCCCTCTTCTGTTCTTACCCCCAATGCTAAGACCCTCGTGTCTCAAAACGTAGTCTATTAATCTATCCCATCTTTTAGTCAACGTTCTCCACATTGTTCCCTCTTCCCCTATTCTGTTCAGAACTTTCTCTTTAGTGTTCTATCCACCCATCTCATTCTCCTATAGCACCACATTTCAAAGGATTCTATTATCTTTCCTTTCCGAAACTCCTATCGTCCTCGTTTCGCACCCTTATTACGCCACATACGATCTTTTTAGCAACGGTTTCCTAATATTCACACTTATTTTAGCCATAAATAAATTCCTCTTCCTTGCGTATGCTATCCCACTGCCCCGAATAGATATCAGATATGGCCGCCATCGTGTGGTGTAGTGGCCAGCGTCGCTGTCTCACGACGCAGAGATCCCTGCCATAGGCGTGGTTATTTCTGACGTCACGGTCACAGAGACTGCGATTAAGACTGCTTGGGGAATCGATGCGACGGCCACGTGTCACTCCAAAGTCGTGTAAGGTGACAGTCCGCAGTTGACCGGGCAGGCAGGACAAGGTCCTCAATGTCTCACCTCACACACGATTCGTTTTTTTTTGACAGGCCACCTCAGTCCCGGACTTGAACGTGGTCTGTCTGTCACCAAATAGGCAGCTGGCCCACAGTCCGAGACTATTTTCTCCGGTCCTCGTCCAGGTCCGTGGCGGATAACCGGAACTGTGATGGTTTGTCACTCCTGTGTTTGGGCTGCAAAGAGACAAGGAAGGAAAGAAACCCGGTGTGTCGCTCCCGCAGTGGTCGACATTGACATTTACCCAGGGGCACGGACGCGATTCTCATCGGCAGCGATCATTGAGTTTTCAAAATCTGGTGGGACGGATAATTTATTATTATTTTTCCGTAACGCATTGGTTACTTGCGTCATACGTATGACGTCATTCTTCCTCTCCAGTGCCGTTGGAGACAGTGTTGCGACTCTAAGGTATCCTTTCCTCGGCAAAGTTGTGGTTGTATCCCGTTGCAGGGTCGACGGCGAAGCGCGTCGATTCCTCTATGAAAAGGACAAAATCGGTAAAATAATTTTTATACTGCGTCCTTGGACTCGTGTCGTGTTGGAGGAGGAAACAACTTTTTTTTTTCTTTTTCAATTTGTTCCGTGATGAATTCGCCGGTCCATTTTCGCTTCGGACTAAATTTTGTTTCCCCTTTTTACGAGTGTCGCGTATGAGAGGAATCAGTGCGTCAGGTTTTATTGGTCGTGAAATACGTCAAAGGGCCTGTGGCTTTAGTGGCGCCGCGTAATCTGCTGGCCGGGAGGGAGGGAGACGACGTTTCCATTAAGCAACGTCGTTGTTGTTGTTTCGCATTCCTGGGACCAGCGACGGTCAACCTTTACGCCAACCTAAAGTTAAAGTAGCAATTCCGGCGACGCGACGGCCATTGTGCTTTACACTCTTCCTTTTTTTTTTAAGAAGTTGAGTGGTATTACGTTTTACCTTATGTCCTTCCTCCCAAGATACAACAGCGCGTAATCAGCATGAAAGGATATGACGCCACTGAGACCCGACGGTGGGCCAACCTTTCAAACACCACGAACCATTCAGGAAAATAAAAAAGACGAGTTGATCTGCGTCACCAAAATAAAAAAAGGCAGTACGTCAAGACCATCCTGAATGACAGCTTATTTCACAACAGCAACTAACGTCGGAATAAAACATGAATAACGATCAAATAGAAGCAACAACGTTGTGAAACACACTGGTTCGTAAATTTTTG
The DNA here is from genome assembly GCA_034510155.1 of Eucriotettix oculatus. Taxonomy (NCBI): domain Eukaryota; kingdom Metazoa; phylum Arthropoda; class Insecta; order Orthoptera; family Tetrigidae; genus Eucriotettix; species Eucriotettix oculatus. Next base: position 14,846,042 of record CM067381.1, read on the forward strand.
TTGTTGTTGTGGTATTCAGTCCTAAGACTAGGCTGATCCATGCTAACCTATCATCCGCAAGCCTTTTCATTTCCTTAAAACTAGCACAACACACATCCTCCCCTAATCTGCTTAGCGCATTCCATCCTTCGTCTTCCTCTTCTGTTCTTACGACCCACACACTTCCCTCTAATGCTAATTTTACAAGACCCTCGTGTCTTAAAACGTGACCAATTAATCTATCCCTTCTCTTGGTCAATGTCCTCCATATTTTTCGCTTCTCCCCTATTCTGTTCAGACCTTTCTCGTTTGTGATTCTATCCACCAATCTAATTCTCCTTTTCCTTTCTCAAACTCCTGTCGTCCACGTATCGCACCCATGTAACGTATTACACTTCCCCAAGCAGCAGAATTCCATAACTTCCGTGAAAATATCCCTTCCCAATCTAACAGCCTTTGTTATTCCACTGTTTCCCATACTACACTCCATCACCTTGGTTTTCCCTCTATTAATCCTCATATTGAAGTCTTTCTCCAGGAATCCGTTCATGCCATTTATTATAGTTTCCAAGTCTTCTTCTGACTCCCCTAGTACTACAATATCGCCGGAAAAAACGTAACGTTTTGATTTTTTGTCCTTTCAGTATAATTTATTTTCCATATTTCTGATTTTACTTGCTTCATCGCTTGTTCTATATATAAGTTGAACAGCATGGGCGACAACTTGTAGCCTTGTCTTACTTCTTTCTTGATTACGGCTTTCTTTTCTTGATCTTCTATTCTAATTACTGATGCCTGTCTTCTGTAGAGGTTGTGTGTAGACCTCCTTTCTCTTCAAAATCCTAATTTTTTTTCCAGTTAACATTACAAAACGCTTTTTCAAAGCTACAAATGCCATGAACGTGGGCCGGTTTTTTTCATTATCCCGACTCGTAAAATTAGTCGCAAAGTTAATAAAGCTTCTCTTCTCTGTCCCTATATTCTTCCTAAAAGCAAATTTATTGTCTGCTAACTCGCATTATATTTGAAGTCCCATTAATATACAATACGATCATTCACTTGTTTGGGGAAAATACCATTACCGCTGACATGAAACAACCAAGGGTTTGCATTGAATTTTCCTGCGGTTGGTAAACCTTGTCACATGCACGTCGCGCACTCATCAACATCATGGCTGCCTCGAAACAAAGGTGCAGACGGAATGTTTGATCATCTATATATTAACACATCTATCCAGCCTCCTTCCCTCCGTCCCTCTGTCTGCAACTTCGATCGATTTCAAGCCACAGTGAAAGAGAAACACGGACGGGAAAAAAGGGGGAGGGGGACGGAAGGGGGGAGAGAGAGAATTTCAATCAATCATTCGTCCCCTTGACAAACCCGAAATTTTGCTACTAATCGTACTGTAATAACGTCGGGTGTCAAGTAACAGTAGAATAATTAAACAGATTGATGACCTTATACAGACTTTATTATATAAATTTAATCGTGACAACGTTTCGGCATGACTTTTTGCCTTCTTCAAGGTCTTTTCCTTCCTATGGAGGAAAAATGTACAGAAAATTAGCGACATCAAAATCATGAATTTCAACCTTGTCCCCAGTGAAATTCGTGTTTCTGCCTGTCTGTGTGTGGTGACTATTACAGTACGGATCGTCCTTGTTCTTATGTTCCTTAAGCATAGTTCGCAACGCACGCTTCGTTTGACCTATATAATGTTTTTAACAGTACAATAGTCAAAGGTCAATTCAACTGTAAAAAAATGAGTATTCTGATATTTTTTTTATATAAAATAGACCGACGAGAATGTTGTTACAATTTCCTTCAACACATTCACGTGAATCTGCAAAATAAACATAACACAAAGAAATAACTTGAATAGCCGTTGATGCAACAAATATGGCTCCCAAAATAGAAAATTCTGTATTCAACGAAAAAGAAAAAAAATAGCAGCAACAAAAATCCATTCGACATTTTATTTTCGTTTATTGTATACCTGAACATTGTTACATTTTGCAAGTAATAAAATTATTTATGTTACATTCTAGGAACACGGTAAATTAATAGAAACGGCGTTTAATTTTACTGTTATTTCATTGTTTAAATGTTATGTTCCTTTATGGTACATTTTTATGTGAATAATCAATGTTTTAATTATTTTCTGTTCCCTTTTCATGACGTTCTACAGATACAATAAACGTGGTTGTTTGTAATATTGGCTACCTTGTTTTAACTGCCACATCTCCCCACCCCGTTTTTAAATTCCCTTTTTGTGCTATTGAAGGGGAGTTGCCTGTTTCAGGATCACCCTCATGCAGCCTGTTAACCCCCCACCCCCAAAAAATTGATTTGTTGTTGCTGTTGTAATTAGTCCTAAGACTGTGTTTGATGCAACCCTCCATGCTAACCTATCCTCCGCAAGCCTTTTTATTATTACGTACCAACCACACCCTTAATCTCCTCAGCGTTTTCCAACCTTTGCCTCCCTCTTCACTTCCCTCTAATGATAAGACCCTCACGTCCTATTAACCTATCCCTCCATATTTTTCTCGTCTGCCCCATTCTCCTTAGAATTTCGTGGTTAGTTACCCTATCAACCCATCTCATACTCCACGTTTCAGATGCTTCTATTCTTTTCCACTCCGCGACTGTCCACGTTTTGTACCCTTATAACCCCACGCTCCATACTAAATATTTTAATAATGATTTCTCTAATATTCACACGTATATTAGCCGTAAGTAAATTCCTCTTCCTAGCCCCGCGATATCCTACTCTAGTTATTACGCTGCCCAAGTAGCAGAATTCCTTCAAAATGTCCCTTCGCAATCTTCCACTTTTTAACTCCACTGTTACCCATACTACACTGCATCCACTCTATTAATCCTCATGTTGTACTCTTCGTCCAGGATCACGTTCATGCCATTTATTACGGTTTCCCAAGTCTTCTCCGGACTTCCCCTAATACCACAATATCATCAGCAAACGTTAGGAGTTTTATCTCCTTTTCCCTTGAGTATAATTTTCCCTTTCCATAGTCACTTTATTTGATTGTGTGTGGGGATGTGAATTCGGCCTGAAGGAAACGTTGAGGTAAACTGTTTAATTGCATTGGAAGCGGGAAGGCGAATAAGGCTATGGCTATGTGAAAACTGGCGAAATTGAATTATTTGCCTTATGTTTGGGCTGTGATAAGGTGATGAATAATGGAAAATTACCAGTGATGAAGGAAGTAGATTGTAAAGCTACGGAATTGGAGATGTGTCGGTGCGTGCCGTGATTTCGTCACGTGTGGGGAGGGGGCGGCGGACAAGCACCCTAAATCTGAGCTACAAGTTTCCACTTGCCACCTCCACCATGACATGACAGTAGTTCTACGGGGAGATGGTGTGAGGAGCGTGGTCCGTATCGATTACGAAACGGTTCGATACGTCGTGAGACGACAATCCGCCGTAATCGACTCACGTGGGAAATTAGCGATACGTCGCACGCCATTCGTTAAGTGAATTACGACGCGACGACGACGACGATGATGATGATGATGATGTGTACCAGAGTAATTTATTGCCACGATTCGCGCTGCGTAATTCATGAGACGACGACACGTGCTGAGTTATTCATGAGACGATACTCAGGTCGATAAATCACGCCGTGTGAGACGACGAGGAGTGAAGCAGATTTGTGAATGGACGAGAGTGACGTAGGCACTTGCTGACGTCACTGAAGCGCGTAATAAAGTGCTCCGGACAGGTTAGGTCAATAACCCTGACAGTGACTTTACAGGATCCGGTTTCCATTACAAAGTTGTATTGACCAGTTTTTATTTTATCGTCATAAATATTTTGTTTGATTTGTAAAAACTAAAAATTCTTGTGGGTGTAATTTCATTGGATTACATTTCCAGCATATTTTACCTTTTCATGAATATTTACGGAAAAAATTTAACTATTTAATTCCCCAACTTAACGAGTACAAGTCACAGACAAATTTTCTTTTCACTTACGCATCCTGCCTAGTCTGCTTTGCGTATTCCTGACTTTTCCTCCCTCTTCCTGACTTGACCTCCCTCTTCCTTTCTTACCCCAAACATAATTCACTCTAGTGCTAATTTTACAAGACCCTCATGTCTCAAAACGTGGCCTATTAATCTATCCCTTCAAAGTCCTCCATATTTTTCTCTGTTACCCTATTCTGGTTAGTTACCCTATCCACCCATCTCATTGTCTCATTGCACCACATTTAAAAGGTTTCTATTCCTTTCCTTTCTGAAATCCCCCTATCCGACCCTATCCGTTTCGCACCCACATAACCCCACGCTCAATACCAACATATTTAGTAAACATTTCATACTTACATTAGCTGTAAGTGAATTCCTCTTCCTTGCCTGTGCTATCCTACTCTAGTTGTTACGCTGCCCGAGTAGCAGACCTGCTTAACTTCCTTAAAAATATCCCTTCCCAATCTAACAGCCTGCATTATCTTGCTTTTTCCTTTATTAATCCTCATGTTGTAGGACCACGTTCATGCCATGTTTCCTTCTGACTCTCCTATTACCACAATATCATGAGCAGAACATAGGGTTTTATTTTTCCTCCTCGAATTTTGATTCTGTTCTCATGATCATTTTTAACTTTCTTCTTCGCCTGTTCCATATATTTGTTAAACAGCATGGACACGCTTTATTTCTTCTTTCTTTTCTTGCTCTTCAATTCTAGTTATAACTACCTGCCTTCTGTAGAGGTTATGGATAACTCTTCTTTCTTGATATGTTCTGCCTGTAATCTTCAAAATCCTTAAAAGTTTATTGTTTAAACTGTGGGCCTGATATTACATTGCCGCTTTCGGACGTTGGTCCTAAGGGAGCGGGGGAAACCAGCTGTAGTAAGTATTTCTCAAATGACTTGACATGCGCAGGCCCTTCAAGATGAGACGAGACGAGACGAGGCAATGTCGCGGCTGCTCAAACACTGACGCGAGGAGTGGCGCTCGAAGGGTGTTATGGACGGTCCCCAAGATTTGGTGTGGCAAAAGGACAGGAAGGAAAGTCGCAGTACATCGCAACACAACTCATAAGTAACATAAAAATTATGAAAGATCGGAAATAATAAAATTTATAATTAGAAATTAAGATGGGGAAAGGGAAATCTGTACTTGACTGTCGACAAGGACGGCTTTGACCAATATGTAAATTTATCAACTTTACGTGTTACTGTTTCTTTGGTGTCATGGTTGCAAGCAGCGGAAGCAGAAAGAACCTCACTTTGTTCGCTTCAACCGAAAATTACTCTAAGTTCTTGGAGAAAGCAAAATTACCTCGGGAAAATTGTCTCGAGGCTGCGGACTGTTTTCCAGAGACTTTGACTAAATAAAAACCAAGACAAGGGAGCTGTTTTATTGAGGTCGCTGATATTACCCCGCAATGGCAGCGAGCATCGGTTATTGAACTGCGAACAGACGGGCACATGAGGTCGCTGCTGCTGCTGCCGCTGCCTGTGTCAATACCGTAGTCCACGCTCGTATTGTTGCCACAGGGAAGCTTTATAACGTGTATCTACCCCCTCAAATTTGGTTTTTAAACTATTTCTTACCCCCCCCCCCCTTGAAAAGGCCTTTCTTGGACCCGGAAAATATTAAAAAATTAAATATTTTGTGCTTGTGGCAGAACATGAGTTGAACCTTCCTTGGAAGGCACCATTTGTTTGAGAATGCGAATTTACTTAGTGCTTAGTTCTTGGATTTACCAATCCTTACCCTGCGCTCCACTCCTCGTGTCGGTGATTGAGCAACTTCAGTCCTTGGCTTTCACAGCTTAAAATAACTCGTGTATCTCGTTCTATTTAGTTTAGAAATATTTAGTACAATAAGAATCACGAATTTTTTTCGAGTATGTTGCATTCGAATAAAAAAGAACAAGGAGTTGAAGGAGCCAAGGTTAAATTACCGCTCAGTGAAGCCCGAAACTTCGACTTGACAAATTATTTTTTTTGCAACTCATTGCTGTCGTTACGTAAATACAGTATTTGTTACATGAGGAAATGAAACGATAAGTTGGACAAGTGCTCTCAACATAGTCACAGGAATTGGCGAGGCTAAAAATGTAGACTCGTCAAAAGTTTTTCTCTTACTTTGATTTTGAAACACGCCACTTAAAAGAAATAAAGCGTATCTTTAACCTCCATAGAAGGCAGGCAGGCAGAAAAGAAAGAAGAAAACAAGAAATTAATTCTTATATAGAATAGGAGATGAGTAAATTTCAAGCGGAATATGGAAAAGGAATCAATCTGCAAGGAGAAGAAATAAAACCCCTAAAGTTTACCTATGATATTATGGTATTAAAGGAGTCACAAGAAGAATTGGTAACCATAATAAATGGCATGAACGTGGTCCTGGAGGAAGAATACGAAATGGGGTCAATAGAGGGAAAACCAAGGTAATGGAGTCTAGTATGGGAAACAGTGGAATAGCAAAGGCTGTTAGATTGGGAAGGGATTTTTTGAGGAAATTAAGGATTTCTTTAATTATTACATTTCGAAGTTGTCTTAAGTTATTCTTATAACTATTTTTGTACTCTTATATTCATAATGACAAAAATAATTGAATGATATTGTTCCCTCGTCTCTTTTAAATTTTTTTATTGTATGATTTAAATTAATAGCCCCTCTTCCAATAGCTGGGAACTAAATTGGCCGTCATCTATTGTTTTATTAATGTCTATCTATAAATGAGTCAATATATACACGTTCAGTTTGACCCTGCGCCCTTTGATGTGTGGATAAAATTGCTCCCAAAGCCAATGTCGCCCAACTCAATTATAACCTTCACCAACATCGGCCAATAAAAGCCAACCCTCATCCAGAACCTGTCCAAGGTGTAGACGCGCCAGTACCTTTTATCCTGATTGATCTGAATATATTTTCATTTTGCGTATGAGGGAAAGCGGAGACGGGGGTTTCGAAAATTCTTCCGGCTCGACTGTGACTGCAGCTTCCTTGTTTCGTTGGCTGATACAAAACCAGACGCCATATTGGGGGCGACGCAAGATGGCGGTCGGCCTGCCTACCTGCGTTAACCGCGGTTGCTGCGACTTAGGAAGTGAGTTATGAAACTCTGCTTTACGACGCTTTCGCATGTTGCGGCGCCGTTAACCGTCGTGTTTTCCCGCCGTTTATTGTCAGGAGTTATATATATTTTTTCTTTCGCGCCCGAGTTACGCGGTCTGCATCTGCCGCGCCATTACCTCCATAAATCGGTACAGTCTGAGGGAACGTCCTAGGAGCGGCGTGTTACGTTCGGTAAGAGGACTCACGAATAATAAAATTCAATTCTCATTTCTCTGTAATAAGAAAGGGGTTTATATGTTTGACAGTATGTCTGTAGACTTGTATATTATTTATTATAGGAGAATACAACGAACCGTCACACACATAGTATTAATAACTCGTGGGAGATAAACTGAAGGGGAAGTTAGAAACCCAAAGCTAAAAAATAAAACCTAAGTAAACAAACGTGAATGTATTCGAAAATATAATGACAAACGTGGGTCTGTATTTGGTCCTAAATTTATTAGTTTTAATTATTTTTTTCTATTGAGGTGTTAGTGGACTGCGTTTAATTCACCACGATTAATCCTTTAAAGTCCTTCTGCACGTCAACACATAAATTAAAGTGTCACTTAGTTCAGTGGTTTTTTTCTGGTCATGCGGTTTGTAATACCCATGACACGGTCGAGGGAATTAAGTAAATAGTCCGAAGGCTGGTCTGATCTATGATTATCTACATAGCTCCCAGATCCTCCTTACCTGCTCACCGTATTCCATCCTTGGCCTTCCTTCTTCTGTTCTTACCCCACACATACGTCCCTTTAATGCTAATTTTACAAAACCCTCGTCTCAAAACGTGACCTATTAATCTATCCCTTTAAAGTCCTCCAAATTGTTCTCTATTCCTCAATTCTGTTTAGAACTTCCTGGTTAGTCTCCTTCTCCTATAGCACCACATTTCAATGACTTCTATTACTTTTCCTTTCCCCAACTCCTGTCGTCCACGTTTCGCACGCCATATAACGCCACGCTCCATATCAACATTTTTAAGCAACGATTTCCTAATATTCACACTTATATTATCCGCAAGTGAATTCCTCTTCCCTGTCTGTGCCTATCCTACTCTAATTATTATGTTAGCCAAGTAGCAGAATTTCTTAACTTCCTTCAAAATATCCCTTCCTAATCTAACGGTCTTTGTTATTCAATGTTTCCCAGTCTACACTCCATTACTTTGGTTTTCCCTCTATTAATCCTCATGTTGTACTCTTTCTGCATGACCACGTTGTTGTTTTCCAAGTCGTCTTCTGCCATGGTATCATCGTCATACTTTAAGGTTTTTATTTCTTCTCCTTGCGTTTCGATCCCCTTTAACTTTCTTCATCGCCTGTCGTATGTATAAGTTAAAGAGAAAATACTGCATCCTTTTATTACTGCTTTCATGATTTCTGCTTCCTTCTCTTACCCTTCTATTCTAATTACTGCTGACTGCCTCCCGCGGAGGTTATGGATAACTCTTCTTTCTCGATATCTTATTCCTGTCGTCTTTAAAATCCTTAATAGTTTGTCAGCAAATATTATCGTTCTTATTTCTTCTCTTCTCATTTTGATTCCGTTTCCATATACATTTTTAACTGTCTTCATCGGCTGTTCAATGAATAAGTTAAGGAGTATGTGTGACAGACTGCATCCTCGTCTTACTCCTTTCTTGATTACGGCTTTCTTTTCATGCCCTTCAATTCTAATTACTGCTGCATGCCTTCTCTATAGGTTACGGATAACTGTTCTTTCTCGCTATTTGATTCCTGCCATCTTTAAAATGACTAATAGTTTGTTCTTGTTAACATCATTAAAAAGAGTTATAAGTGTAAATTACCAGGATGAAGTTTTAACTCCATTGAAGTGTCGGGGAATATTTTCAGTAGCGTGGGATTTTCTGACCCTTAGTGTGTTCAGTTAATGACTACGGGGTTAAAGTAGTCCTGGTCGTCATCACGCCGGTTACGAAGGAGGAATCATTCCGCCTTGAAAGCTTAGGGCGTGAAGAGGTTATTTCAAAGATGTACTGGACATCGCCGGGCACCCGGAAAGTCAGGAATAAAAGTTTTAACTCTCTTTCTGTTATCTATGAAACATCTCCAACGTGACTGTGCTGAGAAAGACTGAGAAAATGGTTGAAACGATTCCAATAAAAACATATTTGCAGCGTTGCCGAATTTCACGTCGAGGGTGAGGGAAACTGGAAACAGGGGGTTGAGCAACTGGGTACGTGCGTGGTTCGTATCCCACCAACGATGCATTTATATGCGATTCGGGCGTGTAAACGTCGTAGGCGAACGACTGTCGCGACCCTTTCAGCTCGTGGGGGTGTGTCAATGTTTACAATGGCGGCTGTCTAAAGGTATTTATTGTACGCCATTTCGCTGTTGCCATTGCATTAGTTGTTTCCCCAGAATGAGGCAAATGCCGCTTTGTTAGTTGGTTGGTTGACGGTGTAGCTAAAGCACACACGGAACAAAATGCAGCAGCAGCAGCAGCAACCCTGGAACAATGTGCTCGCTGGAATTCCAGGGCGGGGGCAACACGTCACGCAAATATGCGGATTATTAGACGCGAGGTCATGCAGAATTTAGGTAATGTATTGAGCTTTCACCTTTTGCCGGGCGACAACTACGGGTCTTTGTAGGGTTTTGTTGTTATTACAGCAACTTTATACCGAATGTTTGCAATACTATACACGGGGAAACGATTTTTCTTTTAATAGACTCCGTATACAGTGTTACGTTCCTATCATAATATGGCTGCAGTGTCGCTGGTTTCCCCTCATACACTTAGGACAAACGTTCGAAAGCTGCAATGTAAAGTCAGCCCCGCAGTTTCAAAATCTGAAGATGACAGGAATACAATTTGAAGAAAGAAGGGTTGTCCATAACCTCTAGAGTTGACAGTCAGCTGTAATTACAATTGCAGGAAAAGAAAAGGAAGCAGAAATCAAGAAAGGAGTGTAAGACAAGCATGTCCACGTGGTTTAACCTATATACAGAACAGGCGATGAATAAAGTTAAAACGGAATATGGGAACAGAATCACAATGAAAGGAGAAGAAAAAACCCCCGCCCCCTAAGCTCTAGTGATGATGATGTGGTGTTAGAGGAGTAGGAAGAGGACTTGGAAACCATAATGACTAGCATGAACATGGCCCTACAGGACCAATAGAGGGAAAACCAAGGTGATGGAGTGTAGAATGGTTAATAGTGCAATAACAAAGGCTGGTAGATTGACAAGGGATATTTTGAAGGACGTTAAGTAATTATAATACTTGGGCAGCGTAATAACTAGAGAAGGATAGCAAGGGCAGGGAAGAGGAATTCAATTACGACTAAAATAAGTATGAATATTTGGAAATGATTATTAGAATTGTTGGTGTATATAGTGTGGAGTTATATGGGTGCGAAACGTGGACGGAAGGAATTACTGGAAGAAAAGGAATCGAAGCCTTTGAAAAGTGGTGCTATAGGAAAATGATGAAAATCAGATAGGCGGATAGAATCACTAACGAGATTGTTTTTAACAGAAACGGGGGAGAGCGAACAATATGGAGGACGTTGACCAAGATGTAGGCCACGTTTTAAGATACGAAGGGCTTGTAAAATTAGCATTGGAGGTAAGAACAGAAGAGGAAGGCCAAAGATGGAATATGTTAAGCAGATTAGGGAGGTTGTGGAAATGAAAAGGGTTGCACAATATGGGTTAGCATGGATCAGACCAGTGTTAGAACTGAATACCACAACTAAAACAACAAGTAGTTAGTTGATTAAACAATTCTTGGGTTTCCACTCGGGTTAAATGGAATTTAAGCCACGACGTTTCGATGGCGTACTCTGCCATCGTTCTCAAGTGACACCGGGAAAACCTTCGATCTTTAATAAGTAGTTAGTTGCTTTAAGATGGGCGGAATATCGGGGCTGATGATGTGAGGTTGGTCCTGCGACGCTCTGTTATGATGCTCTTTGGTTTGTCGAGGGTTAGTAGCGAGGAGCGCCGTTGTCGGTAGCGCGTCGCGTCGTGTACTTGTCTCCTCCGCCGGCGCCGCCGTCGCGTATCCCACCCACCCACTTATCAGATGAGACGTCCGTCGCTCTCCTCTCCTCTTTGCTCTCTTCACCTGCCCCCGCAACGACTACTTGCTTCCTTCGAAATTAAATGTCACCCGGGGGATTCCATATCCATCCTGCTCGTGAATAAAGTAATTAACCTTTCGGCACGGCGCTTTTCCTGAGCTGTGCGGCCCACCCACATGTGAACGCTCGACAGAGAATATTTCGTCACGGTATTTTTAATTTCGCTCTCACATTTTTAACTCCTCCGTGAAATGCGAACCTAGACGTTGGGAATTAATCTCGAAGGGAAGACTATATCTGCGGAGGAGTGCGTCTCTGGCTCTCCACGTCACCCTGTCTGTCTGTGTCGTTCTCTATGTTCCTCTCTATATTTCTCCGTGTGTCTCTCTGTTTCTCTCTTTCTGTCTCTCTCTTATTCTCTATCTGTGCCTGTTTCTGTCTCTTTCTTTCTCTCTTTTTGCGTCTTTCTCTCTCTCCCTTTATCTCTCTGTGTCTGTCTTTCTCGCTGTGGCTGTTTCTGTCTCTCTCTTTATCTGTATTTGTGTCTGTCATTCTGTCTCTCTCTCTTTATCTGTATTTGTGTCTGTCATTCTGTCTCTCTCTCTTTATCTGTATTTGTGTCTGTCATTCTGTCTCTCTCTCTTTATCTGTCTTTGTGTCTGCCTTTCTCTATCTCTCTTTATCTGTCTTTGTGTCTGCCTTTCTCTATCTCTCTTTACCTCTGTGTTTGTCTATCTTTCTCTGTTTGTTTTTAAATGTCTCTTTGTCTCTATCTGTCTCTCTTTGTGGTGCCTCTCTGCCTCTCTCTTTCTGTTTCTCTCTTTCCGTCTCTGTCTTTTATTCTCTCGCTGTGCCCGCTTCTCTCTTTTCGTCTTTCTCTTATTCTCTCACTGTGCCTGTTTCTCTCTTTCCGTCTCTCTCTTATTCTTTCACTGTGCCTGTTTCTCTCTCTGTCTGTCTCTCTGTCTGTCTGTTTGTGTGTTTTTAAATGTCTCTCTGTTACTCTCTCTTTGTTCCTCTCTGTGTGCTTCTCTCTTTTTGTCTCTCTGTGTCTGTCTTTCTCTCTCTCTGTTTCTCTGTCTCTTTTGGTCCCTCTCTCTCTCTCTGTCTCTTTCTTTCTCACTGTGTTTCTCCCCGTCTCTCTGCGGCGCCACCCTCTCTGTCTGTCTGACTCGGTGGTGTACCCTTGTTCAGACTATTTTAAGGTACCTGTAACAGATTCAGGTAATGACGTCCTAAAGCGACGCTCTCGTATTGACAAGGAGACTGAAGTGTTTTCCGGGCATCGCCTGCCACCCAGCTGGTAATTAAGGAGTGCGCGAGTGGCGCAGTGGTCCATCAATGACAGAAATAATCAGAGGCCAAAAAATTGTTTTCTATCTTCTTGTGCTATTTAGCTTTATGTCACTGTAGTGAGGTTAAGCCAGTCGCCATCGAGGGCAGCACGTGCGTCTCTCTCTTTACGTTGACGTTCACAATTACTATTTACCTACGTGAATATGGGATTGAATGATATGGTTGGGGCGGCCAACTCGCCTCTCACACTGATGTCCTCTCAGAGTCAATTGAGTAATCCCCGTCCGCCGCCGCCTCCGCCGCCCCCCGAGCGAGCGGGGGTGGTAATTGTCGCTTTGACGAGCAATAAAAGCGTTATTCCGAACTCGAGTATATTTCCCCGTGACAGGCAGTTTGTACGGCGTCGGGAGAAATCATAAAAAAAAAGCAAAATAGAAAAGCAGGCCGTGATGGCGGGGGAGGGTTGTGGAGGATGTAAGGAGGTGGTAGCAGGGTCATAAACAGTTTTATACGGCCCCCCGGAGACCATTCTCCAGTCAGCGAGTCAAATTTACAGCTCTTTGAGCGACACAGAGCGAGTCCTTAACAGAGCCGCTGATAAGCCACGTGGAATTTCTCACACAGAACACAGAGAGGGGGAAAAATAACATCCCCACTAATTCCTGTGACGTCGAGGGTAAAGCTGCACGTCAGAAGCTGTTCCCCGACTAATCAGCGACACTTCAGCCACACGTGGGGTGACTTTCCATCCCTACCGTTATTGTCCGAATGAGAGAACACCAGACAAAAAAATTGTGAAACATAACAAACTATAATTTAAAAATTATAACGTGTTTCGGTTAAAGTTTAAATAAGGCCAAAACCAGACAAAAAATTGTGAAACATGAACTATAATTCAACAACTACATGTTTAGGTTAAATTTTAAATAAGACCAAAACCACGGACAATTAGTGAAACAACGCATTAGAATTTAAAAACAACTACATGCTTCGGTTAAACTTTAAATAAGGCCAGAACCTTGGGGTTTTTTATTTCTTCTCCTTGCTGTAAGATTCCCTTTCCTATATTCCGTTTTAACTTTCTTCATCGCCTGTTCTATATGTGAGCTGAAGAGCACGGGCGACACACTGCATCCTTGTCTTACTTCTTTTCTTGATCTCTGCTTTATTTTCTTGCATTTCAATTCTAATTACCTCTGACTTCCTTCTGTAGAGGTTATGGATAAGCTTAGTTGCTTAAGGGTCACGTAAGTGCTAAAAATAGGCGAAATTCATTACTAGAGGGCGAGACAAGATGGATGATCATTTGCAGTCAAGTCCTTCGATGAGGTGAATTTGTAACTGTTTTCTGCTCTTATTAATCATTATATATTACATATGGAGAGAAGAATCATTACTCTTTTTGAAAATAACTTCCTGTCATAAATGAATATTATATCTTCAACGTATTTATTAAATTTTTGTTAAAAGACTGATTTTTAATTTATTATGATAATAATTTTTCCTCTTTTTTTAATGAGTCACTCAAATAAACTAAAACTAAAATTTAATTTTGATTTCAAAATTTATTTCGAATAAGTTTTCGGCAATTGCCACATTCGTCCTCCTGTAATTTCAGTAAGTATATAAAACTTCTTGGTCTAGAAGACTGGGATTAAGACTGTTGGAGGATCGATACGTTGACCACGTGTCGTCACCCCGAATTCGGAATGTGTCATGCAGTCGATTCGGTAGGCCCAGGCCCTCCCTCAATGTGGACTCTGTACAGCCAATGGGAAAGAAAGAAAGAAAAAAGATATAAAATTTCTAATTTTTTGTAGGCGATTCCAGACTGCGCTGCTGTTGCTGACCTACACAGAGCAATTTTGGAACCTCTGAGTTCCAGAAGTTGATGGTCATGTGCTCAAACAAGCGCAAACGGCAACATACATCCATGATTCGACGAAAATATACATTTTCATTGAGTCCTAAACTTGTAATTTGGCTTCGTCGAAAATTTTAATTATCGAAATATTATAATTTTTTGAATTGTGTGTCCACATCAAAGGTCATTGGCGACTTTCTAGTCGGAAAAGTGGTTTTGCCTTTCAGCCAAGGTCGGTGAGTTGGATGGGGACCTTAAAACACATACAACCCAAACGACCGGGTCCTTGCCATGAATCGAACCCGGGTCCTCTGTGACGCGAACCACATCAGACCACGTAACATTAGGTGGAGTGAATTAGTTCCAACTGATTAACTTCCCAGCATGAATTGGACACTACTGCGTTCTAATCTACTTGATGAGGTTGTTCCCCTGTCACTCCTCACACGCGGGGGGAGAGTGCTGAAGAAGAACTCCGGGAAGTTGTTAGAGAAACGTGTCTGTCAGGCGATATAGATAGTATCTCTTCCCCCATAATTTTTCATCTCGTGACATAATCCGCCAACCCTTCAAACAAGAAAATTCTTTTTTTTCTGTACTCGCTGAAAGTTGTAGCAGAAGAAAGAGAAAGAAAACACCTGTTAAGCTGTGTCAAAGAGGCCAGAAAGTGTGATTGATGGAATGTCTTTCCCCCCGCAAGCTCTCGAGGCGATGAACTCGTTTGTCTCACCTGCGCTGCTGCTAGGAAACTTGCAACGCAGAAAACTTGGGAGGGTCGTGGCTAATGCCCAAGTTTGCTCTGGAAGTGAGAGAGGAGTGGAGAGGAGAGAGGGGAAAGAAGAACTTCATCAATCTCCAGCGGTCGCGGTTGTTTGTTGCCTTGGCTTAACGGGGGTGGCTGGACCATCCCTTAACTAACTGCCCACGTGCTCCCCTACCTACCGTAGTCCTCCTACGTCAAACTACAACTTTTAGGAAGAACGCAGAGACAAGAAAAGGTAATTCAAATACAATTCTCTTAAAATTAACCTTACCCTATCTACCGTAGTCCTCCTACGCCAAACTACAACTTTAGGAGTGTTGTTTACACGTCATCACAGTATCAAAGGCGTTATTGGTTCGGTTTTTAGGAAGAACGCAGAGACAAGAAAAGGCAATTCAACCCGAGTAAAAGTGTGTTTCGACGGCAAGCTCCGCCTATGTCGTCAGTTAGTCTACGATGGCGGAGTTCGCCGTTGAAACGTTGTGGGCGCAAACTTTTGCCCGGGTTGAAACCAGACAGTACGCTTTTCAGAAAAGGCAATATTGAGTTTTTCGTCTAATTTTAGAAGACGAAATATGAATAAAAGGCCTACGTTCATGGCATTTGTAGATTATAAAAAAAATACCTTTGATAATGTCAACTGGAACACAATACTAAGGATTTCGAAGAGGACAGGAATGAAGTAGCGAGAAAGATGGCACATCCGTAACCTCTACAGAAGACAGGCAGCAGCAATTTAATAATTTGAGATGTAGAAAAGAAAGCAGAAATCAAGAAGGGAGTGAGAAAATGATGCAGTCTGCACCCATACGCTTTAAGTTATAAAATTGACCGGGCGATGAAAAATTTAAAACTAAATAAGGAATCATGCTGTGAGGAGAAGAAAATAAAATACCTACCGTTTTCCGATGATATTGTAGTGTTAGGGGAGTCAGAAGAAGACTTGAAAACCATCATAAATGGAATGAACCTGGAAAAATACTTCAATATGAGGAATAATAGAGGGAAAACCGAAGTGATGGAGGAGTGTAGTATGGGAAAAAGTGGAATAACAAAGGCTGGAATTCTGATACCTGGATAGCATAATAGCTAGAGAAGGGTAGCGCAGACTGAAAAGAGAAATTTATTTACGGCTAATATAAGTATGAATATTAGGAAATCATTACTAAAAATGTTGGTATGTAGTGTGGCGTTATATGGGTGCGAAACGTAGACGATTGGAGTTGCGGAAAGGAAAAGAATAGAAGCCTTTCAATTGAGGTGCTGTAGGAGAATGAGGGTAAACTAACCAGGAAGTTATAAGCAGAATTGGTCGGACGTTAACCAAAAGCAGGGACAGGGTAATAGGCTACGGTTTGATACATGAGGTTCTTGTAAAATCAGCATTAGAGTGAAGTGTGAGGTGTAATAACAGAGTAGGGAGGCGAAGGATATAATACGCTAACCAGATTGGGGTTGATGTGGGATGTGGTACTTATGCGGAAATGAAAAGGCTTGAGGGAGGTGGGTTAGAACAGAGGAGGGAGGTCAAGGATGGAATACGCTAAGCAAATTAGGGAGGATGAGGATTTTGAGAGTTATGATGAAATGAAAAGACTTGCGGAAGGTAGGTTAGCATGGAGGGTTGCATCAGACCTGTCTTAGGACTGAATACCACAACAACAGAAACTATATAACCAGAGCGACGTTTCGGTGACTTCATCTGTCGTAAACTTCTTTTTTCTCCATTCGAAGCCCATGATTTTTTTCGGTCTATTTCCTTCAATTCTTAAACGCTACTCACTCTTTGTGTTTTTAAATATCTTAAAGAAATGAAATATATTTACGCATGGGAACATATTTATTTATTACTAAAAAATGTCGAAATTTATTATTACACAATTAAAATTGGTGGCGAAATAATAATTTTTAAAAATAGCCGATTATAGTAATATTTTAAGGACCCTAATTAAAATAATTATTTTTTTTAAAAAAATCCCAAAATTGCAATAATTGTCCGGTGTAATGAGGAGTGAGTTAATCCCCGGGATAATTTCAGTACCGAAATGGACCGAAACGTCACATTTCATTTCAATAGTTAATTATTCGCAAACCTGGGTGGAATTATCATCAACGGTAGCGATAATAATAATTAAAATTTATATAAAAATAATAAATAAAAATATTTAATAAAATGTAATAAATTGATGGCGAATGAATTGATTGATATAGACAGCTATTTCACAGAATTTAATTATTTTACGCAACGCTGGGAATTATTGGAATTTTAATTAATTATAGCTCTGTCTGTGGAGTGAGGGAGGGGAGGGGGTGGGGGAGAGACCAGACAGGATTAATTCCAGCTGTCAGGACTGTTAATCAAGAGTTTTTCTATAAACTTTAGTAATAATTGAGGGAGAGAGAAAGAGAGAGGCTCGTGTTGGTTGTGGGACGCCGTCAGATGGCCCTCGAGGGCGTTGACCCATGCAATGGGAGTTCACACAGATTGTTTATAACGAAGAATGTTATCGTTGTTGTGGTATTCAGTCTCCAAAGACTGGTCTGACGCAACCCTCCATGCTAACCAATCTTGCCAAGCCATTTCATTTCCGCATAGCTAAAACATCCCACATCCTACCTAATCAGCTTAAAGTAGTCCATTCTTGGCCTCCCTCTCCTGTTCTTACCCCCCACACACTTCACTATAATGCTAATTTTACAATACACTCACGTCTTAAAACGTTGCCTATTAATCTATCTCTTCAAAGTTCTATTCTCCTCGAAACTTCCTGGTTAGTTACCCTATCCACCCATCTTATTCTCCTATACCACTACAATTCAAAGACTTCTAGTCTTTTCCTTTCCGCAACTCCTACCGGCCACGTTTCGCACCCATATAACACCACTCTCCATTCGAACGCTTTTAGCAACGATTTCCTAATATTAGTACTTATATTAGCCCTAAGTAATTCCTCTTCCTAGCCTTTTGCTATCCTACACTAGTTATTACGCATCTGAAGTAGCAGAATTCCTTAACTGCCTTCTAATATCCTTTTCAAATCTAACAGCCTTTGTTATTCCACTGTTTTCCGTACTACACTCCATTACCTTCGTTTTCCCTCTATTAATTCTGAAGTTGTACTCTTCCTCCATGGCCACGTTCAAGACATTTATTATGGTTTCCAAGTCTTCTTCTGGCTCCCCTAATGCTACAATATCGTCGGCAAAGTGTAGGGTTTTTATTTCTTCACCTTGAACTATGATTTCTTTTCCATATTCCGTTTAAATTTCTTCATCGCCTGTTCTATATATTACATTCTTGTTCTCCCACTCCTGTTCTCAGCCCACTCACACACTTCCCTTCTAATGCTAATTTTACAAGACCCTCGTGCCTTAAAACGTGGCCTATTAATCTGTCCCTTCTCTTAGTCAACGTCCTCCATATTGATCCCTTTTCCCCTATTCTGTTTAGAACTTCCTCGTTTGCGATTGTATCCACCCCATCTCGTTCTCCCATACGACCACATTTCAAAGGCTACTATAATTTTGCTTTCCCCAACTACTTTCGTCCACGTTTCGTACCTATATATACCACGCTCCATACAAACATTTTTAGCAACGACTTCCTAATATTCACACTTATATAACCCCTAAGTGATTCTTTTTACTTGTTCTATACTACTCTAGTTATAACGCTTCCCAAGTACTAGGATTCCTTAACTTCCTTCATACTATCCGTTCCCAATCTAACAGCCTTTATTATTCCACTGTTTCCCTTACTACAATCCATTACCTTGGTTTTCCCTCTATTAATCCTCGAATTCTTTCTCCAGGACTACGTTTATGCCATTTATTATGGTTTCCAAGCTTTCTTCTGATTCTCCTAATACCACAAGTGATAAGTGTCGTTGAATTAAATGCTGCAGCAGGGTAATATATGTGAATTACCGGATAACTCAAGCGCTTATGTATATATTGTAATGAAAAACGAAGATTTTGGTTATATCGTGGCATTGTGAGGCGCAGTTCGGCCTACAACGAAAGAAGTTTTGTGCGCGACAAACGAGGCCAACAACAATGTCGATTTGGCTGAAAGCGAGTGAACCCCCGATGGGGATCCCCCGCGGGAAACTCCCTCGGGGTGTGTGTAGAAAAATGGTGGTGTGTGAAAAAGACCGATGGCGTGTAACCCCGGAATTGTTTGAGAAAACCGATGGCGGGGAACTCCCGGGCCGAGAACTTAAAAGGGAGCCGTTGGGAGGCTCATAAAAGCAGATGAGTTGGGGAGAGGCCGGACGACGGACCTGTCAGATGAGTCTGAAAGGCATATGAGTTTCAGATAATAGCAGATGAGTTGCGGAAGGACGGATCAGTCAGTGAAGCGAGCAGTTGCGGAGAGACAGGAGAGAGCAAATGATGAGTTGGACCTGGTTCATACTACCTTCATCAGTGTAAAAAACCTGCAAGACGCAAGAGAGACGCGGAAACATTCGTGAAATTGGATGTTTGTAGGCCCAGTAATTGTGGGCAAGTTCTTAAATTGATTGAATAATTTTAAATGAATTCTTTTCTATTTTCAGTAGCTGTATACTCCACTTCTCGAGAGACCCAAAATCCCCTGAGATATTGTTTTATGTAATCACTGTAAATTGATAAATATAAAATGTTCAAATTGATTAAAATTTGTTCAATTAATAAATAAATGAAAAGGATATTACAATATATATAAAATAAATTAACCCATTTTAGTTTATATTTTGAAAAAGCTTGAGGTTCATAATTGACTCGTACCTTTTAACCTTCCTCAAATATTTGCCGTCGTCGGCCGCGTGTGTGGTTTTCCAGATGCGTGCGTGGGCGGGGAAGCTGACCTCGACGCCATAAGACCAATATTTGTTCACGACTGGATGAACGCGGCAGCTCATAATTAACACGTCACATCGTCTCCGGGTGTTCAGGTGGCGATAAGGACGCGTCAATTGGGAACAACAATCGAAAGCACTCTGGCTTTGTTGCCGCCCGCCCGCCCTCTATACTGCATTATTGACTCCGCTTTCCCTTTTTCAGTTTTTATATTTTTGAAACACGACTGTGTGTGTGGGTGTCCGCTTGATTAAGGCCCGGGCCACGTTTCACAATTACACTTGGTTATTTCGACTTCCATTCCATGTAACTTTTCAATATATTCAGAGTTAAAAATCCGGCTAAATAAGTCAGAAAACAAATTTCAACAACAATGAATAAAAAGACGGCCAAAAAGACAATATAAATTTATCACAATTTGTTCAGAAGCGACGTTTCGTCTCCCTTATTGAGACTTCCTCAGGAGTACTACAAAACAAGAAATTGTGTAAGGATTCTATGTTACGATCAAAACCCTAAAGTTCGAGATATTAGGTGGAGTCATGATAATTGGCACGAACGTGGTCCAGGAGAAAAAGTTCATCATGAGGGTTAATAGAGACAAAACCAAGGTGATGGAGTGTAGCATGGGAAAACAGTGGAATAAAAAAGGCTGTTAGATTGGGAAGGGACATTTTGAAGGGAATTAAGGAATTCTTCTACTCGGGAAACGTAATAACTAGAGTAGGATAGCAGAGGCAAGGAAGATTAATTTACTGACGGTTAATATAAGTATAAAAATGAGGAAATGTTGGTAAGTTAACTTTTATAATAAATTTGTTATTTTGTAATTAAATACAAACAAAAAACATTGGAGAAAGATTTTTTTGGATTTTTTCTTTAAACATCAAAGTATAATAGACCGTAACTCATCCTTAACACCGCTGGACTATCTCCAAGGACGGTTACCGACGAAATAAATTTTCCACCATTAAGTAACATAAATAAAAAGATGGCCAAATATGTCAGTAGACATTAAATTAGCGTGTATTTAATATAAATAAAACGTTTCATCCGTATATTTGGCCTTCTTCAGGTAAATTTTTAAAAGGATCAACTAATTACATTGTGAGCCATTCACAAATCGAATAGTCTGCGACACCAAACTACAAACAAACTTTATCCAATTTAAAAATTTTACGTGTGGAAGTCCACAAAGATGTATGAAACGTTGTATTTATATTAAATAAAAGTTAACTAATTTTTTTTGCAGATATATTTGACAGTATTTTTTGTGTTACTTACCTTATTTAACATCAAGAAATTGATTTTTTGAGCATCAATTACGTAAAACTAAAATGATTAAGGAGTGATGACAAAATTTACGTTCGTTGAGGAAGAGGAATCGAGTAATTATTTTATCTGCTGTAATGTAATGTGTTATTGTTTTCCCTCAACGTTGTTTTAAAGGTTTTCTCTTTGCTTTCTATTATTTTTCGTTTTTAAAATCCTCTTTCTTTCTCTCCCCGTCTCTGTCGGAACATTTCATAAAATTGGCCACATCTATCACATATTAGCCAGGAGGGTTGGAGGTCGGCAGGAAGCGGAGTAACTGCATTCGGACATTTCCCCGAGGGTTGTTTCGGTCCCTGGGAGGTCTGTCATTATAGCAGACACGCATCCGGCGGTCACGACACACTCTCTCTCTGCAATTTACAATTACTCTGGCGGAAGTAACTTGGCCAAGATGGCGCCTGCAGGTGAGGGGCGGCCCGGGGCAAACACGTTTAATGTCACGTCTTCCCTCTAGACGCCGCCAATTAATTGGCCCACGCTCTTTGTCTCCGTGGGCGTCGCTCCATGCAGGGGGAGAAAACCTAAATCACAATCAAGTCCACAACCTCTAGTATTGAACATCCACATCACCTTTTATTTCTTAATTATATACCGTCTTTTCATAAAAATATATCAAAAATAGATAAGTAAAATTAAAGGACGCGGATGGTGGAGGGAGGGGGACACTGAAATTTGAAATTCCTTTTAAATTAACTACTACTGAGCTGAAATTTTAACTGAGAGTCAACAACAGACACGTGTACAAAATTTTTATTTTTGGTAAACCTGTTTATTTTTCTTGAGATATTTTGAAAACTAAATTCAAAATTTGGGCATTTTTGAAAATGGTCCTCGCGTTACCTACTTTAATATATTTAAGCTAGTTTTACATTAATATATAGGGACTGATCATTGTTCTCTATTGTCAGCATTTATGTTTTGGAATTGATTTAAAATTTTGGGGGACCAAATTAGCTTTTTTTTACTAAGAGCTTCTTCATACGGTTACTTAAAAATTGGCACTTTTCAGCACTTTGTAAAAAAAAAAATTCCTCACCTAAACTACTTGAACAATTAGTAAACTTATACGTTTCATTTGAAGGTATTAGCTTGCAGATTATTTACAAAAATAATGAAGACAAAGCTTATAAAGTTTTTGCTATCACAAATCATGAAGAAGAGAAAACTACATTTTTTCTGCAGAAAAAAAGAGAAATTTATTAATTTAGAATGGAAACATATTTATTAAAATTGTCCTTCAGTACATGCTACACCTTCTTTCCTTGTGTTTGGCAGTTTTTTTTCTTCAGGTTACTGAATTTATAGGCGTGCTAAAATGAAAAAATTAGAAATTCGTATCATTTCACATTTTGACTGAAATTACAGTTTACTGAATTTATAGGCATATCAACGTGAAAGAATTAGTTAATCGATTTATGTCATATTTAGGGTGAGATTTCAGTTTACTAAATTTATAAGCATATTAATAAACAAATATAGAAAATCAATTTATTTCACATTTTAGTCGAAATTTACTGTATTTTGTTAGGCATATTAGTATGAAAAAATTAGAAGATCGATTTATTTCACATTTTAACCGAAATTTCAGTTTCGATATCAGCGTAACGTCTTTCCTCATTATTGTGACTCCTTCGCGTAGTTCTCACAGGTACGGGTAGTATTAAGTAAACAGCCATATAATTAACCGTAGGCCGGCAGAGTTGGAGATTTCAAGTTAAACATTCCCGTGATAATATCGTACGATGTTGGACGAATAACAGTTAAAGTTGAAACTTCATCAGGGAACGAAAGCGTCCTGTTTACTCTTCTCGTTAATTCTAGGAACAAGCTGGCCGGATGGATGGCTGGACCGACGGACGTGCTTAAAAAATAACTTGGAAATACAACTCTCCCTTTCTCTCTCAGCGTCCCGTATGATTAGCAAGTACAACGGAACGTTCCGCTGTTTCTGAAAGTAACTGTTTATGTTACCAAATCGAAAAGAAATTATTCATTTAATATGCAAAGTTATAGGGACAGAGGGAAGGGGGAGAGGGAGACGGGTGAGGGAGGGAGTGAGACAGGAGAGGGAAAGAGACGGGAGAGGGATAGAGTAGCGGAAGAGGGAGGGATAGACCGGAGAGATATAGTGACTAGCGGGAGAGGGGTGAAGAGACCAGGGAGGGAGAGGGGAGAAAGAGAGGGATGGTGATGTATAAAGGGGGAGCAGGAGGGCAAGATCGTGGGGTTGGAGGGAGATGTGATAGGGAGGGAGAGAGACGGAGAGGAATAGAGAGTAGTGGTAGAGGGAAGGAGTGACCAGAGAGGGGAGAGAGACGGAGAGGAATAGAGAGTAGCGGTAGAGGGAAGGAGTGACCAGAGAGGGGAGAGAGCCGGAGGGGAAGATCGTGGCGGGAGGAAGACAGGAGAGGGACGGGGAGAGATGGTAGCGCGAAATGAGACTTCTTAGATCTGTGAAAGAATACTCCCGGAGAGATAAAATAAGAAATGAAGAAATAAGGAAGCAGCTAGCCACTGAATGATGGAATTTGCCAAAATAGAGCAAATTAAAAAGCCACGTTCTCAGAATGGATGACAATAGAATACCAAGAGAGATGGAATGAAGATTGAGGTCGGAATAGGCAGTAGCCTAATCCGTGAAGAGGAAGTAAGTATTCTCAACACAGTTTTGGGTTGTTAACCAGTCCGCTGAAGAGTTCGTATGAGGTCGGAAGGGTGAGGAAAGGGCGAATCAAGTGCTCTGGGAAGCGATTTAATATCAGTAAATCGCGGGGCAGTATAGTTGCTGATGTGGAAGGCTGAGAGGATGATGAAAGGCGGCAGTTTTGCGGGGCACAATACAATATTAAACTGCGCAACTAGCGGGAGGAGATTACACGCCAAATAAAACATTTATCAGACAACAAGGCGACTGCTGTTGTGTGCGTGGCACTTTTCATTTGTCGAACATGTGCAACTGCTGATAAGTTTCCTTTTTTATTGCCCGCTGGTGGCGCTTTATCTCGTCCCTGGTTCCAGGAAAGAGGAAATCCATACCGTACATTTTATAGTAATACCACGAGCTACGAGATCGTTTAACCACTTCAGAAAAAAGTTTAGCCAGGCCAAAAATCACATTAACTGATGTTAACATAAGAGGTCGATACTTTTACAACTCAAGGAGTTCCTCATTAAGGACCCGAAGTCGTTTACTTATACTTTTCAGTAACTTTAATACATTTTTACTCTACTTTTGAGCCGATGAATTAGGCTGTCATATACATAAATGGTTATTATAATTGTGTGGGTGCGAAACGTGGACGATAGGAGTTGGGGAAAGGAAATATAGTGCTATAGGCGCATGCTGAAAATCACATGGGTGGATAGAATCACAAACGAGGAAGTTTAAAACAGAATAGGGGAAGCGCGAACAATATGGAGGACGTTGACTAAGAGAAGGGACGGATTAAAGGGCCACGTTTTAAGACACGAGGGTCTTGTAAAATTAGCATTAAAGGGAAGTGTTTGTGGGGTAAGAACCGGAGAGGGAGGCCAAGGATGGAATTCGCTAAGCAGAGTAGGGAAGATGTGGGGTGTACTGGTTATAAGGAAATGAAAAGGCTTGCACATGATTGGTAAGCTTGGAGGGTTGCATCAAACCAGTCTTAGGACTGAATACCACAACAACAACAATTTAAATTATTTTAAATCAATTGAGGATCAGATGAAGAGATAAATTTAGACAACAAGAATGGAAAAAATGAAGACTAAATAAAATTATAATTGAAAAGTAATAATTCCATTATCTGAAATTATCACCAATTTACAAATACAGTTAAGTGGCAACTTTTTTTACAGTGTTTAATAAGGTTCTCTACTACTACTACTACGTTTCGTTGAGGTTTTTGCGACTTCTTCAGGTAAAATTTATTTCGATATAAATAGAAACGATGAAGAGAATTTGCCTTCTTTGGACTGATTCCAGAGATAAGAAGCTGGCACATTTTGTGTATTTTTATATTGTTAATAATTATTTAAAGCGATTTCATTATTATTAAATAATTCCCCCTAATTTGGCTGTTGTGTCAATATTCTTTCATTTAATTTTACTTAAAATATTATCATTCTTGTGGTTTATTCTAGTTTTAAATTTTTTTCTTCTAATTTGCAACTGTATAGCTATTTTTTGTATTTCTGTTTCTATGATTCTAGTCCGCTGTGTTTGGGTTTAAATGGTCCCTACTAATGAAATTTGCTCATTATGCTTATAGCGCCATTTCACTAAATGGTAGAAATAAAATTTCAAGAAGAGTAGTAAAAGAAGCGAAAGGAAGTGAGTCGGTCCGTCCCATTTCATTCTGATTGAGTTCCGTCAAAGAGCTTCGAATGTGGTTATTCCGGAGAATGTTCCCTTTACGGAGTATTAATTTTTCGAGGAGATCTGCAGAGGACTGTTGGTTTCTCGCTCAGCCTCGGCGTCGAGCCCTTTGGCCCCTGTCAGACGTCGGGCGTGACTTGCCTGCCTCTCTGTGGCGGGCCGCTAATGCGTCGTCGACGGCCCTGATAATGTTCCAGACCGCGGGCTTGAAACGCCGCGTCGCATTAAGTGGAGGCCTGGTAATCGAAGTCGTCACGAGTCGACTACGGTCCACTTTATCACTGTTTACCATGATTATCTCTCTCTCCCCCCTCTGCCTCTCTTACAGTCCACCTATTTCATAACGTGCTTGGATGAAACCGGCTTATTTATGCTAATTGGAACATACGGGGATCTAAAGGTAATTTTTAACTTTATTTCTCACCAGATGATACGTTATAGACTTTTTAAAAGTACAAACATCAGAATTCTAATCAAATATTTATGCATTAAATGAGCAGCAGAATCGCTTTTTCAGTTACTGGTTCCTATCTTCCGCAAGCCTTTTAATTTCCGCGTAACTCCCACCTCCCATAACATTTCTAATCTGCTTAGCGTATTCCATCCTCTCCCTCCCTCTTCTGTTCTTTCTGGTTTTAGTTTCCCTATCAACCCATCTCATTTTCCTACAGAACCACATTTCAAAGGCTTATATTCTTCTCCTTTCTGCAACTCCTATCGTCCAGTTTTCGCACCCATATAACGCCACGCTCCATACCAACATTTTAGTAATGATTTCCTAATACTCATAACTTATATTAGTCGTAAGTAAATTCGTCTTGCAATAATAATAATAAAATTGCTGTTGTGGTCTTCAGACCCAAGACCGGTCTGATGATCCAACCCTCCATGCTAACCTATATTACTAAAGCCTTTTCATTAGCATAACTACCACATCCCTCATCCTCCGTAATATATTTGTCGTATTCCATCCTTTGCCCCCCTCTTCTGTTCTTACCCCACACACTTTCCTCTAATGCTAATTTTACAAGACCCTCGTGTTTTAAAACGTAGCCAATTAATCTATCCCTTCTCTTGGTCAACTTCCACCATATTGTTCTCTCTTCCCCTATTCTGTTTAGAACTTCCTTGTCAGTGATTCTATCCACCCATCTCATTCTCACGCTAGTTATTACGCTTTCCAAGTGACATAATTCTTTAACTCCCGTCGTCAAAATATCCCTTCCCAATCTGACAGCTTTTGTTATTCTACTGTTTCCCATACTATACTGCATTACCTTGGTTTTTCCTCTATTAATCCTCGTATTGACCTCTTTCTCTGGGAAAACGTTCAGTTCATATGGTTTGCAAGTCTTCTTCTGACTCCCCTAATACTACAATATCATCGGCAAAGCGTAGGATTTTTATTTCTTCTCTTTGGAGTGTGATTCCGTTTGGACTTGGGTCATAGGAACCCTATTAATTGTAAGTTTCCACTTATTTAGACTGTATGTGAGAGGTCCAGCACGTCCGGAGGCTCCATGAGACTGTTGTATCGCTGGGCTGCCTACCTGTCCAGTCTCCTCTGTTTGAGACTCACGACAGGTAGCTTCAATTTTTCCTATTCACCCCAAATTCCTTCAGTTAAATGCTGTTGTAAAGTTTAAATACGCGAACCATCTCTGTTGTTGTGGTGGCAATCAGTCCTAAGACTGGTCTGATGCAACAAACCATGCTAATCTATCCTGCGCATACCTTTTCATTTCTACAAATCTACCATATTACACATTGGTCTTAATCTACTTAGAGAATTACATCCTTGGCCTTCTGCTTCTCTTCCTACCCACACACTTCCTTCTAATGCCCTCATGTCTCCAAAACGTGGCCTATTAATCTATCCCTTCAAAGTCCTCGTCCCCTACTATGCTTAGAACGTCCAGGTTAGTTACCCTATCCACCCATTTCATTCTCCTGTAGCACCACATTTTGAAAGATTGTATTGATTTTCTGTCTGCAACTCCTATCGTCCACGATTACCACTCCATACCAACATAGTTAATAAAGATTTCATACTGATATGACCTGTAAGTAAATATCTATTCCTGTGCTATTATACTCTAGTTATTACGCTGCCCACGTAGCAGAATTCTTTAACTTGCTTCAAAATATATCTTCCCAATCTAACATCCTTTTTTTCCCACTATTACCAATATTATATTCCATTGCCTTGGGTTTTTCCTCTGTTATTCCTTATGTTGTCCTCTTCGTCCAGGGTCACAATCAGGTCATTTATTATGGTTTACAAGTCTTCGTTTGACTCATCAGAAAATCTTAGGGTTTTTATTTATTCTTTTTTCAGTTTGATTCCTTTTCCATATTCATTTTAAGCTTTCTTCCTCGCCTGTTCCATATATAAAATACAGAGCATGGACATCGTAGTCTTTTTCCTTTTTTGATTTCCTTTCTTGCCCTTCAATTCTGACTTCTTTCTGTATATATTTTATTCCTGTCATCTACAAATTCAATTATCTTTAGATATTTATTTTCATGTTGTTTCGTGTTCTTCCCCGACCGACACGAGAAAAACGGGAGGGGGGGTGGAGATTGATCCAGGTAGATTGTGTGACGTGTTCCGGGCAACAATGGTACGGTATTAGTGCCGCTATTGTAATACATTGCGTAAGGGAGAAACGCGGAGTGAGTGACGGATCGATGGTGGCGCCTGACCTCTGACAATGGCTTCCATTACCACGACCTCAAGTCAGCAAGGCACGTAATGGAGGCTCGTTACCTCAAAGTGCCAACTGCATCTGTCGTCAAACTCTACAGTCTCTCAGATTAATCCTCAACTCGAGGACATCTTCAGGGCGAAACGTTTCCTCTATTCCAGTCACTCGCCTACAGTCGTGATTTATGACGCTCCACCCAATATTCAAACAGTGATGATACCAATTACTGAAATTAGATCCAACCCCCCGTACTTTACCTTACCTTATGGACTTTACTTGGCAGAATATCCTATTAATACATTGTTGGAATGTTATTATTTTCCAAGTTTAATTTTTATCCGTGCGTTTGACGTTAAGTATGATATCACTTAAACATTTCAAATAAACGGGAAATTCCTCCAATGTGGGATATAAAATAAGCTATGTGTGTTGGTGAGATGCAGAAAAGTAACTTGAGGATAATATTTTTACATTTAAAAAGAGAGAGAAAAGGGAGAGAAGATAGATTAGAATGAAGATAAAGAGAGAGAAAAGATAGAAAATAATGAATATATAAGAGAGACGATAGAGAAAAAACAGAGAGTGACGATAGAGAAAAGAGAAAAAGACGATAGAGAAAATAGAGATACGATAGAGAAAAGAGAGAGACGATAGAGAGAAAAGAGAGACGACAGAGGAGAAAGAGACAATAGAGAAGAGAGTGAGACGACAGAGAGAAAAAAGAGAGAGAAGAGGGTAAACTGAAATTTATTTTAAAGCGCAGCTGATGTTTGATGAGTTTAACTACTTGAAAGAACAAATATTTTGTCCTTGTCGGTGTTTCTCCTTCTCTAAAGTGAGATCACGGCGCGCGTGTCACGTGGTTTTGCTTACTACACACGTTTTCTTTATTTATTTTTTCTACATCGCTGCAGCCTAAGTAAATGATATGTAAATATTCATTCTTTTATTTTCTTTTCAAGTGGTTTCTGCCCTGCAGATATCCTCGTCTTCTTTACAGACCCTTCCTTTTACGAGTGTGTAACATGTTGCTTCACTTTATTTTGTTCCCAGATGGTCTGCATGCCGTGACGCCCTCTCTCCCCACCCCCACCCTTTACCGCTTTCTTCTCCCCATTCTAATCTCCCCTTCCCTCCCTCTCCGACTTCTTGAAAGTCCTTTCCCTTTGTTCCTCTTGACAGTTTAAGAGAGGAGGTTAATTCTCAGGCCCGGGACAAGTTTGTTCCTTTCCTCCCCGTGGAAAAAACATCAGGAAAAAGAATATATTATAACTCTTACTTTACACGACCTTTATAGCTTTGGCTACTTTCTTAACTGTAATAATTAATTTATATTAATGTCTATTAATGATAATATCAAAAACAAATTTTTTTCTGTACTTATTTGGAATTTAATTTATTTATTATTTATTTAATTAATTTATCAACTGGAGATTTTTATGTCTCTAACATAGATGGCGAGTTTAGCTTTACTCACGTGGAAATTATTTTTCGCTTGATAGGAATTAATTAATTTTTAAATAGAATTTAGGATGAGTTTTAATGGCCCGAAGTCCCCGTGTCCCTGGTTACCGTTAACAAACCTTTTGCGACCCAGGGCGAGTGGATGGATGGCCGCTCGGTCTGTCCCCTTGAAACACCTGCAGCGGTCGAGATTTAAATGTTAAACAACCGGCAGAGGGCCGCGTGTCGCAACTAACGATTCCCATTCGCTGATCGCCAAATTGTGTGTGCGTAATGAACAACACGCACGCTGGCCCTAACAACCCACTTGCCTGCCATACGCGCACCGACATCAATTACTCTTCTTTAAACAACCACCAGTAATAGAATAAACAAATACTACGGTCACGGAA
Organism: Eucriotettix oculatus; assembly: GCA_034510155.1. NCBI lineage: Eukaryota > Metazoa > Arthropoda > Insecta > Orthoptera > Tetrigidae > Eucriotettix > Eucriotettix oculatus. Next base: position 14,876,200 of record CM067381.1, read on the forward strand.
CAAGCTCTCGCTAATGTGTACCGTCGCAGGGTTGCCACTGTTGCCTGATTCTAATAATTATACTCAGCCTCCACAAAAACTCAGGCGTTGGCCAAATTATTTTCCCTTTCCAATTCATTTGTCGTTACCATAACCAGGCTCATTTAATTTCTCCTCCGTTATTAGTGCTGATAATTTTTACTGAACCGTGGCGGGGAAAAAGGTAATCCTCTGGTGATTAGGTTTGCGAGTGAAATTTACCTTCAAGTAGTCGCGAGTACTTCACGGACGTATTATTCGTTTAAACCACTAAATTTTAACACTATATGCGACTTACAGTAGCGTACATGGTATTCTACATTATTGTTACCTACAGTGACCTCAAATTTAATTTGAAATCATAAATAAATTACGTGTATTGTTTTTTATATGTTCGTCACTAACTTTTTTTATTGAGAATACCTGAAAATTTTTTTGAACGACAATCTCTTGACCCTAGTAGCAACGTTTCCCTGTTTCCTCTTTGAACACTCGAAGTGATCAGTGGAATCGACGAATTAATTCGGATTTTTGCTACAATATTTCGTGGAACGTAAATGCCCTTCATTCGTTCGAGGTTCGGTTGGAAGTTGTTTTAGAAATTTTCTGTGGTGTCTTGACACCTCAGGGGTATTTCTTTTTACACACAATGCAAATAATACACGGACGTGAAGAGGTTTTACCAGAAGCGTTAGCCGGTTTATTCTGTGGCAGTCGCTGCGTTAGGGCATAATATTTCACACACTTCCACTAATAGGTTTTGTAGGTCCACAAATACATAATTTTTAATACACATCTTCTGGAATATATCTTATAAAATATCACATAACTTGGGCGTTACAAAATGTTGTCATTTGTCTCATAATCACTCGGCGAGAAAAACTAATGTTTCATAAATTCACCTCAGTCTTTATAGAAGGTTTCTTTTCGAGATTCTACAACAGCCTTCAGCCAGAGGTTAAAAACAATAACTACGAAAGTTTCGTGAGGCAGAGTGAAACTATTATATTAAGTGGCGCGTTTTACTCGGTATAGAATTTCCTTATCGTCCCTCTAGTATTTAAAATCAAGGTTCCTGCAAAAGAGTTGAATGAGCTGCCGTGTAAAATAACACACCACATATCTTTAAACTTTCTGTACAGATTTTCTCCTCTTTTGTTTGTTTGTTTGTTTCGTGTATTGCCTGGAGCTACTCCAGAGGCAAGGACAGTTTCCTGGTCCAGGTAGTTCAAAACTCCATTGCATGTTTCTCAGTGTGCGCTTATTATCTCTTGTGTGCTTCTAGTGTTTATACTGACTTTAGACCATATACATTTTTTCTTTTTCTTTTATTAATTTATTTTAAGATTATTTGTAATTAATTATGTACCTTATTTTGATCGTTATTTTTAACGTATGACGTATCTTATTTGTTCAATCGGGGACTAATGGAAACAACAATAAATCTAAATCTTAACAAAATAGAGAGTACACACAAAATACAAAAATTTCGGTCAATCATGACCGCATAGAAATAGTCACTTCCAATATAGTTCGTGGAGAAAAGAGCTCTGAAGTAAACTGAAAAATTTCCGAACTCTGGAACATGTTCTTAGTGGTCCCGTACAAATAAGAAATTTTCTGGACAAAGGAAAACCTGACCAAGGGTACAGGAAACGGATAATACGAAACCAAGACGTTAAATTCCAAGAAATGAAGAAATCGCAATGTTCCCACCTCTGCAAAGCCACAAAATAAATTCAATTAAATCGTTACTGTAGAAAGTTTAACTAAATTTCAACATCATAAATTGTTAAAAATATATTAATGGAGGAATAGACGGAAAGTTAGAGCCATATAATTATTAAAATATAAATTGTGATGAATTAAAAAATTAAACTAATTTTTTATTAAAAACATTAATGGAGGAATAGACGGAAAGTTAGAGCCATATAAGTATTAAAATATAAATTGTAATGAATTAAAAAAATTAACTAATTTTTTATTAAAAACATATTAATGGAGGAATAGACGGAAAGTTAGAGCCATATAAGTATTAAAATATAAATTGTAATGAATTTAAAAATTTGTTGGATGGTCTGCCGGGCCCCACGCGACTACTCAAGGGTTAAGCCAGCTTAATTTAATTTAATTTTTTTATTTACCTCGAGGGATTGAAATTTATTTGTCAAGTGCTGTGCGTGATATTTAAATTGAGCTTTAAAAGCGAGCCGAACTACTACACCGTAATCGGGGCAGTGTATCGGCTCCTCCCACCTGGAGCGCTGTGTGCGTCACCACAAACACGCGTCTTACGTCAGAGCGACGCGCGTCACGTCCTCTCTACAAATAACAACAGGTCCTGGAGCCTTGTAATACCTCCTTACTGTGGAGTCCATTCGCTTTCTTCTTTATTGCTCGTTCCCCCTCCCTCCGCGGAGGTCCTCTAGGAGCCTAGACAATACCAAATAGTCCACACAAGAGACAAAGAAAAACCGTGACATTCCTCCAGTCTGCCTCAACTACAAGTCACCGTCACCAAACTTACCTTTAAGTGGTACATGTAATTAGGAACCGCAAGACGACGTGAAAAAGTCAACGATCGAATACACTTTCCTGATTGTGCAATAAGATTCACATGCTTATAAATAAAAGGCTGTTAGTAACAAAACTAGTTAGTCCTCAATTTTCATATCGATAACCGATCGATAAAACTATAGAACCAACACTAAACGACGGTCGGTACCACAGTCCTTGGCCACCTTCATCACCTGCCTCCATCCATTTCCTCCATACCCACCCTTCATGATGTTGTAGTATTAAGGGAGTCAGAACACGACTTGGAAAACAAAGTAAATGGCATGAATGTGGTCGTGGAGGAAGAGATCAATATGAGAATTAATAGAGGGAAAACAAAGATGATGGAGTGTAGTATGGAAAACAGTGAAATAACAAAGACTGTTAGATTGGGAAGGGATATTTTGGCAGAAGTTAAGGAATTCTGCTACTTGGGGAACCGTAACAACTACAGTAGGATGGTAAAGGCAAGGAAGACTTTCGCGAAAAAGAGGAATTTACTTAAGGGAAGCGGTAATTAGAACAAAAGATCCAAAAAAGAAAGCACAAATCAAGTAATGAGTAAACAAAGGATGCGGTCTGCCGCCCATGCCTTTGAACGTATATATATAGAACAGGCGAATAAGAAATTTAAAACGGAATATGGAAAAAGAATCATATTGCAAGGAGAAGAAATAAAAACCCTGACGTTTGCCGATGATGATATCAGGCGACTCAGAAGACTTGGAAACCATAATGAACCGATTTCTGGAGAAAGAGTTCAATATGAGAATTAATAGAGGGAAAACAAAAATGATGGAGTGTAGTGTGGGAAACAGTGGAATAACAAAGCTGTTAGATTGGTAAGGGATATTTTGACGGAAGTTAAGGAATTCTGCTACTTGGGCAGCGTAATGACACGAGTAGGATTGCACAGGCAAGGAAGTACTTCACGAAAAAGAGGAATTTTCTTTCGGGTAATAAAAGTCTGAATATTAGTAAATCGTATGGAGTGTGGCTATGTATGGGTGTGAAACGTGGACTATAGGAGTTGCAGAAAGGAAAAGAATAGAAGCCTTTCAAATGTGGTGCTGTAGGAGAATGAGATGGGTGGACAGAATCACTAACGAGGAAGTTCTCAACAGAATTGGGGGAAGAGTGAACAATATGGAGGACGTTGACCAAGAGAAGGGATAGATTAATAGGCTACGTTTTAAGATATGAAGGTCTTTGTAAAATTAGCATTAGAGGGAAGAGTGTGAGGGCAAATAACAGAAGAGGGAGGCCAAGGATTGAATACGACAAGTAGATTAAGAAGGATGAGGGATGTGGTAGTTATGCTAATGAAAAGGCTTTAGTAATATAGGTTAGCATGGAGGGTTGGATCATCAGACCGGTCTTGGGTCTGAAGACCACAACAGCAATTTTATTATTATTATTGCAAGACGAATTTACTTACGACTAATATAAGTTATGAGTATTAGGAAATCATTACTAAAATGTTGGTATGGAGCGTGGACGATAGGAGTTGCAGAAAGGAAAAGAATATAAGCCTTTGAAATGTGGTTCTGTAGGAAAATGAGATTGGTTGATAGGGAAACTAAAACTAGGAAGAACTAAACACAATGGGGGAAGAGCGAACAATATGGAGGACGTTGACAAAGGGGAGGGATAGATATTAATAGGCCACGTTTTAAGACACGAGGGTCTTGTAAAATTAGCATTAGAGAAAAATGTGTGGGGTAAGAACACTAGAGGGAGGCCAAGGATGGATTACGAAAAGTAGATTAGGGAGGATGTGGTAGTAATGCGGAAATGAAAAGGTTTGCGCATGACAGGCTAGCATGGAGGGTTGGTTGCATCAGATCAGTCTTAGGACTGAATACCACAACAACCAAGAAATGACAAGCTTAATGAGAAAATAAAGAAACTGGATCAATGACGTGTTGAAGAAAGCAATAAGATGAAGGCCAGGTTCCATCACCGCAGAGGAATGTTTGTGTCGGAATGTAACCCGACCCAACTTTTTCATCCCCGTGCAGAAGACAGGTAATCATCCCGCCAGGATATAAACGACTCGCATGCATGTGCGTGTGTGTGTGTGAGTCCCTGCCGACTGGAATTATCATCCGCCTTACCGTGCGTACCAGCAGTTAGCCAATTTCCCGCGGCTCGTGCTAATATCGAATTGGCTCTGTCGCCGCTCGGCGTCGTCCATATTTCAACTAACGGGGTTGGGGGTGAGGAGGGGAGGGGGTGGGCGACATGAAATATTCTCATTAGAGGTGGTGCGCGCACCCTGTGTGTGGGTGTGGGGGGGGGGGGAGTCTCAATTACAAGCAGGCAGGCAGGTAGGGATTCGTGCACGAAGGAACCGTCGCCCGTCACTGAGTGGTCTTAACGACCTCAGGAAGTCGCGCACCTGCGATACAACTCCACCTCAGGTATTGATCCACACTAGAGAGCTCTGCGAATAAAACAACACTCTGCTCGTACGAGAAACTCGGGGTAACCATCCAAAAGCTCCACATTTCATCTGCATTCAACTCGCTTTATAAATAGGTAGATAGAGAGAAAAATAATTATGCTGCCACCTCCCTGATGAAATGTGTATATAGTTCTGGGGAGGAAAATGTCAGGACAGACACAGGGTTCAGTGGGTAAGAATCCCACACTGTCGAGAAGTGCGGACCCTCCTCTTCGTCTTTCGAAGATTCCCCTTTTGTCCCTCGTAAAAAAAGATAGATAGGTAGGTAGATAGATAAATAGACAGATATATTTATTACGTTGCAATGGGCTGAGCCCGGTTACAAGATACATTTTATATTCCAATAAAGGAATGGTTTGCAGATATCTCCTTCACAACAACAACTCTGAACCATAAGTGCAACGAGTCTCCGTGAAAGTTGCGAAAGAAACAAACCAATACTGAATCAACATCGGATAAAATTCATTAAACAACTCCTCCAGTCAAACCACTGGATGGAGTTGACCTTCAAATGACAATTATTGGAAATAGCTGACTAAATATACCAAAAATGACAACTGGTTGGTTCGGGAAAAAAACCCTACATAAACATAATAGGGGAAGAGCGAACAATATGGAGGACGTTGGCCAAGAGAACGGATATACTAATAGGTGACGTCATAAGACATGTGATTCTTGTAAAATTAGCATTAAAGGGAATTGTGTGAGGTAAGAACTGAAGGGGGAGACTAAGGATGATTGGGGAGGATGTGGGACGTGATGTTATGCTGAAATTAAAAAGCATGAAAATGAGAAAATAATGAAAATAAGACATGTGATTCTTGTAAAATTAGCATCAAAGGGAATTGTGTGAGGTAAGAAGTGAAGTGGGAGGCTAATTAGCCCTGCGAAATCTCTAAAAATATACTACAGTGAAATATATTTGCAGGTTTTTTTTCAGGCAAAAATAATATTATTCCCTTTTAAAAATTCATTTTCTAATAATATGATTCCATATATATTTATTTATACTTTAAATATGGAACTTACGACCAGATTATTAATTATTGTTTCAGTTCTATGTGTATGCCCATTTGTATCTTTACATCTGTACGTCATATGTGGGGTGGTTCGCTTTTCCAGGAGCGTGGGACTAGTGAATGGTCCCTTTCCACCCTCGTCGACGTCGTCACACGTGGCCCGGCAGGCGCCGCGACGCATGCGCGCGCGGGGTTTCGAGGCTGACGGACGCTGGGCGTCGTAGTGCACGGCAGTCGGCGAGTGCGCGAGGAACACAGTGCGAGCGAGTGTTTGGTAACCCGATGGAGGACCAGGAACGCTGCTAGATCAGATCCGTCCCGTCCCCGGTTGCTGCGAAACGAGACACCACCGCCGCCATGAGGTAAGACTACAACATTTACTCTGCGTACAAGTATCGGATGTGAGTCCTCGTGGCAGGGGTTCGAATCCATTAGCAGGTGCCCCCGAGACCTCCCCACAGGCCATCCTGCTAAAGCGCGACAGAACAATAACCGTATCGTAGCAAATATGTACAGCAAGCACGTGCAATCGACATGAACGTTAAAACCTTTATTATTATTAATTAAAAACTAGAAAAAGCTCTTAAAAGTTTATTTAGCCAGAATAAACACCCACGAACACAGGCTTTTTGATTTACGAAACATAGTAATATGGAACGGGGAACGAAGATTCATTACTTTGGTACTTCCAACAGCTATTATTATTAATTTTCTACTTTATTGGAGTACTAATCTTTAATTATTAATTAGAAATTGATTTATGGAATCCACGGATTTCTTTTACTGGCATTTATATGTAGCTATTTTCATGAGTTTTATGCATTTCTCTGTTTCGTTATTCACTTCTGAATTTTAAACAAATACAGCAGATTTTACCCGTTATTTAAATGATTTTTGAAATCATTAGATGAACTTTTATGGCCCATTTACAGACTTTATTTTTCAACAGAGTTTAAAAATAACATCGTTCCTGTACAACACGTTCTTCAGTTTTACCCCAACGGTGCAAGTGTGGAGGAGCCCAAAGAAAATCTAATAATTTTGTGTTCTGTTTCTAAATATACGGTATATGACAGTGAAAAGCTGTGCTTATACTTAGGGTAGAAACCTGAAGAATGTACATATACGTACCGAAACGTTTTAAATTGTATTAAAAATGAAGTCTTAAATATTCCATATGTTCAATTGTCTACTGTTTTCAATTTTTTGAATAAGGTTTCAAAGTGTTTTTATTTCTCATGTTCGTCATTAATAATTTTATAAACCTGTATTCTTGATTTTTTTTAAATTTCTTAAAATATTAGTAGATAAAATTTTATTTTCAATTCCAAGTTCATTAATATTTTGTATGAAGTATTTACGGTGAGAATGTAAATATTGGATTTTCAACTTCGGAGTGAGTGATTGGAACTGAAGAATTCTCTGAAAGTATTTATGATTAGCGAAAGTATTAAAGAATTAATTTGATTTATGTTATTAACATCACCGTCATTATTCAGTTTTGTTTCGGGTACTGAATAATGTTATTACCAGATTAACATTGCTGTTTTGTGGAGGTAAAAAAACCACCACTTCTCTGCTATTTAAAAGGAAAATCTTGTGATCAATTAATATTAAACACTGCAAATGAAATGCCTCAATGTAAAATTTTACATCACAATTTTCGCAACAACATTGTAAATCAAATGAAGAAAAAGAAGTCAGGAACTTGTTTCAATACAAGGAATGTAATACAGCGGTAGGGTGAATGACTTTATTATATCAATAAAATGCACAAAGTTGAAGGTGAACGTTTAAGTAAAATATAACACAGAAAAAATGTAATACTTTAGTTGAAAATTATCCAGTACAGTATTATTTGTAATACTTAAAAAATTGCACAAGGCTCCTGGCTAACTTCACAGGAATGTTTTATTTTTGTTATGTGTTGTTGCAGTTTTTTCGGTAATACGTTACTTTTGTAACGTTGTATCATTTTTACCTTTTTATGTAAGCTGTTACGATATTTTTACGTCTTCTTTTTTTTGAGTTAAGCAAACATCAACACTTCTTTTGTGCAATGATTCCAAGTTCCTTCTTTAGCAAGAAATATTTACACAGTTTCTGACTGTTTATTTTGCCTTCTATTTTATTTGTTTGCTCGTCGCCATTATTATCTTTGAATAGCTTTATACACACTCCACACACACATTTTAATTTTCTTTAATTGTCACTCTATTCGCTACCACCCTTTTTCGTTTGCCTGTCGTGAGCCCTTTTACCTTTTGTGTCCCCAAACTCATTAGGCGCTTTGTCCAATCTAATCAATTATTCCATTACACACCAGGTTTTGACCAGTTAGAATTATTTTTTGGGAATGAGTTGATTGTTAGTAGATTTAAACATAAAATTAAATGCTTTTAAAATTTCCCATTTGATATAAAGTGTTAATGTCAGAATGTTTATTGGTTTAGTAACCACGCTATTTAAATCTGTACATGACGAAGGTAAAAATAAAAAATGTGTAATTTTAAGGATAAAAAAGGTTTCTGTTTGTACGTTTCTGCCATACTTTTCGATATCGATATCATACGTTGAAATAATATCTGTTTGTGGAGATAATAAAAAACTACTTGGCGGTCATAGTTGTTTTTTTTGGCAAATAATTTATTACTACGGTAGTTTTTGGTCATATTCATCCTAAATACAAGAAAAATAGTACACTAATCAATCAATTATCCAATCAGATACATTATTATTCTTTTTTATAAATATATTATTATAAATAAAAACTATTCGCACATTTATTATTTCAAACAGTTTTACTTTAACATTATCAGTACAGCGTTTTTTGTAAATTTTAAAATGTTTGTAGTCTGGTTAAACATCGGTAAAAAGAAGTCCATACGTCATCAGTTGATCGAAAGTGTATGATTAAATAGATTAAAATTTAAGCATTTGGTCTGATGATAACCTGTCTTGTGCAAGCATTTTCATTTCGGCATAACTATCACATCCCACATGCTCCCTATCTGCTTAGCGTATCCCATCCTTGGCCAACCCTCTTCTGTTCTTACCCTAATTTTACAAGACCCTCATCTTTCAAAAAGTCCTTCATATTGTTCGCTCTTCCCCTATTCTATTTAGAACCTCCCTATTCACGCATCTGATTCGCCTATAACACAACATTTCAAACGCTTCTATTCTTTTCCTTTCCGCATATTCCTATGGTCCACGTTTCGCACTCATGCGCCACATTCCATACGAACAGTTTTAGCAACGATTTCCTAATATTCACACTTATATTACTCGTAAGTAAATTTCTGTTCCTTGCCTGTGCTATCCTACTCTAGTTACGATGCGTCCCAAGTAGCATAATTCCGTAACTTCTGTCAAAATATCTAACAGTCTTTGTTATTCCACTGTTTCCCGAGCTACATTCCATCACCTTGATTTTCCCTCCAAGACCACGTTCATGTTATTTATTATGGTTTCCCAGTCTTCTTCTGACTCCCCTAATACTATAATATCGTCGGAAAAGCGTATGGTTTCTATTTCTTCTCCTTGCAGTGTGATTCATTTAGCATATTCTGTTTTAACCTTCTTCATCGCATGTTTTATATATAAGTTAAAGAGTATGGGTGACAGACTTCACCCTTGTCTTTCTTTTCGTGTGCTTCAAATTACTGCCGACTGTCTTCTGTAGAGTTTATGTATTAGCCTCCTTTCTCGATATTTTATTCCAGTGCTCTTCAAAATCCTTTATAGCATGTTCCACTTCACATTATCAAACGTTTTTTCTAAATGTACAAATGCCATGAACGTAGACCTGGTTTTTTCCTCATCCTGTCTTCTAAAATTAGTCGCAAAGTCAATATTGCTTCTATTATCCCTAGTTTCCTCCAAAAACCAAACCGATCTTCTCCTAATACAATATTTTGAGAGTAAAAATTATATTATAAGTAATATTTACAATAATTTTATTCATGGTATGATATTTACAATTAGGGGCTATCTAAGTGAGTAACGTAGGTGCTGTTTAGTCCAGTTGGCTAAGATAGGGAACGTGAAATGACAGGAGAACTGAACCCGGGACCTCTAGCCTGTGACTAGACCACAGAGGCAGTCAAAATAATATATTTTAATCTCTGAATAAATCAGACAGTTCCTAAGATAATTATAACGTTTATATAATTTATTAAATTTAATAATCTTGTAAAACATTTTACGGATTTAACGTAATATCTTCATGACATTGGACATTAAAATAATGTTGAGGTCTTAGTCTTTTGGTTTTTAGAATTTAATTTCTGGTCCTTTGTATTGCGTTACAGTGTAGATTAAATCTTTTATAAATATTTTATCAAGTTGTTTTTCATTCGTACCTAAAAATTGTTTCGTAACTTTTTATTATGCCACGAAAAATAAGACAGGAAAATTATCGTTTGGTTTTAAAACTTTTAAAGTAGTTTATTACACATTCGTGTTTTATGGCGTTTGTCTAGAACATGCTAGAAATCCATAACTAATTACGCCACAGTGCTGAAACTTCTGACAAAGTAATGAATAATCCATTTAGTTACAAGGGGCCAGAAAGTTACGTCATGAACACGAATAAGAACGTGTTGCAAAGGGCGAAGACAAGAGAATTAAACTTGAGAAGCACACTGTGCCCTGCATCCGCATTCAGTTGTTGGCTTCTTTGAGTCGATGCAAATTTTTGGTTTTATTGGTTTAGCCAAGAGCCGAGGTCGCTGCTGCGACATTCTCCCTTGCACAGAGAGTAATCGTTCTCTCGCCTTCGCTTCTGCTCTACATTTTATGAAATTTCGTTATTCCGGGCGACTATGGAGAAACTTTCGATTGAGGTTATGACTGTAACTTATTCCCTCAAGTCTCATGAAAATTCATTGCCGTAAAAATCAAATTTTGCTCCAGGAAAATAATCACTGAAGAAGAGAAAAAAACAACAACAGTATTTTCACTTAATTCCTGCGATGGAAAAATCATATTTTAGTATGGGAAAATCTGCAATCATCACTTCCAAAATAAAAGTTTTCAGTCTGAGTTATTTTTGTTATGTTTCGTTGATTCTGCTGTTAGTGGTTATGTATAGCACGACTTCCGTAAGACAGTGAGACGAAGCTGTTACTTTATGGTGATTTTAATAGCGCAGTTATTATGACAAATATTTTGATCAATTACATTCATGAGAAACGTGAAATTGAGAACATTTATTCGGGCCAATTGGAAACTTCGGAAATCAAGGGTCTCTTTAATCTCGGCAGTGTGTAATGTATACCTAATTAGATTCGCACGATGCTAATATTATTCGACCATTACGCATCAGATACTTAAAATTCAAGACATTATCGATGTTCATGCGATTACAGTTAGTTTGTAAACATAACTCCAACTTATGTTTACATGATAATTCATTACTCCGTGCATTCATTTCTTATTTCTTCTTAGGAGAAACTTCTCACCTTTCTAAATTAGTAATTGGTTTACATTTCAATATGAAACCAATTCATTTCAACATTTACAAATATTTAAATACGGCATAACTTATTCAGTGTTAATTTGCCATGGGAACCACGCTACTAATCTTTCTCTTTCTCTCTCTAGTCTCTCTGTCTCGGTTCTCTGACTTCTAGCGATATCCCCATCTTATTACTTTTTTCACTAATCATCTGTGAAATTTTTATATTGGAATAAACGATTTCACCACAGCAGTGGCTTTCAGTTTCACTTCACCAAACTTTCCTCGCGAACTTGAGCAAGCAAGATTGTGAAAGTCTGCAAGCCGCCAACTCTTTCCACTAGAAAGTTGCGCGATTCACTCCGTTCCGGGAAAAATAAACGCAGTTACTTTTTTCATATTTAATTCTCCGAAAATAAACCTTCATTAGAAGCCGCCTGGAAGCGAACAGCGGCGGCGCTGCTGACGTTTTGGCAAAGTAATCAATTTAGAGCTTTGTGTATTCTTCAGGTGCACGAGGTGTGACAATTGCGTGCAAATAGCAGTGGAGCGAATTTCATTGTAGCCTCGCAGCAAGACAGGGCTAAGTCACAATTTCACCGTGTCACTTTTATCTTCGTCAGTCAACAGATAAAAAAAAGAGATCTGACGGCACGACACGCTGATACGGCCTGCAGATATTAACAACAAAGGGATCACAAAAAAAGTAACTACCACCTGCGTCTGTAAAACTAAGAGAAGTCAGTTTTCTAGGTTCCGGTAATGCATCAAAATTTAATAGATTCCATCTAATAGAAGCATTAATCTATATGGATGAAAAGGGAAATCGAAGGCAAAAAATTTAATATAATAATATAAAATACTGGAAAAAATACCATTTTTTATATTCTCAGTGCAATCATTAAAATTATCAAAATAAATAAATTCGTAATTGCGAAGTTGAGAAAAATGAACTAGTTTTGTTAAACAAACTGATGACCTTGTACAGACTTTATTATATAAATTTATTTGTAACAACGTTCCGGTATGTTTATATGCCTTCTTCAGGTTTATTTCCTCCCTGTAGAGGAAAATGTACAGAAAATTAACCCTAGGGCTGTGAATTTGAGACTTGTTTTGTATTATTAAGCGGTAAGAAAAAAAAATTACCTCTTGTTAAATCTAAAATCATGTGCCCTACCTGTGCTCATAAAGTGTAGCAGGATTTCGGTTCAACCGTCATCACTGTCAAAATAGTAGAGCCCTGTGTTTGAAGCCTCACTGTGCCCCTTTGGATTGACCTACGTTATTACGAAAGGCTTCATTTTACTCAGAATTGATTGCCATTTTATGAAATGTAAATGAAAGTTTTTAAAGCATTTTATACTTTCGTTTTGGCCAAAAAACCCCTAAATATTCAGGTTTTATTGTCTTTTTTTCATATAGCTCGACTTTGACAAATGATAGGGTTCAAACTGCTGCTTTAAATGGCCTTAAAATTTAGCAAACGACAGTGCAAACCTTTCTAAACCTATCTGTAATCTTTGGATCATCTCTGTCTTATTTTTTTAAAGAAATTATTTAGTGGACCTCTACTAACTCTTGGACAGCGCATCGCAGAACAGCGGAACTAAGTTTTACTTGTAGCTGTTGAAAGTATTAAACATAAAGCATAAGATTCATTTATGTAGCAACGCTACGAAATTTTTTACGATTTTTTTTTAAAAGTGCAGGGAAAAAGGAAAGGTTTATTGGAACGGGAGGGTAAAGTAGTGTGACATCCCTGCCCGCTGACCAGGTCCCGATCTTTCTCAGCCACTTTTCTGCTTTGCGAGATTTTCAGTTTCTTAAGGGACATTGAGAATGAAATTTTGGCCAAAATCTGAAGAAAAAAATGACGGAACTTTTTATATTATTATTCTTATAAATTCAGTAATATGAAAAACGAAGCTGCCAAACAGAGGAAGAAGGTGTAGTATATGTTGCAGAAAAATTTTAATTAACATCTCTGATTCTAATTTAATAAATTATTACTGTTTTTCAGAAAATTGTGTTTTTCTCAGCTTTATGATTTCTGGTACCAAAAACCTTCTATGCTTCACAATTATAAAAGATATTGTCTTCATTCGATTTTATACATAATCTAAATAATAATACTTTCTAATACAAGTATTAGTTTTATAATTGTTTAAGTAGTTTAGGTGAAAAAAATTCAAAGTTCTGAAAAGTTACTGAAAAGTAACTCTGTGAAGGTTTTAGTAAGAAAAATTATTTTCCCCCCACAGTTTTATTCATTTTTTAAAAAAATACTGACCATTGATAACAATGGTTAGCCCTAAATATACACGTAAAAAAGGCTAAAATATATTTAAGTTCGTAACGCAAGGAATATTTTCAAAAATGCCAAATTTTGAAACGTATCTTCAAATTATCTCAACAAAAAACAAGTTTACAAAAACAAAATTTTGTACATGTGCGTTGTTAACAGACGATTCAAATTTCAGCTCAGTAGCAATCTTTTTTCAGGAATTTTAAATTTCATTTCCTGTGTCCCTTCAAAGAATACCATCAGCCAACATACCTTAGTAAATATTTTTAAACAATATGGTACTCAATATTTAAGTAGAATGTTACTCAAACAGTGAGGTGAGGAGTTGCGTAGAGGATAAAATAATGTATAAATCCCCCAGTTATTTCAAAGATTGTCATTCCAAAAAAAAGGAAGAAAGTTTTATTCTAAAGCTACTGATGTACACAATGGAAACCAGCATGATTTTGTTGTGATTCCAAAACACCCACGGGTTTAACAGACACATATTTTTTATTTGATACGAATTTGTCATATCAAAGTATATTTAGATTTGAATTACAAACATGTCATAAATGTCTGTCGTATTTATAAAATCATGTATAATATTTTTGTTTGGTAATATTTGAATTGGTTAATACTCTTTTTCAATTTAAAAATACGCCATTGACGTATGAGGACTCGAATTGGCTTTGTAATTATTTTATTATATTTATGGTTTTAGTCACGAATATTCAATTAAATAAGATTCAATAATTTCGCATATTCTAAGCTGATACGCCTCATTCATAAACTTCTCTGTTATTTGACGAATGTAGATTCTTGTGGTTTCCCCTTGAGCTATTTAAAATATTGGGGGAACAAGAAATTAAATGAAAACAGAGTTAATTAATGGAAGTGGTTTAGTGTTCCCCGGCTATTCAGTAAAGCTTTCCTCTGAATGTTAATTTTTTATTGTAGAAATCTATTTTTCTAACAAATTCTATATTTGTTTTTGGTATGATATGAGGGACATCATAATGGAGCAGTAGTTTTTTATTCCAGCCTGTAGTAGGCCACATAATCCGTGAGCATATGCCTCTTACACTCTACATTTGAAACCCTTGACAATTCATGCCTCTCTCGTGAGAAGAATGGCGATGCTAATTTCCGCGATTAGTATTCAGAGCGAGAGCTGCGGGCGGTCTTTATTTAGTCGCTGCTTTAAGCTAATGCATACTGATCGCGTACGCTCATAAAGAGGACATTTGTAACTGCGAATGTTTTCGGAACAGGGCTTAAAGCTGCGGGGGTGTAATTTTCTTCTATCCCCCCACCCATCCCTCATTCCTCTCCCAATGAAACGTAAAGCACTCGACACTGTAGCTTCAGCATGATGACATTCATTCCTCTGCTAAAAACTGAAAGCTTCCTGGAAATAAGTCTAAAAAGATTGAAAATGGAAAATGGAAAATTTTAAACATATGCATCACTGTCTCTCATTATCGGTGTTGCACGTACATTAACTGGTCCTTGGTCGACACACAACTAAACCAACATCGAAAAAATCACAATATGAACCTCAAATATACTACCAGATATTTTCATCTTAGCAGCTGCTAAATTTTAAAATTTACCTGACGCGAGAAAAAAGACAATTTATTAATTAATGTATACATAGTTTCGACGATCTAAATAAGTTCATTTTTTCTCAGCAACAATAGATAGTAAGTGGGGTGAATGATACAGGACTTATAACTCGCAGTCGGTTTACACGCCGCGACAATTCCAAGATATCTTCCCGTAGAATTACTATTATTATTTATATTCATATAATATTAATATATTCTGCAATGTATCGAAATTAAATATACACGAATATTTAAATAAAATCTCCTCTTTTTTTAAACCCTCAGAATTTCATTGAAATCCGTTGAGCCGTTTCGGAGCCTATTAGAGACAAACAACGGACAGACAGAAAGGCACTTCAGTATAGATCAGACAAAAATCATTCTTTTAGACACAAATAATAAGTTGAATTAACGGGTAAAATTTAATTGTCTGTATTAAATCAATTAACGTCTGATATTAAAAATCAAAATGAAAGAAATTCCGACCGGGTTTCTCAGACAGTATTTATTTTTAATCAAACAACGTTTCGTCGTATATTCGCACCTTCTTCAGGTTTACCTCCTTACAATAAAATTATTGTTACATCCAATTTTTTACAATACAATACAACATAAAATGTTATAAACGCCAATTTTTTTATACAGTGAGAGGCTCGAGGCAACACTAAGAACTTATTTAGCCACAGTTGGATTGGCGTTTATAACATTTTTATGTTGTATTGTTAAAAATTGGATGTAACAATAATTTGTTCGTAAGGCGGTAAACCTGAAGAAGGCGCCGAAACGTTGTTTAGTTAAAAATAAAAACTGTCTGAAAAAACCTGTCGCAAATTATTTTATTTTAATTATCTTTAACCTTAATGGCCTTCTAATAGTCAAAAATATTCCCCAACACTGTGAATGTGATAATTTTCACCTCTGTACGGGTTAGAAATCCCATTAGTATGTTGATGTAATGCATGTTTAATAAGAGAATATTGTTGTTATCCCATAAATAAATATTTGTATTGATTTAAATTTCAGTTCCATTTGAATTCGATCAGTAAGCGGTTATTATTGAAAATGTTGCTCTTGGTGAATTACGGACTGGGAACTGAAAATATTCTTTTCACTTTACCTGTTGGCACAGACGAGTCCCAAATACGTTTTGTTTTAGTTAATTTTATTTAAAATTAATTTAATACCACACTTACTGTGTGTTTCTCAAAAATCATGACGTGGTACTGTATTAACGAACAAATCATGCAAAAAGTAAGTTTTTAATTATTCACACAACGTTTTGACCTCGCTTTTGGGACTTTATCATCTAAGCCTTTAGAAGATATTAATTTTTGAAGTATTTAGTTATCCTCTAATTGTGACAAGAAGACAGAGGTTCAAATATGTCAAATGTTTGACCTGCATGTTTGAACTGTCCAGTGTAGCTGCATACTTAGAAATATAGTATTCTGAGAATTATTTACCGTTAATGTAGGGATGAAACGTTGCATTAATAACTATAAACTTGTTTGATTTGTAAATTGATACTTTTCCTAATTTTATGTTATTCCTGGATATTTCTGGTATTTTTTTACAGGTTTTAAAATTAAAAGATTTAATTCTCTGTTCGTTTATCAGGAGAATGTTCAAAAAATTTCCATTTTAATAATAATTAAGGGAATGTAAAGAATTTAATTCGAATTAAAATTAGTTCATAACTTTCTGGTCATCTTCTGTTCATTAATTGAAATTTAATTAATTTCGAATTTTTAATTAATGAACTGATGTTTAATTCGAATTAAAAAAGTTCATTAATTAATTTTAATAAAATTTTAATTAATTATCTGAAGATAAATCGAAAATTTGAATTCAAATTAAATTTTTAAATTTATGACTTTTGGCCATTCTTTGTGTTTTATTTTTAAAATTATTTTATTTGTAATTGATACAATTTGAGACTACTTTTTAATGATACGTACACTGATGCTTTTATTTATAAATAATTAAAAGAATGTATGTAAAATTATTTTTCCTGTATGTTCCGTTTATGATAGTAATTACGGTCTCGAAACTTTATAGTAAACGATAAATTTCTAGTACGGGGTCCGACTCGTTTATCTCAGTTTCACCTTTGCCCTTTAATCTCATCTTTCCTAGTAGAAATTTACAAAGTTCAGGATAATTTGAGTCAGGCCTTAATATGTGAGAGGAAATTACCCATTGTTCCTTATTTTCTCCCCAAAAGTGTAGTATGCGCACCATTGTCATGTTTTGAAAACTGTCGATAAAAAGGCTCGTAATGATAATTCAGAGGTTCTTCTACTTTGGAGGGAAGATTACGTGTGAAAACGTGAGGGTAGAGGGTAAAAGGGGGAAAGTTAATACGAAGTCTTAAATAGTGACTCGCGTCTTAAATTAGACACGGGGGATAAATTCTTAAGAACAAAGCCCCGCAATATCCTCAAAATAGCGCTGGGGATGTGAGATTTGGGGGTTGGGGTCGGGCGAGGGGGGAAAGGAAGGTTTTACCAATTACTTAAACCCAATGGCGGCGGCGTTGCATTACCTGCCTCTAAATGTAGATTCATGCCGTGCGTTTCCTCTCTCCCAGTCCCGCTCTTCTTCTTCTTCTTCCCATGGTGTTCATTACGTAATATTAAATGAGGTCTGCAGAGGAATTTCGCCACCCACACCGTAAAGGGCTCACCCTGGAGACAGAGAGTGGGTGGGGTGGGGGTGGAAGGAGAGGGGAAGGGCGTGGGTGGTGGTAATTCATTAGGCTCCTGTGAAGGGCTCGTTTTGTGCAGCTCCGTGTCTGTGGGTCACACAAATTAAAGCCTTACACAGAAGTGGTAAAGGAGTTCCTCAACCTTACAGTGTTGTGCCCAACGATACGAACCCACTGTTTCGGAACTTACAGGGGCACGAGAATTAAAGGTCTAACTGCGACCAATGTTTCACATCTGTGGCTCTTAAAAGAAGTACGTATTAAAGTAAAATTGTAATGGAGGGTATGGAACCCGGTGATCACACTGATTTATTACATTGTCGGTTAAAGATGAAATTTATAACGACAGCAGGAAAATTGGGAAAGCTGGAGAGGGGGGTGAGAAAAGAACAGAGGATAATATTATGTATGTTCCGCATAAAAATCTTAACGAGTGGACCAAATTTGGTACATGTGTTCTTTACGACTCAAACATCAGCTCTATCTGGGTAAGACTCGGCTATAACCCCTAGGTGCGGGGGAGGAAAATTAAATCAACGGAGGTTGGGCTCTAAACCTGTCCAATGTGAGTCGCTGAGTTTATTTCTCATATTAAAAAAATTAATTTAAGTTACAGTAGGAACTGTTATTAGTGAACGGAACTCATCACTATTAGGGTAATACACGGCTACCACCTCTTGGGGCGGAGGTGGAGGGGCGGTAATTTGTAAAAATTCAAAAACTGCCGTCATTTCCTTCCGATGTATATTTAAAGATGTATAACTATATATATATTTGGGTGAATTAATTTGATAGCCTTTTCACTGAATTTATTTGCTTAAGATTTTAACCCCATTCATCGTCTAAGGAGAGTATTTGTCGGGATGGAGGTGTAGGAGACCTCATTAGAAGATACGTTTTGTATCGGTTTAGTGGTATGGGAGTGTTTGAGTTTGATTTTTGTCATTAATAATACGAATTAAATTGCAGTTCACCCGCTAACAGAAGAATGGGATGAGTTAAAATATATTTATGCGTAATATATTTCAAGTAGAGAGCAATTTTGAAAAAGAATTTGTTTCCATATTCCTCGCGATCCAAAAGCAAACACTTTGGAGCTTTGGCACGGCTACTACCCTTTGAAGGAAGGGATGGAATGAGCTAGTTATGTGGAAATGAAAAGGCTTTCGCAAGATAGGTTACCATGGTGGGTTGCATCAGACCAGAATACCACAACAACAATGTGAATCGCAATGTTAATGGTATGAAAAAACAAATCAATTTACGTTCAAAACAAAAGATTGTGGGTAAGAAAGTTTGAATTTGTAAATTAAAAAAATAAAGAGAAATGAGATTTGAATTATAATCAGAAAATAAGGAAAACAAATAGTATGAAGAATTAACGTCTCGTAAATATTACTAATCTACATAACTGTGGAATATAAGGCAAAGACTTTCAATTAGCACTTAAAAAAGTAGAAACCTATTTCTGGTAACATTTGAAGGGTATAGGATTAATAATTAAGCGATCAGCTACTTTGAAGTTGAATACTTGACGTAGTGCTTTAATTTTCCACGTTATATTCTCCCACACCACATTTTTCCTTTCTCAGCAGAGTGGGAATAAATTATGTAATTTTTTCTGTTAAGCAATGCAGGAGGTTGATTTTTTCTTTGATAAAAATATTCATCACTCTCAGACCGATCCTATATTTTTTTACATAAAGCCTGGCTATTTTTTTAAAAAAGGGGGCGACGAATCAATGGCCGGGCTAATTAACTGCTTTTCAATCTGCGAGTTTTGTTGAGCAGCACAAAAAGGGAGCTGGGCTTTCGGAGACACCTTCGGCTGTGTTTAGAGGTTGCTTACCTCAGTGTGACGTGGTTCTTTTCACAGCTTCTCCCTCTTCCTCCTGCCTGGCTCGTTTTAATCACAAGACTTCGTAATTACCCTTTCGGGTATTTCTCCCTCGTCTGTCTCTTCTTTATCTCCGGAACACAGAAAAAATATTTTTAGCTACTGTTCTCTTATTGAAAATGTAACATTATAATAAATCAATTAAAGCTTGCTCTTTGCAATGATTAAATCGAATGAAGACCTCATTACAGACAAAGTTGTAATAAAATTAAACTGACGTTTCGTCACCGTGTTAGAGACTTCCTCTTGTAATTTTGTAGGTGTTAGTAAACCAGTTAACGTCTGTTATTTGAATAACGAACCGTTTTCAATTATATTGAACGACGTTTTCGGTTGGATCTATCTCGGAGGCGTTTCGATGATCACGATATTTTTATCAAAATTTAACACCTGAACAAGCTCAGAATAGGAGGCGCTGCGAGAGTTTCTCGTAGACGCTTCAGCCCAGAGTGATTGCGGGGCTTACCTGATCATGTCGGGGATGCCTCCTGCACTCTCTCTGGGTACTTTTTATCAAAGTTCTCATATGCCGAGACACCTTCACCTATTTAAGGAGGTATATGTACTGGGGTCAAAGACCTTGGGCATATGGCAAGAGTTGTCCGCTGATCCCATTGGATCAGTCGGCCAACTGCCTCCTGAAACTGGTGGAGACACGGAGAAGGGAATGCTGCGTCCCCACAGCAGACTCGTCTCCCGTCATTCGGAAGGGCGTGAGAACAGTACCCAATGCCCGACCTACCTGATGCAGGTTTTCTAGGGTTTTCCCTGCATCTCTTTAGGTGAAACACCGGGTAGGATCCTTAAACATAGCCCGGGGGCCCTAGTTAACCCTTGGCTACCTTGCTCTACCTTCCGCATCCCCCCTTTTCAATTCCCTTCCTATGCTATTAAAGGGGAGTTGCCTGTTTCAGGATCACCCTCATGTAGCCTGTTAACCATAAACAACAACAAAAAAACAAACAAAAAACTGAACAAGCTCTAGATGTGGTATCGGAAGGACGTTCAAGGAAGTCGTGAGGCAAGTCGGTTTAATGGAATGACAACTTATCTGTAATTAGGTCGTAGATTTATTCGATGAAAATGAAATATTATTAACGTGTGTTGTATTATTTTATGATGCTCAAAACAAGATTTGAACATGGGAAAAAGTTTTCAAAAAAAGATAAATCCTCATTAATAATTATAGAATACAGAGAATATTCGATAGTCGCCAATCAAATGTCGTACGCCGCTTGTTACCTCTAATTAAATATTTAACATTTATAGATTTTATTCACTGAAAATAAATCAGAAGAAGCTATATACAAAGAGAATGGATTTAAGTTAACGAAAATATTGCCGGCTGGTCAAAATGATAATCTTTTCTCCAAGTTACCGCTTTTTAGTATATAAACGTGAAAAAAGAATTTTGATCCAAAAAAAATTGTTAAATTTTTTGTCGCAACACTTTTAGGAAAAATACTTCTGGCGGCTTACCAGAATACGATTTCTGTTATAGGACTGGAAGCAACGCCCGGTTCTTTCAGCCATGTAATATTCATCTGCTTCTCTCTCCGTTCTTCAAATCCCCATCAAAAGAGTGTCTGTAGAATTTTGTCTCGCTATTGTCCTCTCTCCCTTTTCTTACCGTTCCCCTAATTGGTGGAAACTGGCCTCAGCATCACCAGCCAAATCTATTAAATGCTTCGTGGTTGGTTGGTGAAAATGCTCCTTGGCTCTGTAAAGGATGGAAGTTTCTTCTTGAAATTGTTTACCGGAACCTGACTATACTTTTATCAGCCGCAGATTTAACATATATTTAAGATAATTTTAAATAATAAATAAAATAATAAGCTGGAAAGTTTGCTACATTAAATAAAAAGAAATAATAAAGAATGATTATGGAAATTGGCTACCTAATGGCTTTCTGGGTCAATTGGAGATTTTACGCTAACTAAACGGGCCGTTTAATGTTTCTAATTATTACGCATGAAGCAAATCGTTTTTTGATTCTGTGTCTGTGACTACGTCCATTACGGATGTAATACCGGGATAAATTCCAATTTATAAAATTCCAATTACACGAGGGCATTTTATCATGAAATTAAATTTTTCTGTTTTACTTTCCCCGCGCTCGTTAATTCACATGTGTGTGGGGAACTCCAATTACTTCATATCTGATATGCATGAAGTTGTACGACCCCCGACATTTTTTCCTTTCCCTGCACAGCGTATTTGGGCGGACGATATTCAGTCAGGAAGGAAAGTCTTTACCTCCAGAAAGGAAGCTTTTAGGCGATTCCGACCGGACCGACGTTCTTCTCACTTCCGAATCGATGGTATAGCGAAATAGAACCCCCTCTCAGTCGGAATGTTATCCGCATCTCTGGATTCCGAGGCGTCACGTCGCTCGCTCGCTATTCTGCCGAGGCTATGCATAAATCGATGCGTATGGAGTCGGGAATTTCCAGGGGTTGACCACAGAATCAAATAACTCAATACCTGACGGGAGAAGTTTCTCTAAAAAAAACAACAATACTTGAACATTATAAATAAAATCAAAAAACACCTTAATGAGAGTGGAAAATGCAAATAATATCTCAATATCGCTCTAAGAATGGGAGGATTTAATCCTGTTGCAGTACAGAAGTAGTTTTATTAATCTCCGTGTTAAATGTGTGGCTGATGAAAGTATGGCCAGGTGCACGTAAAAAATTCCAGGAAGAACTGTATTTCGGTGTTCCCCTACACGAGTTCACTTTGTGGTTATTTTAAAATTCCCAACCGGGGATCCTTAAAATATTAACTCGAATTCCAGGAATTGGCTGCAGAGGCGTGCAATAGCAGTTATGTACCGTAATTAACACTGAGAATTTTAGATACATTTAGAGTTGTACCACAAAATATTATTCGATGACAGTTGTTCGGTTAATTTCGTATTTGTATAATGAATTTCTATTTGACCAAAAAGAGACATTAAAATATTAAGACAAAATTTAATTTAATAAATTAATTAACATCCGTTTTACACAATTAAAACGAATACATTTACTTCCTATTACAGGTTTAATGTTTTTATTTACTTAAACCGAAGTTTCGTCACCACATTTGGGACTTGCTCAGAAAATTTCTACAGATGCTAAATTTTGATGACCAAAGAAGGGTTTAAATGTATAAAAATTTAAACTGAACTACCTCCTACGGGTTGCTTCAGCCGAAAAGTTACTTTAACGTTTAAATAAATAATACGAGGAAGTCCCAAACATGGTGACGAAACGTCTATTTAATTGTATAAGATATTTGTAAGTAAATTTGGTAATAAATATATTAGAATTAATTTAAGTAAACTACGTTTGTGTCCTCATAAGGATCCTCGATTTGTTTGGGAAAATTGGGGAACATACGAGTTTACAAACATGCTTTAGACAGAAACTATACTTTTCTCTTGGATAATTTTCAAATTTTACATAAAGACAGTAACTAGGAAACCAAAATTAGCGACCCTTCGTTTACAAAAAGTTTTACATAAATTACAACATGCTGTATAGTTTATCTAAAAAATAGGTTAAAGTGAGTAAGGTTATAGTGGAGTTACATATTTCTAGTTGGTACTACTATATTTGAGAATTGTAAGCATAAAATATGCCTCCGCAGAAAACGATAACTTAAATATGTTTAGTTTGTTTATTTAGTAATATTTATCCCATCGTAATAATTCGGCAATACGATTTTCAGGTGTACGACTATTTTTGTTCCCGAAACCGTGTCCTTGATTAAGCGAAAGAACATGCGATTCAGTCCCCGACCTGGGTCAAGTGTAATGTTCACCCACAAATTCATTTTTCCCCGAGACTCCGTCTATTTCACTTTACTTCTGACTGTTTTCTTTCAATATTTGACCTCGTAAAAGAGAATATCAAACAAGGGAAGATCAATGACGCAACTTCTCTGTGGAAGCAGAATATTGAACTTTGAAAATATTTCAGGACGCAATATTTGAGAACAATATTTGTTTTTTGCCGTTGTGCTTGCACGGAAGGGAGGAGAGGCTTGCCAAGATGAATATGGACGATTCCATAAGTTCATGGCTGGGCTGTGGTGGAAAGGGACAATGATAAATATTAGCTGCTCTGTAAAACAGCATCTTATGAACAGTTTTCAGCGAAAAATGATGGTCTATCACATTAATTTAATGCTTTTTACTATGAAATAACTTTTAATTAATTAATTTATCTGTTCGCTCTATTTATACGAATATCGTAGCCATACCTGCAGGAATATTTTGTTCTCGTGCAATTATAAGCCGCTCTAAAGTAAAAGTAAATTGAAGACTGGAAATGGGAAACTCTGAAAGTGCCAAAATGTCAAAAAGTAAGAAAACAGGAAAAGGTCATGGCAAAGTCACATTAAAAGTTACTTAATGGACGGAATGAATGAGAGGTTCACTTGTCTGACATGAAGAGAACCAATATTTTTAGAATTTAAAGAAATACAGAAATAAAAATTTGGGTAAAGATGTAAATGCCACGCTGAATGCCCACACATCAACCGTAACAAAGAATACAAAATTGGTAGCACTGACACAACAAGATATAAAATTCCCTGTATGCCTCTTCAAGAAAAATCAACCATGACTAACTATTAGGTCCTTATTTCTCTCAGCGCTTAATTAATTGCTCAATGGAAGGCAAGGAATATTTCCTAGGTTGGGAAAATCGTTTCACTCAGTACAAATTCATCGTCAAATGAAGTTTTAATCATGTTTTCCTTTTTTGTCTGGGCTGAAGCTTTTTTTATCTGTAGTTTGGTGGTATTCAACAATCTTTTAACCAAGGAAGCCAAATCTTAGAAATTACCTTAACCCATTTTAACTACTTTGAAAGGGTTTGTAACCCTAGCAGTGGCAACCATAGTTTCTAGTTCCTCTGGTGTCATGCACTTAACATTCTTTTTCTTTCTGAGCAACAGGTGTCCCTATACGGCTTTCCTTGAATTCTTAGCTCACTATTCTTCTTTATGTTTTTAATTTTGCCTTTACTTTCCATCATAAAGACGCTAATCACGCTCGGCACATGCATTCAGCGTTTTTTCTCTTGATATGGCTAAAGGAACTTACACACTGTTACGTCTAGTGGAGGTATTTTGAAGTACAATGGGGCTTCTCTGAAGTTTCCAACCTTTCCCAAGTAATTAGTCATGGCACGTTGAGCGGTGTTTAGGAAAAAATACGAAAATACCAAATTTTGGCCCTTTAAGCGTTTCCCATTTCCAGTTTTCAACAATTTTCAGACTGAAATTTTGTAAATGGTGGATATCGACACCGAGTGGCCGAATTATAATGACAGCGTCACAATGTCGTCGCTAGAGGGCTATGTAATGGGAATGCAGGGCGAGTGAATCATCAGTCAGTTGTACTACGATGTTTGCGAAGGCGTGATTTTACTGAGTGTAGGGATGGTGCGAAATGTGGACGATAGGAGTTGCGGAAAGGAAAAGAATAGAAGCCTTTGAAATTTGGTGCTATAGCAGAATGAGATTGGTGGATAGAATCGGTAATGAGGTAGTTATAAACAGAATTAGGGGAAGACCGAACAATATGGAGAACTTTAAGGGATAAATTAATAGGCCACGACTTGTATAATTAGCATTAGAGGAAAGTGTGTGGGGTAAGGACAGACAGGCAGGCCGAGGATGGAATAAGGATAAGCAGATTAGGGAGGGTGAGGGATGTGGTAGTTATGCTAATGAAAAGGCTTTTGTAAAATAGGTTATCATGGAGGGTTGCATCAGACCAGTCTTCGGACTGAATACCACACAGGCAATTTTTTTTATTACTGCAAACTTTTATCCGAAGACATTACAGTTTTTCTGACATGTTATATACATATTTATTCGCAGAATAAATAATTGACATGAATGCTTGTATAAATTGAATATCCATTGACTATCAATTTAAAAGCGAGAGAAGCGACAGAGCTGCTGCTGCTGTGGACGTAATCAGTTATTGCAGACAACAGCAAATAAATATTGAAATTGATGTTCTAATTAAAAAAAGTTGAAACAGTGACGAATAATTCTTTTTTTTTCGGAGCTTTTTCAGATGCAAATATACTGGGTCATAAATAATTCATGTCATGAAATTTTCAAAATTAAATGTCTGAAAATGATTTATAAAAATATAATTTTGCTCCTGTAAAGAACATCTTTGCTATTTTTAATATGTTTATTTGATTGATATTTAGTTAGAATGAATTCGGCAAAGATTTATTTTAAATTTTACTACCTCGTTCATTCCGTGTTTCTCCTTTATATTTGCGTCTGTACGGTCACTGGAATTCAAAAGGCTGATTGATTACAAAAGCTTCAGAGCTTTACAAAGGGGAAACAATTTCGATAAAGCAGTAACGTTTACGTGAATGAAACGTGTGGGTAGAATTAAAAATGTTTAGAGGGGCCCATGTCATAAAAATCCATATGACTATTAGTAATTTTACTTTCCCCTCATTCAAATGTTTTTTATTCAGTAAAGCCATTATTTGGAAGCTAAATGTTCGTATAAATTAGAATGTGCTGATTGTAAATTTTTTCCAGAGAAATATTACTAAAGAGAATCTAGCGACAGTTGGCAAACATTTTATTTACAATTCCAACTGTTTCCAGTTAAATAGTTTAAAAACGAATAATGAATGACACATAATGTTTGTCTTCAAGGGCACATAGCTACATGATATTATATTATCTTTCTAGTTACATATTGTGATTTTTAGGAATAAAAATGGTATACTAACTATATAGTTATCGGGATAAAATATAGAGAAAGGGGGCTTATACATAACCTGTACAGAAGGCAGTCAGATGTAATTAGAATCAAGAAAATAAAGCTGAAATCAAAGAAAGGAATAACACAAGGATGCAGTCTGTCACCCATACTGTTTAACTTACATATAGAACAGGCGAGATGAAGAAAGTTAAAACAAAATCTGGAAAAGAAATGACGCTGCAAGGAGATGAAATGAAAACACTATGCTTTTCCGATGATATTGTAGTATTAGGGTAGTCAGAAGAAGACTTGGAAACCATAATAAATGGTATGAACGGAGCCATGGGGAAATAGTTCAATACGAAAATTAATGGAGTGTAGTATGGGAAACAGTGAAATAACAAAGGCTGTTTAACTGGGAAGGGATATTTAAAAGGAAGTTAAGGAATTCTGCTGCTTGGGGAAGCGTAATAACTAGAGTAGGATAGCACAGGAGAAGGAAGACGAATTTAATTACGGCTAATATAAGTGTGAATATTAGGAAATCATTATTAAAAAATGCTGGTGTGGAGCGTGGCGTTATATGGGTGCGAAAACTGGACTATAGGAGTTGCAGAAAGGAAAATAATAGAAGCCTTTGAAATGTGGTTCTGTAGGCGAATGAGATGGGTTGATAGGGTAACTAAAAACAGGAAGTTCTAAACAGAATAGGGGAAGAGCGAACAATATGGAGGACGTTACCAAGAGAAGGGATAGATTAATAGGGCACGTTTTAAGACCTGAGGGTCTTGTAAAATTAGCATTAAAGGGAAGTGTGTGGGTCAAGAAGAGAAGAGGAAGGCGAAGGATGAAATACACTAAGTAGATTAGGGTGGATCTGGTAGCTATTTATCAATGAAAAGGTTTGCACAATATAGGCTAGCATGGAGTGTTGCATGAGACAAGCCTTAGGACAGAATACCACAACACACACAGTGATTGGGTAATGCAGTCGATTCTGCGCAACAAAATAAATAATGTATGATATTTGTGGTGAGAGTGTAAGGACGCCATTATTATTAGAATTGAGTGTGAGATATAGTCCTTTTATTAGCAACATGAATTGCCTGTGGCTGAGAAGTGTTAGCGCCTTGCTTTGCCTTGCCTTGCCTTCCCTTACCTGCTCATTATCGTCGGCGCCTTTGTCAAGGAATCTAGTTACCAATCAGTCTCCAGCACAATCCACTGCTCTGGACACAACTTAAGTCCTAGTGTATTAATTAGATTCCTTATTGAGTCACTCTGTGCAATTCGTAATTCGAGACTCAGAGATGGACCAGAGCAACTGAACTCGTGCTGTGCTAATTGGAACGAATCCAGGTGTAGAATGACAGGAATGGAAGAGAACGTTGGAAGGCGCAAGATAACATTAAAGACTGTTTAACTAAGCGGACAAGAACTTAAGACGATTATCAGCCTCAAACAACACTCGAAATCAGGAATCGCTCAACATTCCATACACACGGGACGCAATATATAGTGTTCTGACTTTAAAATTTACAATAAATAAAAAGACGGCCAATAAGTCAGCTTATAAATGTATTACATACGCCGACCACGTGCCACTTCAAATTCGGAATGTGTCACGCAAGATGACAGTCCGCAGTTGAATCGGTAGGCCAAGGCACTCAATGGGCTGTGCGGCCATGGAGGAAGGATAAACGTGGTTCAAACTTAAAAATTTAGCAATTGATTATATTTACTATTATTATAGATAGAGTATCAAACATCTTGATACATAGGATGTCAGCAACAATAGACGTTGCTCAACAGGCTTCAAAGACCAAATGGAAATGGGGAGGACACGTTGTGAGGCTACAAGAAGAAAGATGGATGTTACAAGGTACCACATGGGACCCCTACATAGGCAAGAGACTCCAGACCTATTCAAAAAACAAGCAGGGGGACAATGGATCAGAATAGCCAGAGACAGAAATAAGTGGAAAGAACTACAACTAAGTGACAGTGCAGTGTAGTGTAGTGTATTAGGTCACCGCGTGAGACTACTAAAAGCCACCCCTACTTGTAGGAGGTCTTTGCCCTGAATGGGACAACATAGGTTATTTTCATTCATTCATTTTATTTATTATTAACGGACACGGGAACTGAAAGTTCGGGCAAAATCTAAAAATCAGTAAAACTGAAAAAAGAAGCTGCCAAACAAAAGAAGAAAGGTTTAACTTATGCTGCAGGATAATGTTGATAAATGTTAGATTCTAATTTAATAAATTATTACTGTTTTTCAGAAAAATGTGATTTTTACACCTTCACTATTTTTGGTACCATAAACCCTCTGTCGGTCACCAATATTAAGATATTGTCTTCGTTATTTTTGTACATAATCTACTGACTAGTATTAGTGTTTTAGTTGTTCAAGTAGTTTAGATGAAGTTCTGATAATTGGTAATTTTTAAGTAACCGTTTGAAGCTCTTAGTAAAAAGAATTATTTGTCCCAACAGTTTATTCAATTTCAAAAACATTACTGGTATTGATAACAATGGCCAGCCCTACATATAAATGTAAAAAAAATCTGAAATGTATTCAAGAACGTAACGCAAGGAACATTGTCGGAACTGCCACATTTTGAAAATAATTTTCAAAAGATCTCAACAACAAAAAAGTCTAGAAAAAACAAAATTTTGTACATTGCTACACATGAGTGTTTTTAATACACAGTTAAAATTTCGGCTCAGTAGCAATTCATTTACAGGAATTTCAAATTTCAGTCCCTCCCCGTGTCCCTTAATTTATGTTAGATACATTTATTACGTCACAATGAGCTGAGCCCCTGGTGGTGGTAACATACATTTAATATTACAATAAAAGAATATAAGTTAAAGAAATAAAATAGTAATAATAATAAAATAAAATTATACTAATATAAACATTCAATATAAAAATACTTTAACACAAATTATAAGCCTGAATAAATTAAGTTAAACCATTTCCCTAATTCTGTCTCTAAATAATTTTACACTTTTCGGAAAAGTCGCTAGTTGACTAGGAACAGGCCAATCATTCCAGTCTTTTACGGTCCTATTTACGAATGAATATTTACCTATATTATACCTATTTAAAAAAAACTAAATTTAAGTAGCTTTAAATTTGTCTTTTATGCTAAGCGGAGTTTCTGAGTTAGATTCCCGGTCTGAACTAGGCTTTTCTTTCTTAATCTGGTTCATTATTTATCTTTGTGCATAAATTATATGTTTCTCATTTATGAGAAATTCTAGAGGGCTCAGAAGTTTTCGCTTTGACTGTCACCGGTTATTTAGCCATTTACCTTGTGAGCTGTTTTTTTGTAATGAGTTGGTGTATGTGCAGTTCACTGCAAAGTGATGTATTGTATATAAATAGTAATGTCAGTCTGTGTGTAGCGTGACGCGCAGGGATGCTGTTTAGGTCGGGGTAAGCCAGTGGCTGTGAAGGGGGTGTCTCTAAGTTCCTCTAATTACTGGCTCCGTAATGACGTCACTGGAGCGCCCTGCGGCTGCTAGGTGCACTTGAACCCCCGCCCCGCCTAGCGGACACACAAAACTCTACTCCCTGCACTGCTACAACAGCATAAATTACTAACCTGCATCGGGTGGGTGTCGATCTTCACGTAAATATAACCGTAGTTTTTTTTCTGATTTCTTTTCCTCGTCGCCTGGGGGACACACAAAATGCCCTAATATATTGTCCGTCGTTTTGAAGTTGAATCTTACCAAGAGAAACTCTTCGCAGAAGTTTTTGTTTTCCTTATGTTGAATTAAAACCGGAGAACGAATAATATTTTGCTCCGAAAATGACCTGATGTTCTGGTGGCACTCAACACTTCTTCAAGGTGCGTCGGGAAAAAAGATTTAACTCACTGTTAAGGATTTTGAAGGGCACTGGAGTAAAATATCGAGAAAGGAGGCTTACACACAACCTCTGCAATTAGAATAGAAGAACAAGAAAAGAGAGCAGAAATCAAGAAAGGAGTAAGACAAGGATGCAGTTTGTCGCCTATGCTGTTTAACTTACATCATGTAAAACACGCGATGAAGCAAGTTAAAGCTGAATATGGAAAAGGAATCATACTGAAAGGAGAAGAAATAAAAACCCTACGCTTTTCTGATGGTATTGTACTATTAGGCAGTCAGAAGAAGATTTTGAAACCATAATAAAGGGCATGAACGTGGCTCTGGAGAAAGACTTGAATACGAGGATTAATAGAGGGGAAATTAAGGTAATGGAATGTAGTACGGGAAAAAGTGGAATAACAAAGCCTGTTAGATTGGGAAGAGATATTTTTGACAGAAGTTGAGGAATTCTGCTACTCGGGAATCGTAATAACTAGAGTAGGATAGCACAGGCAAGGAAGTAATTTACTTACGGGTAATATAAGTGTGAATATTAGGAAATCGTTGCTAAAAATGTTCGTATGGAGGCGAAACGTGGACCGTAGGATTGCGGAAATGAAAGGAATAGAAGCCTTTGAAATGTGAATGCTGAAAATCAGAAGGGTGAATAGAATAACTAAAGAGGATGTTCTTAATAGAAGAGTGGAAGAGCGAACAATATGGAGGACTTTGAAGGGATAGATTAATAGGCCACGTTTTAAGAGACGAGGGTCTCGTAAAATTAGGTAAGAACAGACGAGGGAGGTATGGATGGAATACGCTAAGGAGATTAGGGAGGATGTGGGGGAGAGGTATTAAAGTGACGATATGCAACTAAAAGAATAGAAATGTATTTTGAATATATTACTGATACCAATAAAGTATTAAAGAAAGTAAATTGATTTTAATTAATTTACGATTAACGGCTTTAAAGGAAAAGAAAATATTTTGGTGTTTCATCAGTTTACAGTTCTTGTCATATTTTTAAGAATTCAACTGTAAAAGGGTCTAAAGGACTAAACATTTTTAAATAATACACATTATGACATTTATTTACTATTTGAATTCCAGCAGTTCTGTCCTCTTGGTGGCTTGTCGACATTTTAAAGTCGCACCAGCCTGAGCAGAAGTTTTGTGTGTTCAACCCTTAATTGGGACAAAACCTAATGTATTTGTAATTATATATGAATATTTACAGTCGCACTCAACAATTCCGATAGCAACAGTAAACAAGAAGAGAACAATTAACGCGATACAATATGTACGCAAACTGAACACTTGTTTCGTAATTAGCGTCGCATTCATATGTAGCACTCGAATTAGCGATGCCATAATTACGAAACAGACACTGAAACCCATTCCATTTACATACTTGAGTTCACAACTGCAGCGTTATTGCTCTGCGCTCCAAAAGAATACTGTCATTTATCTAATAACATTGCACGTTATCTTGGTGTGCAGGGAAGTTGAGAACAGTTATTAAAGTAGTAATCCGTTACCAACTCAATAAAGTGAAATTTTAAACTAAAAACGTGTCGGTGTTGAGATGCATTAACTCGTTCACTGTATTACAAATTGTTGAGAATATTTATTCCATTTTTAAGGCAACACCGGTCATCATTTTTTTAATCCATTACTAATAAGACTGGTAAAGTTTAAAAGTGTTGAGCCAACCAACAGCCTTCAAATTAAAATAGCATTTTCAGTACGAAGCTTTCGACATTGCCATTTTCAACCCCTTAAAAATTATGTGTATCTGTAAAAAAAGCGGTCAACGTCGATGATGTCTTGTCATAATTATTGTTATTTTTTTCCACTTCATCATTGCTTTCTAATGTTTCACTTAAGAAGAAATTTTGCAGTTTGTTTGTAAGTCCAAAATAACAACAAGATGACAAGCGTGATGTCGGTCCTACGTCATTTACACTTGAGACAATGCTTGTACATAAGTCACCTGGTCATTGCCCTTTAAGTGACCTCATGACAACAGCTAATGTTTCCCTCCCAGAATTAACGGAGGAAAATTGAGATAACTTAAATGATAGAATCGCAGTGTGTGTAGAGAATTCCTATTTCAGCTTGAACTCATTTCGTTTCACAAACAATATCAAAATAAAAACTGAATAATAGCAAACAGTAATAATGTTTGCTTACTATTTAAAAATCCAAAACTCTTATTGCAAACAACGGGTGGTTATGTTTATCCTTTATTTATTACGTTAGAAAAAATAAAATCTCTGGTGGTCAATGTGGAATACACTGAGGACATTTTTCAGGGAAGAGAATTCGACGTAATGAGAAAACGAAGCTGGTGTAAAACGTACCATAATACTTGAACTGAGATATAGAAATTATGATGCCTAATTGTTTCTGAAACCTCAATAAAAAATTCCCATGTCGGGACGAAAAATTTGTTCGTCAGTTTAATAAAATCATGGTTTTCCTTTAAAACCTTTAAACGTTGAACTATTACAAGACTCATTGTCTATAATTTTTTCCTACATATCTAAATTTTGCTACTCCCTCTGATTTGCAGATCCTGCAACGTTTGTCTTGCTTTCGAAGCCAATATAACCATTTATTGTTTTTTCCCTATATTCACTTTAAGACCCATTCTTTCTGCATTTTCCTCAAATACTTCATAGTCTTCTATTATATTTGTTTACATCTAGCTATTAAAAATTAATTAGTTACTTTAAACTATTTGTAATTACTCCAACTTCTAATGGCCATAACGGGGACTCCTGTATGTGTGTAGGTACATAGAACCCTGACCCTCTGTGCTGTGAGGCTGCATCGACGCTGATAACTATACCACAGCTGTAATTAGTAATCACTAAATTGTTGGTCATTTTTTGAAACTTAAACAAAAAAACACTTTAAAAAAATTATTGAGACGGATTGAAAACCCAGGGTGACGTAGTACGTACTTTTCGTAAGTTTTCATTATAATTATTTTTATAATATTGAAAAATACAGGGGTACAAAGTATTGTTATTTATTGATCATTTAATGCCCCCTGTATTTTTTCTTCTTACTCGAGATGACGTACATTTCATTCAAGACTCTTTTTTTTCAATAAAACCTTTCTCTTTGTTGGCTCAATTCTTGTTCCCTATAACGCAAAACGATCAGAAGTGTTTAAATAATAATATTTGCAGCATTTTTGAAAAAATATTAAGAATCTTTATTTTTTTTTAAAATAAAGTTTCATTTTAACAATTTCAATAGTTTTTTGTCAATTATTTCAATTTTCTGGTTTTTTGCCATTTAATCTTTACCATCTGTTCCATTATCTATTGGTAGTTTCATGTTATTTTTATATTAAATTTACTACGGCGTATCATGAATGTTGTCGTTGTCAAATTGGTAATTCTTGTCTGACTTGTATGCCATAAATTGACTCCCAGTTCTCGTAATCAATGTTCTAGTTTTAGATTCGTAATTAATGAATAGGCGCTGGATTAATAAGACGGTTTGATATTGCTAAAATTGACTTTGAAATCGATTAGAATGCGAAGTTGTGTGTACGTTTTGATTGTATTGCATACAGTAAATTAGAGTTATTAAATTACGATTGTTACGGAGCTTACTGTGATAATTCAAACTGAGTCCTACGCGAGGAGAATATTTTTTTTTCCGGCAGGATTTTTGCGCACGTCGATAGATGGAATCAAATTGTTGAGCCATCTATCCAAGTTAAATTACAATCGCAACAGTTTTATTGGTTCCCTCATAATTACCGCTTCAGTTTTATCCGATTAGGGAGCAGACGAGCGAGTAAGCAATTTGCTATATTCTTTTAGGAAGCTAGCTGCGCGTCCCTTCCACCTTGGAGCCTAAATTTGATTACGGACGACCTCAGTGTGGTCGCTGCAGGGCGGAAGACGCCATTCACAACACTCTGGGATGGGACTCGCCAATACACTTCACCAAATGGATTAACTTATACGTATACGCAACATCAATATAAATTATCCAATTAAGAAGATGAAACTTCATTTTCTTTCTGCCCAAACTTCCTCAAAAGGAATACAGTATCCTTTATTCTGATTACACTCTACGCATTAGTGCGAACGTCAATATGAAATAAGTCGGTACATCCGACACTATTAATATGGAAAATTAATAGTCACATAAACAGAGTTAGTCATTTGTATGCATGTTCATTGAAACGAATACGGGGGATATTAATTATTTAAGTGCTATATTAATAATAAGCTTTTATAATAAAAAGGAAACAGTTTAATTGAACCTAAACAGATTTACATCAATATTACAAATTTGATATTTTCAACCTTTAAGCCGGCAATTATTTCTTAATTAATACTATACATATATATTTTCATAAAAAATGGAGCAAATAAATTCCTTAAAACTAACAATCCTCTATTTATAAACTGAAAAATGTCCTCAGTGTATTCCACATTGACCACCAGAGATTTTATTTTTTCTAACGTAATAAATAAAGGATAAACATAGCCACCCGTTGTTTGCAATAAGAGTTTTGGATTTTTAAATAGTAAGCAAACATTATTACTGTTTGCTATTATTCAATTTTTATTTTGATATTGTTTGTGAAACGAAATGAGTTCGAGCTGAAATAGGAATTCTCTACACAAGCCGAAACATTGAAGGTAAACAACTTACTTTGGAAGTAGATAGATAGAGAGAGTGAGTGAGAGAGAGAGAGAGAGAGAGAGAGAGAGAGAGAGAGAGAGAGAGAGAGAGAGAGAGAAAGGAGCGGCGCTTATAAAAGTGTGATCCTGAATAATACATTATGTGGATATAAAATCTGAGTACGACGAAGGGGAAAGAGAATCATAAAACATTTTACTTTCAGCTAAGTTTTGAGAACGGTTATAGGAAATCAGCAAATAGTTACATGGGTAATTACCGTGTCGTCATAATGGACCTTCCAACGTCTTGCTCCTATTTGGATTGTACTAGATCCACATCATAGCCGCTACCCCTAGTCTTCCTGGTTCAGGAAGAATTTCCGTTTATCATCGTCTCGTTGGACTACCTGTCCGATAATGACGATCATCTGCTCGTCTCCACAATCTCCCTTGGCCTAAACGAGAAGGTTCGTCAATTAGGGTGGGATATGTTAGAAAAATGACGACAAAATTTACGTCTCGGGGCTCTTTTTAAAGCGTACGCAGGCCAACAATCCTGGGAAGAGTTTTTAGAAGTAAATTATTTCAGTAGAGGGGATCGTCATTGTAAAATTGGGCAGTGTAGCTTTAAAACGGACGGGAAATTTTCATTTTTAAATCGGACTGTAAGGGATTGGAACAATTTACCTGCAGAAGTCTTCGAAACATTCCCTGCCAATAGTAACGCGTTTCAGGGAAGAATTAGGAAGTGTAGTGTAGTGTGACGAAACAATATATGAATAATGGGTACTTTTTTTTATCTTTTTTATTAGGATTTAATTTAATTTATATTATATTAGTGTAATTATTATTTGCAACATATTTTATTTTTAAGTTTATTTTTTTTGTAACTGCCACCGAGTGCTACTCAATTGCAGTATTAATAAATTCAATTCAAACTCCAATCTTCTTCCCAGAAATCTGTCTAAAATATGTCTCTGCAAGCATTTTAAATACCTACTCCCCACTTCTTTAGTTCCTATCACCGAGGTGGCAGGGACATTTATGGTTACTCTTCTGTGGGAGTCACAGTTTGCCTCTCTCCTTCAAGGTTTTTTGGGAAAAGCACCACCCGATGCCGCCAAATCTCGCCATAGCTTTGGGGAAGTCCCCATGCGCGCCGTGATGTCTTGATTTTATTTCCCCTGACTCAAATACTTCCTCCTTTCTTTTGACTCCACACCGCCAAAATCGGATCAGATGTGTTTCACCGTTACAGTATGTTTCTAATACAAATTTAAGTGCGTGGAGAAATTTTATTCCAAATTATGCAACGTTTCTTACAACCCCGAAACAAACACAGTTGGGGTTGGACACAACTATCACCCCTACGGACAGGGAAAGTTTTAAAACTGCAAAAATGACCCATAATATCCTCAAATAAAACTTCGTGCTGACAACGATATTGATAATCTTTTTCCCAACAGTTTGTGTCGAATTCAAACTCCTTATTTCATGGGATTAGCTTTAGAAGTCGGAACGGAGTTGCTTCACATAAAAAAACAACTGGAAATCAATCGAAATTGGTGTCAAATCCACGTCTGTAGAAGACGCTGGGTTTAATTCTGACATTTAACATGCCATCTAAGTTGTACTTAAGCCCCTAGCAGTAGGGGTTGTAAGGCGATTAAGCAAAGTTGCGAGTACAATCTTAAATTTGTGCATCATTTTCTACCAAACTTACTCTTAAGATCCAGGAATGACGACTGTAATGGGTAAAACACTGGAATTTTGAATGTATATAAGACTTCGTTCCGTCACCAGATTGTTTAATTAAATGTTATAAAAAATTCCACTTGTTAGTCCTATATTTTTAGCAAAAATTAAAAAAGAAACATCTTTTCATGTAACTAGAAATACTAACCTGGAAAATTTTCACTCCCTCTTGAATTAATTAAAAGTTAGTCTACCGTTCTCAAAACTTAGCTGAAAGTAAAATGTTTTATGATTCTCTTTCCCCTTCGTCGTACTCAGATTTTATATCCACATAATGTATTATTCAGGATCACACTTTTATAAGCGCCGCTCCTTTCTCTCTCTCTCTCTCTCTCTCTCTCTCTCTCTCACTCTCTCTCTCTATCTATCTACTTCCAAAGTAAGTTGTTTACCTTCAATGTTTCGGCTTGTGTAGAGAATTCCTATTTCAGCTCGAACTCATTTCGTTTCACAAACAATATCAAAATAAAAATTGAATAATAGCAAACAGTAATAATGTTTGCTTACTATTTAAAAATCCAAAACTCTTATTGCAAACAACGGGTGGCTATGTTTATCCTTTATTTATTACGTTAGAAAAAATAAAATCTCTGGTGGTCAATGTGGAATACACTGAGGACATTTTTCAGGGAAGAGAATTCGACGTAATGAGAAAACGAAGCTGGTGTAAAACGTACCATAATACTCGAACTGAGATATAGAAATTATGATGCCTAATTGTTTCTGAAACCTCAATAAAAAATTCCCATGTCGGGACGAAAAATTTGTTCGTCAGTTTAATAAAATCATGGTTTTCCTTTAAAACCTTTAAACGTTGAACTATTACAAGAATAAAAATAATTTTCATTAAATCCAAATTCAAATTAATGGGCTATCGACTTTTGTGTATACAACTACTTGAAGCAATGTAATGATTATAATTGTAATGGCCACGACACGAGTTTCTAACCCCCATACGTTTCTGAACCCGCATCCTTTCTTATTCAAGGGGGAAAAAAACTTTTTCCCCACGGAGACCGATCTAATATTATTGAGAGAATGAAACTGATATATAATTCAAGCGCTGATAGAGGGTGACTCGGGGAAATTCAATGGATTTTCTATTATGAATTCAGGGCGGAACCAAGTAATTAGATCGAATGAAAAGAAATCCCCAAGGAGCCTCCCCCTCCCTCCTCCCCATCCCCCTATGCTCTCTTTTTAACGTATATTTTACTCTAATGAAAGTCACTAAAAATATATCTATTGAAATGTCGCGAATTAAGTAAATTAGTGTAACGTATGATATAGTGCTCGGAATTTGTAACTATTTTTTACTAAACATATCCTTCTTTCCCTCGACATTATTTATAACATAGGTGATATTATTTAATAAATATTTTACCTCACGGCATAGTGAGGATGAGATCTGTAAATTTAAGGCGAAATGTACTTAACTCTATTGACGAAACGTTTTTAGTTAGTCATGTGGTTAAAAGTTTAATGTGGTGTACCATCAACAAGGGGGAGGGGGCTCTGTAGATTATTCTATAATTATCATTAGATATGTAGAAAATAATTTCAATATTTCTTATTTTTCGTGGTGTATTAAGAGAATTTACTTCTGAGATGGACACACCTGCACTACAAAACTCCTTGATCTGTTTTTTAAATAAAGGTGCCGGATTGTATATTTCTATTTATTTCAGTTTTACTTAAGTTGTTATTTAATATCGGCATTCAATACAAAATTTACGCATTTCAGAAATGAGTAAATTTCACAGTTTCCGCTATTTAAAGAGTGAAGAAAAGTAAATAATAAAGAGTGACTACCAAACTGCAAACCCGAAAGAAGTAGAATTTATATTAAATAAATTATTTATATTATACACTTATTTATTTATTTATTTATTATCTAGTCATGCGGGATGTTAATCGTTCCTACTTCAATTCTTTGATTCATTACTTTGCTCATATTCTCCTATATCGTTTTAATGTATGGCTTTCGTTCTGTAATATTTTAACATTATTCCAGTCCGTTAGGTGTTTTTCTTTTTTGTTATGTTTTAACAGGGCTGTATTTGTTTTGGACGTTTCTTTCATATTAAGTTTGTGAAAGTACATTCGATTTAATTTAGATTAATTGAGTGAGGTGTGGCCAATTTAAATTTTTGGACTGTCTCTGCACGGTATGCTGTATACGACACCTTTATTATTTTCTATATCTATTTTGTCTTTCATTTTAAAGCCCTCAGTTATGTCGTATTAGGAAAATAAACATCAATGTAATAATCTAGATGCTAGAAATGGTTGCTTGTATGTAAATATATATCGTGTTTTTTTAAAAATAAAATATTCAGATAAATATGGCTTATTGAGCAAAAAAGCTTCTGACAGAAATAAATGACTGACATTGAATTGTATAAAATAAATTTTATAATTGTTCTGACTATCTCGAATAGTGTAGGAGAAAAATTGCGGGCAAAATTGGTCAGAATTAAAATGATTTATTTATTAAATTATAACACGACGTTTCGTTCCGTTGTTTGGAACCTCGTCAGGTGTGAAAAAAAATCTACAAAAACGTCGTGTTATAATTTTTAATGAATAAATAATTTTAATTTTGAATCGTGTAACATTTTGTCAATAAACGAAGACTGAAATTGGGTATCCATTCTTTGATATCAACGTATAAAATAAACAATCGTTACATCAGTACTCAGTAATGAGGATATGGAACTGCGTAGTGATGTAATAATTTAATTATAAATGTTGTTATCTAGGGATTATGTAGTATTATAATAGGAGTTGCCCAACAGGTTAGACAGTCCCGCGATACCCGTGTGTGTGTGGATTACACTGCTGCCTCGTGTCTCGCCTCTGGTCCAGCCAGGCACGTGTGTGTGTGTGTGTGCTTCCAGACTAATGTCTTGTTTACGCGTCGTGGGAATGGGGTTACGCAGCTCTGTCTCTGCACAGCCAGGTTCCTCCACCGTCTTCATCGATCGGAATCTGCAACATCGCCCTCCTTACTGTCCCGCCTGAGAAATTCCCTCGCAGAGGATCTGACGACATTCCCATGTCTATCCACCGATAATAAATAGACTAATTACTCAATAAGACTTTATTTATTCATCAGTTACAATCAATATTTGTATTTGTTGTTGGTTTACAATTGGGCGCAAGCCCCTGTTGGCAGATACAAAATGAAATTACTTAACCTTAAATACTCCTAATATAAAAATAATCATAGTCCTTTAAAATTTCTATTCCCCTGAAAGAAAAAAGAGAAATACTGCAAGAATAATATTCACTTAACAATTCACTTCACTTTTACTTTAACATTTAATTTAGAATATGGATTTATATTATTCGAAATAACCACTTCACACGTTTATTGAGATTTGCCCTCTATTTGACTGAAGAGGATTTCCACTCCTGCCACAGGTAAATTATTCCAGTCGTTGATGGTCCTATTTAGGAATGAGAGTTTGCCTACATGTTTTTTTTTGCTTTCTCCATTTAACTCTGAATTGATGATCCCATCTATTTATATAACTGTTGGAGCTAATACCAATCCATGGTTTAAGCCTTGCTATCCGTCAACCTAGTTGTTCTACTTTCTCGTTCCTATGACCCTGTGGCTCTACACGCAGCCCTTTTCTCAACTTTCTGTAATGGTTCCTTTTGATTTTTTTTATAGGGATCCCAAAAGCCACCACGTATTCCAAAATTGGTCTAACTAAGGATAATTATGCCACCTTCTTTGATTTTGAACATCCCATTTTTAAGCACTTCATTATGATAAGTAAGGAATTCCACGCTGTTCTTCCCACCCAAATCTGTTATTGAAATATATCGTCTGACAGACAGACACTTCAATTTTATTTATTGGTATTGAAGAGTCGGATATTGCAACTATTGAAATAAAATTCATCAAGTACTTTTTTTTGGGTGCTGAAACTTTTTTTTGGTGACACTGTTACGGAAATTATTTTATTCTATTTCGGTTGGTAGTCTAGGCCTTGGCTTGATGACTGACCAGGTCAGTGAGCATTGTGTTGCCCTCTTTTGCGATCATGGCTGATGATGCGAGTGTCACACAACCTAATGGAGTTAGTGGCGTGACGGATTTTGTACAGTGCCAACATCCGTTACGTCAACACCGTCGCTGTGCGAGACGCTGACATTGATTGGATGCAAATTTCGCTTGGAAATCCCTGGCAGGCTTACACGTCACCGGTAATTACTCGTCCTGCATAACTGTAATCAGCTGCTGACCGACCAACCAAAATTAATCAGACCACTCAAAAGTAATTACTTGGTCGCAATCTTGGAACTGTCAGAGCCGTGAGGTTGACCAGCTGAAACAACTCTTCTTTGGTAATAATTATAGTATCAAGATTCACTTTTGGAAGTTACCTCATTCAACCAGAGACCTGTTAAGTTTCGTGCGGAAATATTCCCGCCTGAAACCGTCCGGTAACAAAAATTGAAAGAAACATCAGCTCAAGAACACACAAAAATTCTGATATTGTTTAAATTCAAGATACTGGCGTCCCTCCATGAATAATATATACGTCTCCTGTTTCTAAATATTTTAATATTTTCAAAATGATTTTTAACAAAAAATTTAACGTTGACTTATAAAAACTATTTTTTCGTGTTAAACCAGAGGGCGACTGCCTATAGCGGAAAATTTCAGAGCATCAAAACCTTCTACAGGAAAAATTAGAAAACGATTCAGAACTGTCTGACTTTAATAACAGTGAAAAGGTGCACTCGGGTTGTTCAGTTTTGTCTTTGCTGTATTCTGTAATAGATTTTACCTGCTTCGAGATTTTTTGTACCTTTTTTTATGAATTTTTCTCTGACCTCTCATAAACTCTTCCTATATTTTCCACTCTTTTCAGCTGATATCCCCAACAACTCCAAATTTTGTGATATACCGCCACTGAAACTCTAAAGTAGTAGTAATAATAACAATACTTCAGGAAGAACCAAATTCACAGTTCTAACTCACCCGACGACCACGAAAGAGCCATCAGATTCCTAAAAACCAGTAATTGTTATGATGCAACGTGCTCAATATTTACTGTAGTAACACTTAAGTCGCTAATGATCTCGTAGGTTTTGCGTCCTAAAATAAATAAATAACCACATAATTGTCTGAATTTTAAATTTACAATAAACAAAAAGACGCTCAAAAAGTCAGCATTTAAATTTATCACTGTTTATCCAAAAGCCACGTTTTGTCTCCATTTTGAGACTTTCAGGAGTTCTAAAAACATGATTTTACAAGAAATTAAATATAGGTTCTATGTTACAATTTTTTAATTAAAAAATTAAACCTGGGTTCTTTATTACAAATCCCATATTTAATTTATTGTAATATTATGTTTGTAGTACGCCCGAGGAAGTCTCCCTTAATGTCACTGGACATTAAAATTTGTGCATGTATTCATGATAATTATTTATAAAAAAATATAAATACAATATTGCTTCTCACACCAACTGTAAAATCTTCAGATAAATGTTCTCTTCAATAAAATTGACTTTTTAAAAAAAATCATGGATTTCCTCCCTTAGTGACAAAGAGATTTTAGTTTCGTTTAACAAGTTTTAAAATTACTTAAATGTATGCAAGGGTAAGGTTAATATTCCGAGTTTTAAAAAGAGCGGTTTAAACTCTAATAGATATCAATATTCAAATGTATATTAACGTCTGATTTTGTAATAGGAAGTAAAAGTTTCCGACAAATTTTAGACTTTATTTTTAACAATTTACAAAGAGGAAAAACAATGTTTTGGTACTTATTTGTACCTTCTTCAGGTTAATATCCTGCGGAGAAAGATTGACAAACCACGTGTTAACACAAAAAACCTAAACATTTTACACATCTTGTAGTAGTAATATATAACTAAGGAAACTTAGCAAGTGTAAAATTGTTATATAGCCTCGGGGAGACGTTTTCAAAATTTTGTAAAATGTGCGGCTATGCTCATAAATATTTTTGAATTTAAAATGACAATATATATACTGATTTTTAGACGTGTGTTCTCATTTGTGTACCTCTTTTTGTTTAGTTATATATTACTACTATTAAATGTGTAAAAT
The DNA here is from genome assembly GCA_034510155.1 of Eucriotettix oculatus. Taxonomy (NCBI): domain Eukaryota; kingdom Metazoa; phylum Arthropoda; class Insecta; order Orthoptera; family Tetrigidae; genus Eucriotettix; species Eucriotettix oculatus. The sequence goes on from CM067381.1 coordinate 14,919,341, forward strand.
GTTTGTGTGTTCATGTTAACAGGTTGTTTATTAATCTTTCTCCACAGAATAATAACCTGAAGAAGGTACAAATAAGTACTGAAACGTTGTGGTTTTCCCCTCTGGAAATTTTTCATAAGAAAGTATGAAATTGGTTGAAAAGTTTTATTTATTATATAAAAATATTGATTCATTCATTAGTTAGGCATGAGAAATCAAAATCAGATATGCATAACCCAAAATTAGTTTCGAAATTTGTAAGAGAAACATCCAATTAAGGTGTAAATAAATTTCTAGACCAAAAGTAATTAGTGTATCAAGGGTAAAAACTTTGATTTTCGGTCACAAAAAGATTTGTTTTTGCAAATTAGTTTCATTTTTTTTGCGGGATTTGAAGCGGAACTTTCAACACTAAATTTTATGTGGAGTGATAAATCTTTGATGACAGTTATTTGTTCCCTGGTGGCGGAGAGTTACTCGGGGTTGGTAGACGCGTGTGCGTACGAGACCAACTTATGAAGGAAGTTTCTGCAAAGTGGTTGCCACAAAACACAGATACGTTTACAGCTCGACTTCTTCCTCTGTGCCGAATGAAGTGTACGTTCTCTCTCTGTGTGTGTGAACAGCATCCCGTAATTGCGCCTGTTCTGCTTGCAAGCAGACGACGACTTAAATTGGGGGAGGAAGTGGAATTACTGCGAGCGTCTGGTGCGCATCCAGCCCCGCGCATGCAATAAATCACGAAAGGAGTTTCATGTTAAACATCGCACACGGCTGCTGTGCATCGGTTTTCTGGTTTTTAAACGCATCAAAAAAAATTTAATGTGTGTGGTGTGACGAATAAAAACCTCTTCCTCTAATTCTCTGTTCTCTGGTCCCCCTACTATCCTAAATTATGGTAATATTCACCGCCAATAATAAGCTAAACAAATATTAACAACCTCAATAACAAAATTATATTCACAGCTCAGTCATTTCTCTCGCTATAAAATTGTTTGCCACTGGACATTCAATTACATCATGTAATCATGTTAACTATTTATTCGCGAATAAATACTATATACCATGTTAAAAGAACAGTAATATCCTCGGATATAAGATATCGTAATAAAAAGAAGAATAAAAAGTTTTCATACTTTAAAATTTACAATAAATAAAAAGACGGCCAATAAGTCAGTACATACATTTATTACTATTTATTCTTATTCGTCTCCTTCTTGAGACTTCCTCAGGCGTAAAATTTAGCAATTCATCATATTTACTCCTTGACTCCGTCAGCTGAAAATATTATTGAATGTAAATGTGAAGAATTTAGTGTCTGACGGTCACGGCCGAAATTTATATGCTGACTTATTGGCCGTCTTTTTTATTTATTGTAAAAAGAATATTATTGGCATTGAAGAAAAGAATTGAAATAAAAAGGTTTGAATCATTAATCCTTGTATCGTTTCAATACCTTTGGGTTTTATTTATGAATTACTTGTAGAAAGGAAATTAAATTTTTATCATTCTAAATTGTATGTGGGTCTGCGTTAATAAGTGGAATTTGGAATGCGATTGTTTTGAAAATTCAATAATACAGGCGTGTGAGACTCGAATTTTTTCTTTAAAATAATGTTCAGATCAACGACAGTAGCAGTATTTTTTTTTGTAATTAGGGCTCCTGAAAAATAGACTATTTTTATTGAACTTAGAATAGACTTTTTTCCATTTTTAGAGGTTCCTTTTCAATTCGTATGACACTATATATGCTAAATACAGGAAAAATTTTCTGAAGGGAAAAAACCCTTACTGCTGGTTACCCAGAGAGGTTACGAGGGTTGCCACCCTAACGCATGTCATTACCAGTGTAGGCATCCTGTTCATTATATTGGTTCATATCTAACAGGATAGCGGGGGATTTTCACCGCCCCCCCCGCCCCCAAATAAAACCTGCAGTTAATTTCGGTAAGATCTGGTTGTTGTCTGGTTTATGTCTCCGATTATTTATTTTTGAAATTCAAGGCAAAGATAAATGGTAAAATTCCTCACGCCCTAAAAGTTTTGAAGGTTCCAGTTTTCGGCAGTCTTGAAAGGTGTCCTGCCAAAAATCACATTCCCATACAATGTGATAAGGTGTTACATCTTCCTGTTTGCAGTAAGAACATGTAGGAGATTCTATTAAATTTAACTGAAGTATATGGTCCGTATGTGGTTGGAGTTACGAATCGTGAATCAACCGTGGGTATTAATTTTTTTTGACCAAATGCATTTTTCAATTTTGTCCCATCTGTTTTGCCAATATCAGCATTTATCTTTGGATTCTACAGATTACTTAGTAACTTTGTAGACAATGTTAGGATTATTATGCTGTAAGCGGTACAGTGCTGCTACAGTCAAGTCAGTAACGATCTCTGTAATTTCATCCGGAGTCGTTTTCTATTCAGGAAAACAGCGAATAAGAATATACGGTTGGAGAAACGATACGCTGACCACGTATCACTGCATATTTTCGTAATGTGTCACGTAAGAAGACAGTCCGCAGTCAACCCGACAGGCCAAAGCCCTCACTGGGCTGTAGAGCCAAGGAATAACAAGAACAGTATTATAATAAATTACATTGGATATGTAGTTTGGTGATTCATGACCCTTACAGTCGGGTAAAGCAAAAATAATTTAGTTTTGTTATTTACGTATACAGGACGGAAGACGACAATGGTTTGGTGAGGCCGAGTGGGCGGGAAAACGTCACCGTCTGCAATATTGTTTGCTGCGACATTGTTGATGGCCTGGAGGAGATTAGATTAAACAGTTGGTGCAGGGAGGCTGCAGGAGACAGTTGTTGCAGAGAGGCTGCTGGAGAGAGACGCTAGGGAGAGACGAAGCAGTGGCAGAACAAGGCGACATGTATAAAATTTAGTTTCTGCACATTTAAGAAAGGAGATTCATTTGGTGGGAGTACAGAAAATAAAAAGATAACATTTGATCTGAAGGAGAGGCGCTAGAGAATCTTAATATGAAGAAGACGTGACCCAGGAAAGGAACAACCGGCATACGAACAAAAACGAAGAACGACGTCATCAGGCGTTAACATCTGGTAACGGCATTTTACTCGGTTTTTCCACACAAACCATTCTCGTCTGATTCGCGATTTTAATTTTCAACTATATCGTTCGTCACCCGCGTTCCCTGGAGCAGCAATTTAAGAAGCTGCGTAGAGTATTATTTTTGCTTTTACCGACTGAGCTAATGATTAAATTGATATCGTAAATTTATATGTTTTCTATTATAACTTAATTTGAGTTATATTTCTATTCAAATTAAATTCATTATTATTATTATTGTTTGTTTGATTGTACAACAATATTTTTGATGGTGTAAACAACAAAGAACACCACAGTAGAGAAATGAAACGACGTTAACATGTCGGCATATAAAGCTATAATATAACAACAAATTTTATAAAGACGTAGGTAATCGAAGTTTACCTTAAATTTAAAATTGGGGTACAATATCTACCGATATTTACGCATTTATGTATGCTTATGATTCAGTAATATATTGTATTTGTTATTTGTTTATTTTTGTAAATGACTCAATAAGGTTATTTCTTCCTAATATAGTATTGGACGGGTTAATTGTATGTCGCAACGTCGTTGCATGTTGACGCCTTGCTTATAGTCGCACGTCACGTAGCCACCTGGTGACGTCATCTCTCTGTTTGCTGAAGCAAGTCTACCGCAGTTTGTTAAACCGAGAAGCAAATTCGTCATTTTATTTTTTGCCCATTTGGAATGACCTACGTTATTGTGAAAGGTCTCATTTTACGCATAATTAATGATATGTAAATGAAAATTTTTAAAGCATTTTATATGTGTATATATAAAAACTGTAGGTCACGAAGACTGCGATTAAGACTGCTGGAGGGTAGATACGCTGACCGTCATGTAAGATGAGAGTCCGCAGTCGACCCCCGGTAGGTCAAGGTCCTGTATGGGCTGCAGACGACCCAAGGAAGAAGAAAAATATCACACAGACGAATTCTATTAATTATTAAATGAATAAAGTTTTTTAGTTGTAATAAAATGAAAATCTACTCAACTCTGTTCTGTAACAACAGAAGAATTAAACGTCAACACACGGTGATAAGTGTTAATAGGTAGTTTAAAATATTCCTTCCTTCCTCCATGGCTCTGCACTCCATTGAGGACCTGGGCCTACCGAGTCGACTGCTGACTGTCATCTTGAGTGACACATTTCGAATTCGGAGTGACACGTGGTCAGATTACCGATCCTCCAACAGTCTTAATCCCGGTCATAGTTTAAAATATTAGGCTATCTTTAGACTAGAGTTCGTGCGGTTCACTGAGTTGTAGCTTGTGTCATATTCCAAATTTGACTTCAAATTAAAATTTTTGCTCATATTTAGATTTTAAATCAGGCAAATTATTTAACGTTTCTATAAATTAATTAGTGTTATTCATTAAAAATGAAACCAATTTTCATTGTAAACCAATGGTTTTCAGTAACAAATGTTAGTAGAAAAATTCGGCATTGCCTGAACCGAACTGAGTTTAAGTTATTTGCTTAGCATAGATCTGTATCATGAAAAAATAAGTACAAACCATGAAACTGGACTTTTATTACATATTTTTCTAATTTTTCCTCGTTATCAACAAATTTGTGCCCCGGAGTATTGCGACCCTTTTCGCGACGTTTAACGAAAAAAAACCACGAGTAATAGCTCTTGAGACGAGATCGTGACTTCCTCCCGAGCACTGGATGGTAAATATTCTAACTGAACATAATCAGAATAGTTGTCAAGGAGACACGAGTTTTTAATCTCACAGTTGGTGGTGGTATTTACTATCTCTGGTGGAAGCAACGACGACGACTCGAGTGGATAAGTTGACGCCACTTAACGACGGCCGAAGGTTTGCCTCATTACGAGGCTGCCTGGCTTGTTGTAATCAGGCTTTCTCTCTCTCTCTCTGCTCCACGTTGGCCGCTATCGACCCGTCGGCGACTTGTAGCTTTTACGCATTCAGCATGCAACTCAACGCACAGTGTATATACATACATACGCATGTCCACAGCGGCACGCGAGGCTTTTAAATCCAAAGGCTAATCAACTGGGTCATCAACCAACCAACCAGCCAGGCAGAGTTCGTGCTGTAACTACGACACCGTGTTTGTCTCCTGGTCGAAACTTACAATCTACATTTAACTCCTTTTACATTTTATTCACGATCTCTTTCTTTCTACTGATGAGGCTATAAACGGAAATAATACGGAAACTCTTATTCCAGAGCTGAGGTCGAAAGCTTGGTGAATTTGGCTGCAGTTCCTCAACCATCTTTATTTACTACCGTGTCGATCCAAGCTTCGTACGAATTTCCTCTGCCTTTCTTGAATGTCTTAAGATAAATTAAATGTATATTTTACACACAATTAAAAAAAAACATTTACTCTAAAGACTTTTCGTCCACAATTTTTAAACTTGTTTGGAGAAAAATGAGACGTAAAAATTTTTATATTTTTGCTACAAACAAACATTTTCTAAAGAAAATTAAACATTTAAAGCATGGACGAATTATAAACATAAGTAAAACAAAATATCTAAGATGAGCGAAAAACCAAAACAGCTCAGAAAATATCAAAATAAATAATGACCCTATCTTTTTCTTCTTCGTTGGCTCTGCAGCTCGTTAAGGGCCTTGGCCTACCAAGACGACTGAGGACTGACACATTCCGAATATGGAATGACACATAGTCAGGGTATCGACTCTCCATCAGACTTAACCCCACTCTCTGTGACCATGATAACACAAACATCCAAGCCATGATTCGAACCCTGGACATCTAATGACCCTATAGAATAGCTAAAGTGATACGAATGCTTGAAAACTATAGTAAATAGTGATAATTCACTTCGGGAAGAGATTAAATAAAGAATCTTGTTAGGAAACAAAGAGTATTATGCTAATATAGAACTCTAATATCCCGGAAAGCAAAGGTGAGAATATTGAACACTACAATATGACCAATTGCCACGTATGCAAGCGAAACATGGCTGCTAAAAAATCGCATATTCAAAATTAAGGCAAATCCATGGACCAATAAAAATACAGATGAGACATGGAGGATAAGGAGAAATGACGAATTGAATAATCTCATAAGAAAGTACAGTATAATAAATTATATAAATGCCCAACGTCTGAGGTGGCTCGGTCATGCATATAGGATGTCAGAGGAAACATTTGTAAAGCGAATACACAAGTGGACGCCAACTGGATCAAGACGTAGAGGACTTCCCAAAAAAAAGATGGGAAGAAGGCATAAAGAAAGGCTTAGAAAAGATGAAAATACTCAAATGAAAAAAGGAAATAGAAGAGCGAACCAGATAGAAGAAAATCGTTGTTCAGGCCAAAACATTCAACATATGAATAATAATTTACAGTTTCACTTTTTTCAATTATAGTTTTATAGTTTTTAAATAATCTCAGTAAAATATATAAATAATACAAACTTACATTTTGTAATGAATTCAATTATACATATTTATTATATTATATATAATTATATACGTGAAATAACAAAATTTTGCACCCTGGACTACATCCATTGACGGCTGGATTATTCAGAAATAGAAGAAAAGCAGAATAATTGGATGCCAAATGTAGGGGTCGAATAGAAACATCAAGTCTAGTTCACTGTGTTCAATAGTGTAACGTTTAAAAGGATTTGGATTTATTTTAATTTTAATTTAAGCAAGGAGAATAAATAAAAAAAATTTAAAAGTGATACTAAACACAAGAAAACAACAATTGAAATAAAATAAAAACTTATCTTCCTGCTCTTTTAAAAGGAATTTTCCGTTTTTGATAATGAATTTACTTTATGAATTGAAAGAAAATTGATTCTGTTTCTCAGGGGATGATTTAAATACCTACTCAAACACAAGGTGATGGTGGCAATGGATTGTGTGTCTTTCAGTAGACTTTATTGATGGATTTATTGTTGGTTTAGTACATTACCGACACCGGAACTCGTAGATAGATTTAGCCAGAACCTTTGGAACCATTGAAGACATTAAAGTGGCAACTTGTGGATGTTCCTTGGATTCTACCGCTGTCCATTGAGTCTGATGAACACCTCGTCCTTCCACATCCCCAGATATTTCCGTCCGATCAACCACCCAGCACTCTCCAACTCCAGTCCGACGGCCGCTCAACCACCCCATCACTTCCCAACCAACTCCCTCCTCTATGTATTACCAACCACGAAACCTATGAAATCCCCTTCCCGATTAATATTTTTCCAACAGGAAACATTCTTAATTTTCGAGTTCCCAGATACGGGGATCACACGTCTGCCCAAAATGTTGCAAAATGATACGCACCAGAGGTTACTGAACATTCTGTTGGAACGTCTCAAACGTGCTGAAATACTGAAGAGACCAAAGATTATTCCATCTGACTCATTTACGACATTGCTGGCCAGAGGCTTCTTAATCCCTCAAAGGCTTTCTCTTTAATAGGGGGATGTTTTGATGTTGTGAGGCCCGGCGAATTACAAGGACCCCGACTACTCGCAGCTAAAAAAAAGTACTTAATTATAATGAAAGTAACCCGTTTAATAATTTAGAAAACATGTGTTCACGACAGTAGTCGAGGCCATATTACCCATTTGTTTTGGTTAAATTATTTTGAGTGTCTCTAAAATAAAAATTATTGACAAGACCTCTTAAAACTTAGTTTTAATTGATGGAGATTACTCTGATAAACCTGATTATTTTTTATTTACATCGAAAATGTCAATCCTCGGTCATAATTTTGCATTAGGAGCGTCTAAACCCGGAACACGTTAATTTTTCGCTTCTATCTCCAGATTCAGAATATTTACAAAATTATCTGACATCCGAGCGTTCACAATTAAATGTTTGTGTTTGTTCTAAATGAAAGTGAAAGCTCCAGTTACAGTAGAAATTCCACGCACTAAATGACGTTCGCTTCCGAACACCGCAGAACGGGCACAAAAAAGGGGGATTTAAATTACCTCAGTCATTTCCATTCCCGTAATTTGTGAAAATAATTAATTAGTGCAAAACCTCGTCAAATGGCTGTAGGTGTTTTCCCATTACACAACACATTACACGTTCTGAGGTTTCGCAAATAGAGAAGCTGATGTGTGTATAATTAAATTGTCTCTTCCACGTGTCTTCACACGCATGTTCCTGCTGTCGCGTTCCTTTTGCTCAGGTTCTCGTCCCTTGGGGGCAAATATCGACATTCCTCACTCCGCGGATCCCCCTGTAAATTTGAATTACTTTCACGCAGAAAATAAATTTACAACTCAAAATTCCTTCTTTTATGTATAGAAATGATATATTCGAATTTATTGTTGATTTTTATAAGTACATATTTTTATTGAGCTTAAAACAATTTCAGTAAATTTTTTTTACTAATCTAGACTGATTGTGATCATCGTTTGTGCACCGACTTCAGTTGTACCGGAGGAAAACGAAATACTTCAGTGTTGCCAATTCGAGTACGCATGTACTTGCTATTCGGTGACATTGTTTCTAGTTTAATTTCTTATAATTCAGCCTAAACGCAAGGCTAAATGACTCAAAAACTTTCCTCTTCTTAATTTATCTGTTTTTATTCAGCTTTCAGCTGTACGCCTGAATCTTCTCTTCTAGAAACATAAAATTTATGGTTCGATAGTGTACCTCATTAATCTTTATTGTGTATTTTACAGCCTTTTCAAAAACTTACTAACTACTTAAAATGTATTATTAATTAAATGAAACGTTCTTTAAAAATTAATTCCTGATAAACAGACAAAAGAGATGGTTCAATTTTCGTTTTATAACGATCCAAAATTGACTGTATAAATTAGAGTGGCTGTTTGTATATTTTTATACACATTTAAACGCCTTAAAAATAGAAAAAAAATTATAAACATGTTCCTTCCTGCACGTGGTAGTAAGACACGTTTACTACCCCTACCGCCGATAATTTTAAAACATGTTAACGTTGCCTGTGTTTTTATAAGATAATTTTTGGGGGGGAAGGAGTTAATGAGATTGATAGTGTTCCTCCCGATGTTGCTTTGTGTAATTTCAACCCTTTTCCGTGTGGAAGGAACCACTCAGCTTTTTGTTGGGTTAACAGGCTTCATGAGGGTGATCCTGACCCTCCGTATGCTATTAAAGGGGAGTTGCCTGTTTCAGGATCACCCTCATGCAGCCCGTTAACCTCCCCCCCAAAAAACCCTCATAGCATTAAAAAAGAAATAGTAAAATGTAAAACAAATACAACAAGATAGATATTTAAAGAAGGCGTGGCCTAAAGACAGAAATTTTTTAAACTGGATTTTATGTACTTTTAAAGATGGAAATGTATAAAAACCATATATCAAAACAACCGGAATGAATTGTACTTCACACTAAAATAAAAATTAAAAAGTAGATGTTTTCAAAATTTTCATGGACCCTTTATTAAACTTGTATCCCGCATTTAGTCATACACAATTCAATTGAATTTAAAATATTAAAAGTCTATGTGGAATTTTTCACGAATCACCAGTGAAGCAGAACGGCGCCAGTGCTTCCACCTACGGCCTTTCTCAATAGCTGCAACTTCTTTTGTAAGAGGTTCTGAAATGGAAGGACGCGGAAGGGGGGTGGGGGAATTTAAAATTCGCAAAGAAAAAAAAGTGCCAATGATGTAAGCGGTGTTCCATGTTTAATTCACAGCATAAGAACGGCCCCCTTTTTTACAAGTGGATTGTGGCATTTTACGTTTTGCTGCCGCTACCAAGCCTACAATTAATGTGAAACAGCCAACTATTGCATTTCTGTTCCTAGTATCTTTTTTTCCGAAACGTTGCGTTCCTTGTGATGAAGATATTCCACCAACTGTAGTATTTTGATGTCTTGACAGCAACGGCAGCAGCAGCAGTAGTGCCATTGTGGCTGCTGTGTTGACAGTAAAGGACGCTTGTTAAGCATTCTATGAGTATTTTCTTGATTTAAGAAGACAGTATAATTAAAAATGAAATCTTAAAAAACAAAAAAACTCTTCAACATTTAGTGCGATGAGGCACTAGTGTTAACTACTTTCTTTTACAGTATTGAGCACACCTTTTCCCAATTATCGTCGTCCAATAATATTTGGGGGAATTACTTAATGAAAATGACTGTGATTATCACGGAAAGGTTGAATCGTAAAGGATTACAATATTAAAAACCGATATCATGGTCATTAATGACGACTAATACTAACCATATTAACACATTTTCAATTTCTCCCCAATAATGTTTTTCACAATTCTTTTTTCCACATCACTAAATCTTTAAGAGTCACCTGTACCCTCATGATTTTATTGTAAATGCCCAAAGGGTTTAGTCGTCTTAAAAATTTGCTCCTGTAACGGAAGGATAACGAAAAATCTGATAATTACAAAATTAATACATATAGTTTCCTGATAAGCTCAAACAATATAAGTGAAATATTATGGAACTATAAAAATGCCTCATCAGGGGCTTGATTCATATTTACCGAACAGAAAAAGCAAACGGAAGCATTGAAGGACTCAAATGGCCAAACATTTAGTTGAGACTGGGGAAATTGGGAAGTTGGAGCTCCGTAGGGTTCTATTTTAGGTCCGCTGTTATTCTTAATATGTATAAGTGACTTACCAAATTTAATTCATCCAGACTCTCGTGTTATTCTACTTGATTCACGAAATTTTTGTCGTTATTATTACTCAGGAGGAAGGCTGCTGTATAAAATTATCCCGGTATTGTAAATACAAGGCGGTGCCCTTAGAGCTGAACGATTTACTGTTGATTATTCATAAAATTTCAACGTTTGTTACAAATATATGTTCCGCTTTACAAACTCTAAGAGTTCACGAATATATACGCTTGGTAAAGTAAGTATTTGCAAACTTTTGAAGAAAGGTTAGCAACTCGTTCTAGAATTCCTACTAGAAATTATTATAATGGTACGCTTTTGCAACTTAAACATTGGTGCAGTTAGAGATGCCATAGCACAAAATTGAATGAAAATACTCGAAGTAAACCATTTTGACGTAGTTAATGTCAAGGTGTTGCATTAGTGTTGTGAGAGAGTAACAAGCTCCTGACCTTTCCCACATGTTCATTCCACTTTAATTTATCATCAATCCGAAGGCCCAGGAAAGGCTGAAGAAGTGCCTCAGGTCTATTAGTAGCATCAGAACTAAACTGAACTAAGTCTTATCTAGGTTATCACCTTAAACCACGTTAGACCGTCCATTTAGGCTGTCTACTTTCCAAACAAGATTATCCAAGTGTTTGTTTGAAATAAATATATTTGAGTCATCCGCGTAGAGAATCGATTTTACAGGATGTACGTTTACTGGAAGATCATTTATGTATAGATTAAAAAGTAAAGGTCGAATAATTGATCCTTGAGGAACTCCACATGTTAAAAATTGCCAATCCGGTAAGTGAAGTTGGCCGTCTACACACCGAAATACCTTACAGAGATCATAAACAAATTGTCCAATGAGTGTTTTATTTATTAAATGCTCTAATGTTTCTTCCAATAGCGAGAATGAGTCAATTTATTTGAATTGAATTAAATTTATGACAAAAATCCAAGGTGCAATACTTGAATTGTATATGCCAGGTCCAGATTTGTTTCAGGGAGTATGTCGATGGAGGTAAATAATGTAATAGCTTGTGAACCGTTGTTGATGGTTCTCGTGATACACTGAAAAATGAAATCAAGTCAATTTTCTTTTCTTGCAGGGTTTATTTATTATTTGAGGTTCCCTCTGGACGTATAAGTATACGGAGGTTCAAACAAGCATGTAACGAGAGCGATTATTAGACGTTCCTGTAATAGCGTCGGTATTACAGCTGCATGCTGGAAACACAAAGGCTCTTTGATGCTAGATTTACCCTGACGCCGCGTCGCGCGGCCGACCGTCCACATTGCTCCAGCAAACACTGGCCCGTGTGTGTGTGTGTTTGCCCCGGTAATAATTGTTGCCACTCCACTGCCAACAGATACGTGATGCAATCCCCCAGACCTTACCTTCCCTTCCCTCCCCTTCCCATACCAAGCGTCGTCACTAATCCCTTATGCCATTGGTTTATTACAAACAGCATCGATGCTACTTTCAACTAAATTGAACTTTTGCCGTTCTGGAATTTTCTGTTCACAATGACCATTTCAATTACTTTTGTTGTAGCCCGCGTCTCAGGCGTCCGTGTACCTTCCACCTTCCCAATAAACCATTTTACGAGGCAGCATTCGTCATAGATCCCATCCCGCCGGCCCAAGTTTTAGGACCCACCTACAAATTTTATCTGGGCAGTATAAGTTCCTGTAACGACGTTACCTTTACACAAGTCGTTACATACTTTTACCCATCCTGACGTTTCAGCTAAATAAGTTGTTTATTTTCGTTAAAATTATTCGTGTTGGTCACTCCACACAAGAAACGTAATTGGTTGCTTCAGCATCGCAAAAAAAAATCCGGTCGACATTTTTCCGGTCTTGTCTTTTTTTCTAAAACATCTACTCACTCCTGCTTGAGCTTCCGGTGAAAGCATTTCTACTTCCTTAGACTAGAATTCAATGCACCTGTGATCAATTTACGCATTGTCCATTATTCACGTATTTCTAGAATTAGGTGTGAAGAATGTGATTAGTGAATTTGCAGGTGAGCGCAGCTTATGTTGAATCGGCCCTTGGACGTCGAATAGGATTAGCCCAGTAGTTAGAGTGCCCGCCCAGAAAACGGGAGGTCCGAGGTTCGACTTCCTGGTCCGGTCTACATTTTTCAGTTTTTGTCTATCTTCTAAAATATCTATACGCTCCAGCTTGAGCTTCCGGTGAAAGAACTTCCGCTTCCTTAGACTGAAAATATTAATTTGTTTGTGGTTTCCCTTATGTTATTTTTTTCCAGTTTCAAACTATTATTATTATATTTTCATTGCGCCGGGTTAAAACATGACGCGGCCACTTGTCTTGCATTGCGCATGCTGTTTGCAGGTGTCTATGAATTCTAGGACGGTTTAGACCCACAACAGCATTATATTGCCACGGTTCTGAAGGATAGTGACACACACACACCCAGAGGTTATAGACGTGCTTTAACAAGGCACGCACACCATACGTTGATACCCCTAAATGGATATAAGCTACAGTCAATAATAAAATAGCAGTTGATGCGAATATAAACACAAAAGAAAAAAAAGGTTCGCACTACGAAAGACTTTATAAATTCGTGGAATATTCCAGAAAGAGAACATTCTCGGAACAGAAAATACTAGAAATGAAAGGTAAATAAAGTTAACAAATAGAAAATAATTACGATGAGTGGGACTCAATACCGCTCAGTAGATTTCCCTTAGTCGCAATATTAAACAAAATTGAGTGTAAAATCACAACCACGTATCTGTATCTCCTCAGACTGTAACTTGACTCAGTAATTAAATTCAATACACAGTCTGTAAAATATAAAATCCCCTAAAGTTTATTTTAATCTTGCTTCTTTTTAAAAAAATAAAAATACTTCATGTATTGGTCATACATTAATATTATTTTACAGTTTAAATTATTATAATAAATTTTAATTATGTATTCATTTTAACATGTTTCGTCAGTATTAATCTTTTCATTTCTTTACATTTTATTATTATTTTATAAAAAAGTACTAATATTATCTGACATAGTAATATAGTTAAAACACTACGAATGGCCAAACGCAAGTTGTTTAAAAGTCTTTTGTTTATAATTGCCGTAATTTATTTTAATATAATTTAAAATTGACGTTATTCATATTGAAGTTGCGCAAAACAAGTTTTTTAAAATCGTTGTGAATATAATTTCTATCGTTTATATTATTTAATAACTGACTTTATGCCTTTTTTGTGTTTTATTTTTCTGTAGCTAATGAACTTTATATTCAGTTTGAAATACAGTAAAGGTAGAGCAATAGAATAATAGTAACTGTCAATTGAAACCTGAAATTTATTAAAGTGCAACCTTTATGAAACATTTTTCTTGATATTTGGAAAAATACTCAAACTGGTAAAACCTTATTTTGTTGTTGTTGTGGTATTCATTCCTAAGACCGTCTTAACCATGCTAACCTATCTTGCGCAAGACTTTCCATATCCGCATAATTAGTACATCCGAACATCCTCCCCAGTCTGCTTAGCACATTCCATCCTTTACCTCCCTCCCCTATTCTTACCCCATACACTTCCTTCTAATAATAATTTTACAACACCTGGCCTTTAATCTATTCCTTCTCTTGGTCAACGTCCTCCATATTGAATAAGAAGTTCTAGGGATTTCACTCGGGTTATGCCATTCATAAGCTACGACGTTTCGAAACGTCGTATCTTATGAATGACATAACCCGGGTGAAATACCGAGAACTTCTTATTCAGTCTATCCACCGAGAAAGCCTACATTCTCTAATGCCCTCCATATTGTTCACTATTCCCCCCTATTCTGTTAAGAACGTCCTGGTTACTGATTCTATCCAGCCATCTCATTCTCCTATAGCACCACATTTCAAAGGCTTCTTTTCTTTTCCTTTCCGATACTCCTATCGTTCACGTTTCGCACCCTGATTTTAAGGAATACTTATTCTTGTTCGGCTCTCCGTGCCAATGACGTCACAAACACCTAAGGCCCATGCCAGGGACCTTTGTGATGTGAGGCAGCGACGCTAGCCACTACACCACAGGGGGTCAGTGACAATCACTACTTATCGTACTTCAAAATGATTTAAGTTTAATTAAGGCCAAAAACAGAAAAGTTAGTGAAACATAACAAACTATAAAGTGAAATCAACTTCATGTTTCGGTCCTGATGTTTCACTAATTTTTTTGTCAATTTTTTTATTTACAGACATTAATAACTATCATACACTATAAATTTAAGTGAAGTTAAATGTAGAGACGTTTCCAACAGTTGAATTTTGTTCTATTACCTTCGATAGCCTATTTATTTCTTATGGTTCTGTTTCTTATAAGCTTTCTAATTTCCATAATAAATTTTTTTCATATTTTTAATTTATTAACGTCTATTATTATTTTTATTTTATCTGTACGTATAAGTAACAATTAATTGAATGCCTGTAGGGATGTATTAACTATTTGAATATTACCGTCGTTAATTTTAACTAAAATTGTTTTATTTTATTGGCACAGACAGGAAATTCTAGACTTAATTGCTTCAATAACCACAGATGGTTGTGGGGAGGGGGGGAGGACAGGAATTAGGAAGACCTGGAAGGCACTTCTGCCGCTTACATTCGGCGATGCGTAATTTTGGAGAACTCATCTCGTTTATTGGTGGTAAGGAGGAGAAATACGCCGAGTGGAACATCTGCCTCGGGCACAAAGGGACGAGTAGAGAAGCAGCGGAAGAAATTAATTTTTTTAATAGCCTTCGTCTTCCTTCTTCCCCTCCAGTCACAGACCCGAAAAAGAAATGTGATGTGTTCTTTTTTTTCCTTCTATTTGCCGAGGAAAAACAATCGACGGCTTATCCTGAGGCACTCGAAGAACCGATGGAAATGAAACGCAGACTGAACTCGTTTAGTAAAAGATGTTTCCGTATGTTGACCCCACAAAAGTGCATAAATCAGGCCACCGATTAAACCACAAGAAAATGAACCATCGAACATTTAAAGTTCCTTACTTTCATTTAAGAAGCGTTACTATGATGTATTTGGATTGTATAAAAACTTTATCGAAGGTTTTTCCAGGTAGGATGCCCAAGAATTGTTTTTTCCAACCGGTGATTTGACCCAAGTGGTGATCACGTGAAACATCTGGACATTCACAACCTCAACATGCCATAATAATAGTAACATATTATGAAATATTGCCTTATATTGCTATCTTGATGCCTAGATGTCGCTGTGAAAGGGCGTCGAAAAAGTATTATATGAATTTTTAAATATATTTTACGAAAAATAGAATATTAAAAATTGAAAACTATTTATGAAGACGGACTCCCATGTCAAGTATGGAAAGTAACACCCTGAATCTATGTAAAACGAGCGTTTCATTTAATTAATACAGGGCAAAAGTAAGCTCGGTTTCATGAAACATGTTTCTCCAGGGTGCACCGGGCCTAACTCGCAGTTTCTAGTTACCTGCATGTGAATGGCTTTAATTAAAACATTGGGATATACAGACTATACATCCCTTGGTCACCCCATAAATTGAGAACGACTTTACCGATTTCATTCATATTTTTAAATTTTATAATACTCTGTTCAACGTTCTTACGGAAAGCAAAATTTATATAATTGCACATAAAATTGGAAAGTTTCAGAAAACTTAACTTACATCCGCGCGTTTGTTTCTCCAATGTGAATGCGGGTTTTATTCTTTTCATATGTTGTGTTCCCAACCGGATCTACGGATTTCAATGAGAATTTCAAGGATTGTATCAGGTATTTAAAATTAAAGTTTCGTGTATGTGTCGTATGTGGCGTAAAAGTTAACTGCGAGTTAAAACTCCTATTACCCGCTCCTATACCAATTATCGCACTTACTGTGTTATTATAAGCGTGTTTAAAGGTTTATGATCGTGTTATTTATTGTTGGTGGTAGTGAGGTGGTGTAAAAATTTAGGTTGATGTGCGTGTAACGCAAGTCGAGTCCATAATGTTCGAGACAATGAGACTGAAGTAGAGAGTAAGAAGCGTTTGGAGGCAAACGGAATGGGAATTTCTCAAGCAGGATCTTCCACAGCTCCGGAAGAACCCATACCGTCGGGTTCAGGCGACAGGTGACAAAAAAGACGGGCAAACGTAACAAGTACCTATGAACGGCGACTTCCCCAGGGGGAGGGATGGAATTGGTGGAATTTTTATATGTAATAAAAGCTTATAATTGAGTCGAAAAACAATTCATAAGGTTAATTACTTTTATAGTGTTTTCCTCTACAATATTTGTGTATAATTTTCCCTTTTAGCATGGAGGTTGGTGGGGGGTGGAAATGAGCCACATGAAAATAACAAGGAAATTATCAACTTTGGGCTCTAGACCGGTGTAAAGGGGGGTCTCTGTGTTACATTATGTCCTTTACTATGCGATTAAAGTCAATCTTCATCCCTTAAGTGGGAAAGAAATTTCATTCTATGAGACTACTGAAAGTATTTCCAGTCCTGTTGTGGTGTCGGGAGTATTTTTGACTGTCGAGATACTGGGAATATATTTGAGGTTCATATTGTTCGTTTTCGATGCCGGTTTATTTATATGTTGAATAAGAATTAAATAATGTACCTGGATAATATAAATAAGAACCCGGGCAACGCCGGGACTCTACCTAGTTAATAATGAAACTATGGATTACATAACATTTTAGGAACCAAAGTTTTTCTACTTGGCCGAAAGATAATTTTTTGAGAGAATAAAAAATAATAATATTATTATTATCAAACAAATTGACGAACTTGTACTGACTTTATTATAAAAATTACTAGTAACAACGATTCGGCTTGTTTTTATGCCTTCTTCAGGTTTTTTCCTCCCACAACAATGTCAAAACATAACAAATTAATTATTAATAATTACATGTGGAAAATGAGTTGAAGTGTTACTTGTTGCCTCGGACCTCTGATGTATTTTTGTGATGTTTCGAAATGGTTGTGGGAGGAAAACCTGAAGAAGGCATAAAAACCTGCCGAAACGTTGTTAAGAGTAAATTTATATAATAAAGTCTGTACAAGGTCATCAATTTGTTCAATTATATACAACAGACGTTTAAGTTAAACCTTTTAATATTGCCATTATTCAAGACCTGCAGTGATGGCAGAGGACTGCAGACACGTAGACTCGGGTTCGAGTCCCTTCCGACGCAACCGTTTTTATTTGTTTAATTTATTTACATTGTTTGCCTTTAGTTTCTAGTATTTTCTGTTTCTAGAATGTTCTGCTTCTAGAATATTCCATGTTTGTATAAATAGGACTGGATTCCAAATCGGAGTCAGTCTTAAGCAGTACGAGCTTTGTACAGCACTTCGCCGTTGATTAAACGCTTATAACCTCTATGTGTGTGTGTTATTGATTCTCACGATCCCTAAGACACGTGACAATATTATTATAGTTGTTGTGAAGGGAAATGGGTCCAAGTAGAGTTTTAGCTTCATAATCGGGATTAATGAGAAAACGTCTTCGCCGCTGAACTGACAATAACTCATTGGAATTGGTCTGATCTTAAAAGAGCTGTAATGGACGGTTAAACGAATGGAGAGTAGTAAAAGAAAATGACAGACATTTCACGTATTCTGAATTCACAGAAACAATGAAGATACCTTTCGGCTATTTGAACTGATTCTCGGGAGGAAATGCTCTGAGGTGAATCGTGGGGCTCCCGTATGAATAGTTGAGTGTTTACTGGACTCGGAGGGAGAAAAATATCCAGTTGAGCAAACACGCACGCCAAGACACACAGAAAACGGACGGAAACGCATCCAGCAGAGGTCTCGTCTCGTCTCTTCTCTCCAGAGGCAGATAACTAACTGACCGCCCGCCCGGAAGGCAAGCAGGGGACACGACGTATTTAGGGCTCGGTTGGCCAATGTTGCCGCTCGGAAAAAAAATATCTCTTCTCAGATTACTGGAAAGTCGTTTAAATGCTCCATACAAACTGTTTAACTTTGGCTCAATAGCACTTCATCATCCTGTTCCAGGTCAAGGTCGTCGCAATTTCATTTTAAGGGGCTCTATAAAAATATTATTAATAAATATATATTCATAATACTTCCCCATGCTTAGTTCCTAATTCCGAAATCTGTTTCAATCTACCTTGTGCACCTTCATTGAAAGTAATTACGGCAAAGTTTGTTTCAATTTTGACTACTGTCTCACCACAAAATCCAGTTTTTGAGTTCAACGACTGACTCATTGACGTTTTGTGTGTACGTTCTCACACACCTGTTTAGAAGCTCTGAGGAAACTAATTTTCGGAAGACTAGTTTTATTGCGTTCATTACAGATTTGGGAAAAGTGTGTTTATAGTTGGCCACTCTACCTGCAATTGGCTGCCTTTAGCGCATAAACAATGCAATGGGTTTGCGTCTGATGAGCATTTATGATACCAAATGGCCCATATAGCCACGTTCATCTCACTTACTTAATTATTATTTCCTCTAATAGCATTTCCGTTGTCTTGAGTAAGTGTCAGTCGCCATTTTCCACTGCACTTGACTTTTAAATTACTTTCCAGTATTCTGCCATTTAAATCACCACTCGACAACTACTTAAGACATCGTGTTAAGTTTTGCAGAAAAATATCTAAAATAACTAATCAATAAAATAAAAACTAAATTAAAAATTTGATTTTTGTTGGAGGTCTTAAGCTGTATGATCCACATTGAGGGACACGGGGACTGAAATTTTGGCCAAAACCTGAAAAAAAAAGATTTTATAATTTTTTTCATATTATTTTAAATCCTATAAATTCTGTAAACTGATAAACAAAAGACGGAAGGTGTAGTATATATGCTGCAGGACAATTTTAATTAATATTTTTGATTGTTATTTAATAAATTGTTACCGTGTTTTTCTTAGCTTCATGATTTCTGGTATGCGTCACAAATATTAAGATATCCTCTTCATTCTTTTTGTACATAATCTACATGCTAATACCTTCAAATAAAAATATTTTTAATTGTTAAGTAGTTGTTGAAAAAAAAATTAAAGGGCTAATTATTTTAGTAAACCTATGAAGGTCTTTGTAAAAAGTATTTATTTTCCGCTGACAGTTTTATTAAATTTCAAAAATAATACTGATTCAAGTGCGTAACGCAAGGAATATTTTCAAAACTGCGAAGTTTTGTATATAGTTTTCAAAATATCTCAACGAATTTACAAAAACAAAGTTTTGTAGACATGTGCGGTTTTTACACACATTTAAAATTTCAGCTAAGTAGCAATTCATTTAGAGGAATTTAAAATTTCAGTCCCTTAACACAAAATGTTGTCGCGTTCAAGAAAACAGAGAACTGATTTTATTTCAGGTGTGGCTGCTGATAATTTAGCAAGTGACGTGGGATCATTTTGAGATTTTATGAAATTGTAGTTAATGAAAATTCATGAAATTGCAGACATCATTCGTCTAGGGATATTGCATCTTGTTCTCTCTTTATAGTCATTTTGCGCTGCGTCACATATTTGTATGAAAGGAAAAAAAGGGGGGAGGGAGGAAACGCGCATGAATAAGTCCGCTGAAAACACAGAGTGCAGGCAGGGAAAAGCTGAAAACAACAACATGAATAGATCTTTGTTGAAGAAAGGAAGGAAAGAAGTCGGTGGTTGTTTTGCATGCATGAACCAACAGCCTATTGTTAGTTGCATTCACTCATTTACTTCCTTTCCCTCTCCACGGCAACCTGTGGCGTCCACTTAAGGAAAACAAGACAACACGGCAACACCGCAAATCCAATAAAGTCGTCGCTCGGAAAGACCGTCTGTCTCCAAATTAAAAGACACGCTCCTTTGTCTGATCCTACGTCATTCCGTGCCTCATCTTACAACATCAAATAAAATACTTTATATATTATTTTTATTTCACTTCAAAGGGAGAATATTTAATTCGACAGTAACCGAGTCAAGATTTCTCCCGATGCAATGAATCGGCCTAAAACTTCCCGGAGCGAAAATATCTCCTTTACTTTAACGGGCACGGGGACCGAAATTTAGGCGAAAATGTGGAACAAATCGATTTTTTAATATATTTTCATATTAATATGCCTACAAATATTCATTAAACTGAAAAAACAGAAGCTACCAAACTAAAAAAAAGGTGTAACATATGCTGCAGGACAATTTTAATTAATATGCTTGATTCTAAATCAATAAATGACTTTTTTCCAGATAGATTGTGTTTTTCTCAGCTTCATGATTTATGGTACCAAAAACCTTCTAAGGATTACAAATATTAAGATATTTTCTTCATTATTTTAGTACGTAATTCACAAACTAATACCTACAAATAAACGCATTGGTTTTATAACAGTTCAAGTAGTTTAGGTGAAAAAAAACTTATTTGTTCCCCACAATTTTAATCAATTACAAAAATAATGCTGACAATTGATAACAATGGTCAGCCCCTATATATTAATGTGAAAAAGATAAAATATATTCAACTAAGTAACGCAAAAAAAACATTTTCAAAAGTGGCAAATTTTGAAAATCATTTTAAAAATATTTCAAAAAATTAAAAACATTAGCAAAAAAACAATTATATGACAAAAATATAATTATACTCGTGACGTTTCCGTCACCAATTGGAGGACCTTATCAAAACTGGATCAGTGGTCGTCCTGTTTTGTTCACTTGACAAATCCACTATTGGTGGAGGAATCGTTGTCAGTTTAATAATACTTTTGTCGTATAATTATTGTTTTATTAAAAATTATGAACGGACATAGTATTTATCATGATGAAAAATATTCCTTTATCACCGTTGTATATTTTCTGAAGTTCCAAATAAAGCGGAAATATATTAAAACAATCTTTTGCGCTCAATAATACAAATATATGTCAGTCGTAAATTTATAAATAAGTAAAACATTCAATATGTCAGATTTATAACATAATTTATTAAGGATCTCTACGACGTTTCATCCAGTTTTTTGGACTTTAGGCACATGATAATCAGTTTCCAACAACGGTTAACTTATAATATCATAAGTTTATTTAATCGGAATAGCGTGTGCAGAATTTAAAGTGAAGTCTAAAAACAATATAGATTTAAATAAAAATATAGGAACTTAAAGTCGTGTTCCGAACTAATGTTAATAAAGTTTATATTAAATTGGTTCTGATTTTTCGTCTGAATTATAATCTATTTATTAAATAGTGCTTAAAATCTGTTTTTTTATTGTTTTCTTTTCTGTATTTTTCTTCTATCATTGCTACAATTGGTATGTGTTAGGGGTTTCGGGATATCATTGATGCAGTGCGAGAGTAATAGAATGTAAAAACATATTCCCGCCATATTGCGAGGAATTAAATATGGCGGACATCCCTGTATTCTGCCTCTCTAATTGCACAAATTTTAAGGAACTTGATTTTTTAATATGATTTTTTCCGTGTTTGTGCTGGGGTATTCTTACCCCACCTTTTGCTTTGTATAAGGAAGATTTCTGTTTATTTTTTCTTGAGAGAAGTGAGAGTGTTAGGTTTTATTCTTTACTGAATCGTGAAAGTGATTAGTCTTCCAATTTAAATTATCCTGTTCTTATTGAGAAGCCTCGTTATAAGCATTTACGTGCTGCCGTGTTACACGTAATCGCTCATTCACCGAGTGGCTCGCTGAATGGGTTTTTGCTGAAAGAAGGCAAATTACTTTACATTTGAACGGCCTGAAACGGCGATAGAATTTAATTAATTACAAGGGCTAACTAACACCGCCGCCTAAGACTTTGCAAAGCGCTTTTACAAGGGGGAAGCCAGACTAAACTCCATCGTCAAACGAAAACGAACTCACAACTCACAGTTACTCCAATATCTCAAACAAATGTTTTATTTTTTGTAAAAAATATCTAAAAGTAGATTACATACGAGGTGTCAAGTAATTTTGGCAGGTCTTATCACAGAGTAATATTGGCCCGTTTATGTAAATAATGGTAGACTAATACGAGTGTGTCGGTTATCTCTGTCGTGTGAACGAAGCTCTAAACTGCCGCAATAAATATGTCTGATAAGAATCCCCTCTCTTTGTGCACAAGGCGGGGAGAGAGAGAGAGCGAGTCTCCTCTTCCTCCTCCTCCTAATATATCAAAAACGTTTTCATCTCCTGGGAAATGGGCTGTGAAGCTCTCCTCGTTGAAAGGGACACCTACCTGCCTATTCTTGCCATCCTCGGGGCGGGTTTGTGATGATACATCGGAAGTCCTTATCAGTTGAGTTGTGCTGCGCTGCTTGGAGCGCAAATGTCAGCCAAGAGTTGAAGGGGAAATGCCATTCGCTGCAGAGTTTCTGTCTGGCCCCCAAGGGGTTGGTTGACCCGTTATTATCCGCCAGGAATTAGCTTCCGAACCGTGGTTGCTCCTGATTTTCCCGGCCTGCAGCCAACGGACTCGCTTCATTCCCATCAATTGTCGTCATAGCTACAGAGGCGACACCTACTTACTCCATTTTCATTAATTCTCTGTACCGTTTCAGTGACTACACACTACGTTCGTATTCATTTAATTTCCCCCCCCCCCAAAAAAAAAGGCAAGGAGTGCATCAACTCGTGTAAACGCAAAGAAATTAGCGGATAAACAAAACATTTCTCATAGAAACGTGATGATTATAAACGTACAGTAAATTAAAGTGTACAATAAATAAAAAGACGGCCAATAAGTCAGCATATAAGTTTATCACTATTTATTCAAAAGTGACGTTCCGTCTCCTTTAATTATAATGTTAATATTACAAGAAATTAAGTATGGGTTCTGTGATACAATTTTTTAATTTATACATAAAAAATGGTTCAAAATGTAGCAATTCATCATATTTTCTCCTTGACTCTCTCAGTGGAAAATTTTATTAAATGTACATGTGAAGAATTTAGTGTCGCGGACCATCTGCAGCGACGGTTACGGCCGAGGTGATGTAGTAACAAATGAGTGCTATAGGGAATTAAATTTTAACAATTGAGAAGAATATTAAAAATTTATTTTAAATTTATATAACTGAATATAATTATTTATAAATTAAAAAAAGAAATTACTGCAACGTAAATTTTGTTCAAATTATTCGTGTCGTCTTTAGCACTGATTGTTGCATGAGGCTGATGTACTACATTTCACTCACAATTCTCGACAAGTAATTTTTTTCTTAGTCTAAAATTTCCACATTTTGCCAATGGAAATTTTGAAAATTAAGATGTCTGTGATTGGACACAACTGTGCACTTTTGAATGTCTAATTTGATGTTTTTTTTATGTTCTTTAATGCGAGTTTTTAAAGCTCTTTTTTTGTCCGATATACAATGCGTTACAATCTAAACAATTAATTTTGTAGATAACATTATTTCGTTCCAGAAAGTTAATTTTGTCTTTAATATTTTGAATAAAATTTGAATTATTTAATGATATACACCGAGATTATGGAACAAGTCAATTTTTTGTATTCCTGAATATGTAAATTTTTGATACCAATTGTTTATAATATTTTTTATTTTAAATCTTTTTCAGACAATTAAGAGTTATTTTGTTCTAGTTCATAAGTAAAATTTAAATTTAGATGATGAATATCGAAAATTTAGCTTAAATTATCTGATTCAGTTATTGTAATGATGCAAAAAATATCATAAACGTATCTGAAGTACGTTAATGGCTTTAAAATTTAATAATGAGATACATAAGGCTTCCAAATCTCTCTTCACAATCTCTGGAATGAAAGGGGACAAAGTATTTCCCATTGGAGATCCACTTTTTTGGTGATAATATGAATTATTGAATGAAACATAAGTTGAGCATAAAATTAAATATAGTTAAAGAAGTACATCAGACATATAAATGCTACTGAGACATGAAAAATTGTTTTCCCATCGTTTTTGAAACTTTCTATAATTAATTCTTTAGGTAATGAATTGAGCAGGGAAACAACATCTAAAGAAACTAAAATATGATCAGTACGTACATTTATATTTTTTAAGTTCTCAATTAATTGTAATCAATTTTTAACAGAAAAATAATTTAACAAATTATACAAAATAGTTGAAATTTAGTGTAGGGGACTATTTGTTGAAGCTACTATAACTTTGAAAGATAAAATAGGTTTGTGAATTTTGGGTAGAGCGTAGGCAGGCTCTTGCTATGTTAGCTGAAGTAACGAATAATGACCTGAAGACTTTATTGCCCATATGATTATTATCTTTAAAATTCTTAGGATGAATATTAATGACTAAATTAATAACATTATAATTATGTATTTCATAAAATTTTTCCTTTTGGTTTATTTGTCATTATTCAGATTCTTGCACCTCATGTGAGCTCTGCTTTATCTTGGATTAATTTTAAGTATTTGACTGTCGAAATGACTGGGCAATTCGCAGTCCCGTAGTGTGGTTTGTTGTGTTCTGTTTTTTGGGCTCTTCTGTCAGCTCGGTTGATTTTAAACCTAATTTGAGCGTCACACGCCTTGTTGAGGACGCATTTAAAATACAAGACCTTTGCGTTTATTTGAGTCACTGTCCACGTACTTGTAACTCATGTAAACTCTGCATTTTCTTGGATTTGTTTCTAACTATATTTGACTGTCGGACAATTCGCGGTCCCGTAGTTATATTTGAGTGGTGTTTTGCATTAATTAACTTTATATCAGTAGCGGGCACTTGCCGTACACTGTGTTAAGAGTTGCTTATTGTTTATTTCTCTTCCTTCTTAGCTTGAAAAATCCGTAACGTGAATTCTGACGAACAATATATCACGTACCTCTTAATTATCTCATACTAATTTACTGTTTTAAGGATTTTCCGTAATTAAAGAATCGGCATAAAAATCTGCACACCATGATATAATTAATTTTTAATTATTTAAATAATTTTCAAAAAGGGCGAATTTGTAGTCTAAATGAAAACAATGTAGGAGAAATGTGGAGTTAAGTTTGAGACAAGTTCCCCCTCACTCATTGGACTACTTTGGACCGAGCAATATTATAAATCAGGCGCAAGAAGGGGAGGAGAAAATGGAAGCTTGCGATTTCGATCTTTAGTCGCCGATCCAGACCGAAGGAGACAGACAGAGAGGGGTGGAGAGAGAGAGAGAAGTGAGTCGCGAAAGTTGTGTCTGAGGGTGGAAAATTGACGAAGACTTTCGGCGCCCGCCAGGTGTAGCGACTGTGGCGCCTTTGTTTACCAGCGTCGCCGCCTCCACAGTCGTCGTAAGATTGAAACTACATCAGCTCTTCAGGTGACGTCACTTGGGTAGATGCGGTGGAAAATTTTCTCTGTAATTTTAACACAAGGAAGGAAATTCCCGGAAAACGGGAGGTCCAGGTTTCGACTCCCTGGTTCGGTTGATATTTTCAATTCTTGTCTTTCTCCCTCATTACCTATACGCTCTTGATTGAACTTTTTTTCAGGCATTTCTACCTCTTTTGGCCTTCTCTGTAATATTAACAAAATGAAAGAAATTCTGTGGACACTGAATGTCGTTGTTGTGGTATTCAGTAATCAGCCTGGTCTGACGCCATCCTCCATGCCGAAATAACTTGAGCAAGCCTTTTTGTCTGCATGACTTGCACATCCCACATCTTCCCTAATCTGCTTAGCGTATTCCATGCTTTGATATCCTCTAATGTTAATTCTACAAGATCATCATATCTTAAAACTTGGCTTATTAATCTATACCTTCAAAGTCCACTTTATTGTTACTTTTTCCTCTATTCTGTTTATAACTTCCTCGTTGGTAATTCGATCCACCTCATCTCATTCTCCTATAGCACCACGTTACAAAGGCTTCTATTCTTTTCCTTTCCGCAACTCCTATCGCCCACATTTCGCACCCATATAACGCTATGCTCCAAAGGAATATTTTTAGAAACGAATTTATAATATTCACACTTATATTACCCATAAGTGAATTCCTCTTTTTCGCGAAAGCCTTCCTTACCTTTGCTATCCTACTCTAGTTACCACGCGCTTCCCAAAGAGCATAATTCCTTAACTTTAAAATATCCCTTCTCAATCTAAAATCCTTCGTTATTGCACTGTTTCCCATACTACAGTCCATCACATTGGTTTACCCTCTATTAATCCTCTAATTGAAATCTTTCTCCAGGGCCACGTTCATGCCATTTATTATGGTTTTCAAGTCTTTTTCAGACTTTCCTAATACTACAATATCTTTGGTAAAGCGTAGGGTTTTTATTTCGTTTACTTGCAGTATGATTCCCTTTCCATATTCCGTTTTAACTTGCTTCTTCACATGTTCTATATGTAAGTTCAACAGCATGGGCGACAGACTGCATCCTTGTCTTACTCCTTTCTTGATTAAGGCTTTCTTTTCTTGATCTTCTATTCTAACTACTGCTGACTGTCTTCTGTAGAGGTTATGTATAACCGTCCTTTCTCGATATTTTATTCCAGTGCTCTTCAAAATCCTAAATAGTGTGTTCCAGTTCACATTATCAAACGCTTTTTCTCAATCTTCAAATGTCATGGACGTTGGCCGGGTTTTCTTATCATGTTTTCTAAAATTAGTTGAAAAGTCAATAAATATTGCTTCTCTTGTCCCCACATTCTTCATAAAAACAATTTGATCTTCTCCTAACTTGCATTCTAATTGACGTTCCATTCTGCTATACACTACTTTCGTTAATCGCTAAATATTTTTACTGAAATTTAAAATCAATCCGTAATTTATATAATACACTACTGGTGGAATTTTGAGTTTGCAATAACCAGAGTAACAAACTTTCATAGTATTAAATGCATTACATGTGGTCCTTTCCATTGTGAACCATATGAGGAACGCCTGACTCGCGTATTACTATTTTACTCCTCTAGATTTTAAAAACGACCATAGACAAATTTTTAATTATATTTAGAAAATTCCGAGTTATTGTAAAATTATTTGGGTCGGAGAGTGTACGATGTTTATTTGTCCCGTCCAATCCTCAAGAGGGCGAGAGCGAGAGCGAGGCAGACTGGAGCTGGAGCTGGAGCTTGCTAGCAGTTCCGGGGAAGGAAGTTGAGTTTGTTTAGTGAATCGATTCACCAGCGCCTTCTTTCCCAGTAGCAGTTTAATGAAGGCCGTGGAACACAGAGTAAAGATTCGAGGACGACGGCAAAAGTACGTTCCTCTTCAAGACGAAAACTCACAACAATTATCCTTTCCTACTCTCATCAACGATTACTACGAAAAAAAAACTGGTTTCATATCAAAGTATTTATTTAAAAACGGAAAATAGTTATAACATTTTTTTGTAAAAGAAATACAAATAAGGGTTTTTGGTTGTCATTTGGATTACAAGTGAGTTCTCAGAGCAGTGCACTTAAATGATTTGTTTACTTTTCAGTGGAAAAATTGTCCAAATTTATTCTGTTGCACCTCGAGGTTTTTAGCTTTTACTCTATTATTTGTTCATCCTAATTTCCGTTTGTATTATGTGAACAAGTTTCAGATTTTTATCTAGATGCCCAACAGAAATGTAGCGTCTCAGATTTTGTAATTTTTTTAAAGGGGTGTGATTTGTAAAGGGAACGCCAGTTACCAATGATAATTTATATAGAGTAACTAGACTATTGTGAGTAAAAGCACGGAAGCTATTGAGGAACCAAAACTGCTAAAAATTAATTTTAGGTTATTAAATATGGGTTTAACTGGTAGGTCTAAATGTACTGAACACGATGCAGTTTATTTGTGAAAGGATACGTGAACACAGTCGTGCGTGGATAATTTAGAAACTCGTAGATGCTTGCAAACGCGAAAAACGGTGGCTTAAGAGCGCTACATCAAAAGGGGCGGCCTTTTTTGACCCGGGCACAATATAAATGAAACAGAATTAGTTTTGAACTGTTAAAACACGAGGGAATGTACAAACAAAATATGAATTTTTTCTGAGATGTTGCAGGAACCAATTTCCTTTTTCCTGGACCACTTGGCTTGCTCTGCTGCAAACGTGAATATCCGAAGGGTTAAGTGACTATGGAAATTAATGAAAGAAATGTTGTAGACCCCTGGAGGTGGAGTCTCAGGTCGCTGAACCGCGTTCCCTCCCGTGCAACTGACAGTCGCTCGCTTCTCCCGGAAGTAGATTCGCAGCTTTGTAATTTATTTCCGCCGTGCAGGAAGGATTGGGCGCTTATTCTGGAATAGCTATTCCCCGCTCCTCTGAGGGAGACGCGAGCCAGCCAATTCTCCGCCTCTTTCTTCCTTCCCCGTCAATATGTCCGTCGTCAGCATTTATCTAAATTCCGAACAATATACGTTCCCTCGGAAGTAAGAAAGGAATATGAAAAATCCGTTTCCATTGTTGAGATGAACAAGAGGATTGATCGTCTCCAAACGATCCACTCTCAATAATCCTTTATCCCGTTCTTCATTAACGCAATCAGTCTTGAGTCTGTAAAGACAGAAATTAGAATTAGATGTATGTAATTATAATAGTTATTAATGTCTGTAAGTTTAATTTACCTTTAAATAAGGCTAAAAGCAGACAATAAGTAGTGAAACATAAACTGTAATTCAACCTCAAGAGGGTCCATATCAGGACATGTAGTTGATTTTAAATTACAGTTTATGTTTCGCTACGTTTTGTCTGTTTTTGACCTTATTTCAACTTATGTATGTAATTACCCTATTTCAATCATAGTTTCAGAAAAAATTATAATTATCGTTCTTAAAGCTTAAGAATATGAATGTAATAAGAAGTAAAAATTTTTCGACTATTCCAGACTTTATTTTTAACAGTTTCGAAGGAGCGGAAAAAAAACCCACTACGTTTGGTTTCTTATTTGTAACTTCGACAGGTTATTATCCTGTGGAGAAACATTGATAAACCTCGTGTTAACAAGGAAAAATTTACAATTTTTTAGTAGTAGTATAGTACGAAACAAAAAAATGATAAGCAACTGAAAACACTAGCCTAATTATCAAGTGTCAATTTTAAGTACCCTTTTTATAAACCAAGCCACAAATTTTACAAAATGAAAATTTTCCCTGTGTTAATCAGTCACATTATTAACCAAAACTGTAATTTAATTTTGATTTCAAATTTATTAAGCAGGAGCTTTTGGCATTGCTATAGTCATATACAAAATTCAAATACACTTTTTTTAAAACATTACAATTTTTATGGATTTTTTAAAAATTATAACAATATAAAACAAATTAGGTGTATTTTAATGATTTAATGTTAAAAATATTTTATTGTATATCCCATCTCCAAGGGAAAACGTTATCCCACGTGATGTTTGTTCCGCCAATCCTCATGAGTCCTTCGTCAAGCGCGGGAAGTTTTCCATGACACAGGGAAGTGTCCTTCGGAAACTTTGAAGGGTGAATGGTGCTTCAGAAAAACAAGCTTAGTATTATCTATCGTCAAACATGTCCCCCGTCCGTCAGCCCTGTGCCGGGAAAAACCATTCTTACCTGCCTGTCGATGGTTAGAATTTTCTTGCAGAATTTTTATATCCTTTAAAAATCCAAAAATTCGAATAAAACTGGGGAGTGGTCCTACTGCGCTACAATGTATAAACCTTGAATGTCTTTTCAAATTCAATATCTACATTCCTTAGACTTGTCTAAGTTTCTTCTGGGCCTTTGATAAGTGGCTGATATGTTCCCCTCATGATTGGTGAATACCCTGAGAAAATATTTTGGATTGAGCATCTGTTTACGCGAGTTATTGTCTCTTCAATCGAAGGTTGGTACCTTCTTTGACTACTGAAATATGTTGATTGTTGTCATAAGCAGTGGATGTGGCTGGAGGTCCTTCTGTTTGCTTGTCACTGAAGTGGTAACGCTGTAACATGTCGCAAACAGATACAAAGTGCCATCTGTCGGTTTATCGAGTCCTTTGACTGTAGCTCACGTTCTTTCTCTTCAAGGGACAGTGTGATGTTGCACAGGACCTGTTGCTTGACGTCGGAGGAGGAAGTTGAGTTGTCCAGTTCCCATGGAGCTTGTGGTGTGGACTCTTTCCCAATTACTTGGCGTTAGTCACTCGTCACCCGCATGAAACATTCATTAGCGTCGGAGCACTAATTAGAGAATGGGTTGCCCCCCTCCCCCTCCCCTACGCCCCCTCACAACGATCCATACCGATGCGTTTGCATTGCTGTCCTGAGTTCCCTCAACAACAACATTCCTCCGTCGGAACAGAAAACCAAACCCCTGCATAATATTTTTAATATTTGATTATTTTCTAATCCCTTTTCTGTTATAAATTGTGATCACATTGCGTTTAAAATAATGTAATTAGAATGTAGATATATGCATATTAAAAACTGTTTATTGAGTAATAATAAGTGCAATCAGCTACTCCGGAAACAAGTAGATAAAGAAAAATTGCTTCCACAGACGTTATAATGCAATTGTTGTTTCTACAAATTTCAATGAAAAACGGTTCGCTTGTAGTATAAGACAATAAATATTTTCTACGATTGATACAATTATTTAAAATGTTATTTATTATCTGAGTATCGATACCCGCGGCTACATCCGCGCGGAAATAGTTCTATTTATGTTACACTAAAAACGAAACAACAGGTACAGAATTTTGATAAAGTTGAATATATAAAAGTACGGTATCATTTATTTATAGCCTTATAACTCGCAGTTGGTTTTGAACAGATCTCGCAATCATACGTTTCGGAGCCAGTAAAAATGAGCAGTTACTAAAAATTAAAATTTACAAGACGCGACATATAAAAAACCTAATTACGTATCCAATTAAATGTATAAATGTTAAAATCAAATTGAAATGAAGAGTTAAGTTAATATAATTATTGTAATTGTTTCTCGTTTTTCTTTCAGGGCTATAGAAATTTTAAAGGACTATGATATATTATTTTAGATTGGGATTATTTTTGTTTAAGTAATTTCATATCGTGTCTGCTACCGGGAAATTGAAGACCATCAATAAATACAATAAGTTTATTTTTCTCTGGGATCAGCCCTATGCCAACAATAGCTTAAATTCAGCGCGAATCCTGCTACAACAATAGATGAAAAGAGAAAGCTCGCCTTCCTCCTCTTTTTCTCTCTCGTGCTGCCAAAAGTACGCTTTTAACAACACAGTAAGTGGAATGAATGGTATAGGAACGCTTAATGAGACATACCTCGCATTTGTTTTTCTCGCTGGATTTCGCGTGGCAAATCAATGGATTTATAAATATTTATTTTAATATATAATGTTTCTTTCACGTTGCGAAATAGTTTCTCGGAATCCTGAAATAAACTAGAAAGCATAATTCAAGGGCAATGAAACTATTTTTCTTCGGCTATATTGAATTATCCATATATTTTATTAATGAACCGGCTGCAATACAACTTTTTTGTAAATCTACAAGATTAAAAAATTGATTTCTAAAAACTGTGGAGTGAAATGGTTAAAGCAGACCATCTAGAGGGAAGCTTGGAGCGTTAATTACTCCCCTCCAATCTTCCTCTTGTGCTATCACGAAAAGATGTGCACGGTTATTCCACTCGTCTAATAGGAATGTGAACAGAATGTACGATCTGCGGTTATTTATTATAACACACACCCACGACAACCACATAATTAAATATTATACCTAAAATACTAATATAATAAGATGGTCGGGTACTTTTTCCATGTCCTCTATCCTTGACATTGATGATGCTGATCCGGTGAACTTGTAAAATTCTTCTTAAATTCGGGATATTCGGGCAGTAACTACGGGAGAAAATAAATGTAGTTAGTTGTCATTATTCTACCATGTACACGAAATATAGACAAAGGAACTTCAAAATTTTCTCCTGTTTCATATTTAAACTCTTTGATTCTTGAAACGGAAGGAAGGTGGACAGTAACATTTATATTTTGGTTTGAGAATTATTTTATATACATCAATAGTCCATTATTTATTTATAAAATTATTTACGACATAATTAGCCTGTTTTCTATTACATCTATAGCAGGCCTTATCTTCACAAACTTACAAGATTGTGTTACAAATATACTTATATTATTATTTTTTACAGTTAGACTACCAATAAAAGTCTTTCTTTCAAAATCATTAAATTCTAATAAATTAAGGGCCAAAGATTTTATTTAAATAAAACACAATGGCCAAAAGTCATTAATGGAATTATTTAATTTTAAAGCGTTCCGTTCCCCAACTATCCGGACTTTTTCAGATCTTTAATTAAATTATTACGAAAATACGTGCTGCTGCTGCAACGTACGGGACCGAATAAGTAAATAAATTTAATTAATCGGACTACATAAAACACACAGAATCGCCAAACGTTACAAATGAAATAATTTAATTCGAAAGCGTTTCGTTCCCCAACTGTAGGAACCATCACAGTTCATTAATTAAAATATAATCAAATTTTCATGTTTTTACTGCCGAAATTTATATATATATATATATAGTATCACAGTAGGACCCCTACCTATTTTTGTTCAAATTTTTAGAATTTTAAAGTATGTGAAAATTCAGCAAGAACATTCTAACTGGTGACAGGCAGATAGAAGTGAATTTACTCGGCGTCAGGCTGCCTGTTGGGGAGACGTGCCTTTTTGCGGATTCAGAAAACTAAGCTTGTTTTTCTGAAACAACATTCACCCTTCAAAATTTCCGAAGGACTCTGTTACCAGAGTCATGGAAAATTTTCCGCGCTGGACGAAGGACTCGTGTGGATTGGCGGATAGCGTTCTCCCTTAGTGAAGGGATGTATGAGTTTAGCTGGGAGGCGAGAGGCCGAAAAATATTGAGAGTTTTTCAAGACCTTGAGAAGGCGAGGTGAAAGGGAGAAGAAAGCGGGAGAGTGCAACAACAGTTGAAAGTGAGGTGTGAATTGTTGCTCTTTAGTGGAAAGTTATTGAGAACAAGGAAGGCTAGAGGAAAGAAGGAGGATAAATTGGGTTTTTCTCAATCACCGACAGTACCAGGTTCATCCCACTTCCCGTCGGCAGTAGTAATTAACTCTTGGAATTTATTAATATATTTCTAATAGGCCGAAGGACCCCTTAAAGTGATTGTTTTATAAATAAAATTATTATATTATATATTAAAGAGCAAGAATAATTAAAAAAACCAATAATTATTTACAATATAATGAAACCATAACAGGCAGTTGCAGTTAATGTTGTACTTACAGTTTTGTTATTGAGGAGCGCTTCTTGTTCCAACAGTCGTTCTACGACTTTAATGACTATCGGCAGAAATGGTTGTATGGCCTCTTCATCCTCCTCTTTCTTCTCCTCTTCCATCTTCTGCCACTGCTGCTGCCCTCTACTTAGTGCCTGTCCCACGCAGAACCATCCCAGGCACCAGACCACAAACACAACAGGCATAGTTCCTCCTGAAATTACACTTTTTTTTTTAAAAAAAATACTAAATTTTAATCATAATTAACACAGCTTCATAGCCGCCAAAGAAACCACAAAATTTTTTATTGCAACTATTTTTAATGTACATGTATCAAAAGAACCGTTGTATTTTGCTCACCTTGTTCCGTCTCTTACCTTTAAGTGAATGTGCAACGTGCTGTTTGTTTCTCCCTAACACCTTTTAACAGCTATCACGTTAATGCATCAAGCTTTAATACTTTTCCGTCGTTCACTGCTGCATTAGTGCACTAACATGAAGTTTCCATTAATTTTTGTTGTTGTTGTTGTTTCTTTGTTGTTTTTCGTGGCAGTGCGCGTGATTTGGTTTCCGACCATATTGATAATATGACGTGTCGGTGTAATTTTTTGCAGCACATTAAGAATTTCTTTTAATTTTAAAAACGCTGATAATAATACTTGTCGGACAGTGTGAAATTTCGGTTTTTCTATGTCAGAGACTAGGAACTGTGGCTGCCGTCTTGTCTGGAAAAATAGTTGATAATTATCAATCTGTAGGATTTTTCTTCCAGTCGGTAGTTAGTGCCGCACCTTTGCGTCACACAATGAGACTAAAAATGCACAGCACAAAATTACTGTGCTTCAAAATGGGGTTGTTTAGAGTTTTACAACGTAAATAACATTTAGGACAACAGGGAAGACGTTTTAAAATTGGAGGCTACTGTTATAAAATATATTAAGTTTCCAATTAATAACTAAGTGTTAGCGTGTTACTATATAATCCAGCATTTTTAAAGTTAAAAAAACGCAAGATTAAATCATCATAGAAAATTTATTTCTGACGACGTTCTATGTTAAATAATTTTTATTGCGTCATGTTCGTGTGCCTGTCGTTGGGGGCGAATTAGGATTTCTGTAGTTTTGTTAGGTCCGTAAGGAAGGAATAACCCAGTACGAGGAGAACGTATTTGCTTAGAGTGACAAACACTCTGAGTATGTGCTGATATTGATTGCAGAAAGATAAATAAAGAGAATGGATGAAAGCGTCTTCATGAGATAACTCTCCTATACGTTTCACGATGCTTCTGGAGTTAATAATTCACAAAGAAAGACAATGAAAAAAAAATTTTATCACTCGATTCCCAGAGCCGTAACTCGTGTATTTCTATAAAGCTCTTTTGTTTTCGAAGGCCCGAGACCTGAGGGAAGGCAGTCAGACGAGTCTGAGGAGGAGGACATGTTGCAATGCTTTGTTTACAGCTTGAGGGGGAGGAACAACCATCACGTCTCGTCTCTTTTCTGTCACGTTGTTCTGCATTGGATATTTCTGCATGGCGCAAGCTCAATCACCCGCAATGTTAGTATTAATGAATCTTAATAGAATCGCAAATACATTGACGACGATAGGCGCGACGCCAGTCATCAACGACGTGGCACTAGACGCCATACGAGCCGTCTTAGTAGTGTTTCAACAAGTAATTAACAACATTGATATTCATTTACGACACCTACAACCTTTCGCTCATATTTGTGGATATCAATCAGGTAGAGAAAAAAAATTTAAATTTAAATTTATTGTTAGTGTATAGTTGGGCGCAAGCCCATGGTAGCAGATACAAAATTAAATTTCATAAACATAAATGCTCCTAACCTAAAAAATTTATCATAGTCCTTTAAAAATTTCTATAGTCCTGAAAGAAAAGGGAGGAACACTACAAGAATTATATTAACTTAACACTTCACTTCGCTTTGACTTCAAAATTTAAATTTAAATATGCATTTATGTTATTCCAAATAACCACTTTACTGGACACGTTTTTTGAGATTTGTCCTGAATTTATTTTCTTGAAGAGGATTTCCCTCCTCCAAACACTCCTTCCACAGGTGAATTATTCCAGTGGTTGATGGTCCTATTTAGGAATGAGAATTTTGCAACATATGTTTTTTTGCTTTCTACATATTACTTTGAATTGATGATCCTATTTACCTATAAAACTATAGGAGTTAATTCCAATCTATGGTTTAAGCTTTTCATTTCTCCCTCCTTTGTGACAATGTCTTCCAACCTAGTTCTACTTTTTCGTTCCTATAACCCTGTTGCCCTACACGCAGCTCTTTTCTCAACTTTCCTTAATGATTTTAATTGATTTTTTTTCTATAGGGATCCCAAAGAGCCAAAATTGGTCTAAGGATAAATATGCCACCTCCTTTGATTTTGAACTTCCCTTCTTTAAGCTTCTCATTATGAAATGTAAGGAATTCCACGCCTTTCCCTCCCACTATAGTTTGTTGTTGAAATTTATCCCCAGATATTTGCAGCTCGTTACCCTTGGAATTATTGCCTTACCGTATTCCATATTCTGTCTCATTTAAGAGGGTGCGTTTTTAAGCGATATTTCGCTGCTTTTCATTCCATTAATTTCCATTTCATTTTCATGAGCCCAGATATTGAGATCTTCTTGTAATAATATCGCGTCTTGCTCGTCCCTTATCTTTCTGTAGATGTCACTGCAGTCGTCAGAAAAAAGCCTGGCCCCTGACTTTAAACAATTTGCTTAGTATTAAAAAAAGTATTGGCCCGATTACAGAGCCTTGAGGAACTCCAGACGTTACAATGCCTCAATCCGAAAATTGACCTCCGAATTTGTCTTTTTACCAACTATCACTCTTTTATCTGTACCTGTTTTATTTCATTTATCCAATAGGATATCATGAGGCACTACATCAGAGCCTTTGGCGAAGTATATGTTAATTCCATTTATTCTAACCCATTATCTACTTAATCTGCTAACTCCTGAAATGCATTTATCATTTGGGTTTCGCACGAGAACCCTTCCCGAAAAACTTGCTGACCATTAAAAAAACTACCCTTTTCTATCAAGTTCAGGCTACTAATAAGTGCTACATAATGTTACACACCATTTCTGACTACAAAATATTTCGTTTTAATTAACTGTAATTATGTTTGATTTAATTAATTTCACAAGAACAATTTTACATTGTAAGGAAATGTTCAGTGTTCGAAATTATAATTTTTGTTCAGTCCTGAAATTGCAAGGATACATCGTACAATATCAATATTGTCTACTGACAAGAATTTTTAGTTTTAACAGAAGACGTCACCACATTACTGATTTATCGCTTTCTTCCCCCCCTAGTTGGTTTATGATACACGAGTTAAGGATATTACAACGCCAATATGCAACTCAGCAGCAGCGCCTCCGACAACACCAATGGATTAATAGGGATTATAAATACTGGAGCAGGCCGGCAACATCGTTATATTAGTTCTTTAAGAATTAATTTCACCAAAGTTGTATGTAATGCACATTATAATAAAACACCTGCACAATGATCTGGCTGTCTATAACCTCCTGTTACACTACACAAATCAACATCATCCCCCCACCCCGTCCCTCAACGCAAACTGGAGGTTTGCTTGCTTATTTGGAGGCAAGACGCAGATTGTACCTGTAATATATATTAAAATTATGGGAGGGAATCTGAATTTATTAACGCCCTGTATAATTAATTCTAGTTAACAACACCCGTTTAGGAACAATCAACATAAAATATTTGCTCAAGTCCAAAGTATTGTAGTGTAAATATTAAGGTTGTTGATGCTGCACTCGCATGACTCTTACAGTATAAAAAGTTACGTCATAAATTTTGGTTCAAACAGTGAGAAATTGTCAAGTTTTGGGAACATAAGTTTAATTATAATAAATGTAATCTCACCATCCATTGACTGTTGTGCAGACTTCGAGTGTAAATAAACAGTAAGTCTTACACATGTATTTAGGAAAATAAACCTTTACAGAAGCAAATAGTAAGAGCTCCATGCATTACAGCAGATGTCAATAAACACTGTAACTCCAAAGATATTACACTTGCAAAGACAAAAGACAGATTTTATATGTTCTAACATAACGAAGTATGAGTCAGTAAACATTTTCTCCAACAGAAGAACTTATATGCAGAAAAAAATTACAAAACCATGAATTTCCACAGGCACTTATATAATACAATTTAATATCGGCAGCACATTTTTATTGGTCAAGGAAGAAATGGAATATTTCAAGAGAAGATCCTCATAAATTTGGTAACCATTCACTAACTATAGTGACTGAATTTGTTCGTAATGTTTTCACGCCTCTGCACTGCTGAAACCTACGGGATGAGAGATCCTGGAACAGTCTTGGGAACATGCAGCCGCAGAACCCTCTTACTATCCTACAATATCCTCCAAATTCAAGTACCTAAAAATGGTAAATTAAATAGGGCTGCTTATAGCTCTTGTGTAATCGATTAGATACTCAACAATTTACAAGAGATTTACAGAATGCTTACGATATATGTAATTATTTCATTAAACCACATAAAACGTCTCTTCTTTTATTTAATTTAATTATTACAAATTAGTAAGTTTAATTTCTGGGTGGTTTCAACCCTGTTTTGGCAAATATTAATCTAAAATAAAATATATTGCGTGGTAGGTTTGTTTAAAAATAATAAAACGTATGTCATCCAAACAGATCTAAAAAGCACCTTTCGATAAAACTGTCAAATATTAATTGAGTAATTAAAATACTTCATAATACAGTTTATAAAGGATTAATAAATAGTTTTTATGAACATTTAAAACTGTTTCTTCACTGTTGCTTCTGCCACTGCCATGACGTTGCATTAGCACCCGCCACATCATGTCGACCGATGTCCTACCTGTTTCTCAATATTTATCCAATCACAAATTCTGTTTCTGATGATATGTATGGAGAATTTATCGCAATTGAGCGTTTCTTTCTGACTGCAAGACCTAGATTACAGTTTGCCTAACGTTATACAATCAAGTGACTGGGGTTTAGCTACGCATATCGTCCAATAACATTTTCATCAAATAGAAACTGATCTGCCCTTCATTTAAAACTAGGACATCCATTATAGTGTAATGGCGTTTCTTTATTCATGTCCTCTCGCGTAACTTTAATGTATAATACCTTTAGTCTCCTATAGACATCCCTATGATTTTCACTTTGCGCAAAAAGACGGGATTATTGCTGAATTGTCTCGTGTAACAGGATGCAGCAGAAGAATCCATTGTCAGATAATCATGCAGGTGTTTATTATAAACTGTATGCATACAACTTGCCGAAACTAACACTTAAATAACTAAGATAATGATGTTGCCGAGATTGTCTTCATCTTCAAGTTACACCGGTATAAATCAACAATGTCTATATTTCGGTATATATACAGAATATATACTTCATATGCATGTATATACTGTGCCACTACTTAAACATCACTATTCATTCTTCTGTGTTTCGTGTTCCAAAATGGAATGAATGTATTTCCCAAAAACGGTCTCCTCCTAACCTCGTATGGTGCCGAATATTTAATTCCCCTTTTCCCAATAGGAAATCAGCTCTAATTTGAAAGAAGTCATTGGTCGGAATATCCATCATTAGTGTGAATAAGAATCTTACAGCCGTCGGAATCGAAGAAGTGTCGTCGCATAATTTTACTTGGAATACGCAGTAGCAGTATTCGATTAGCTACACGTAGCTTTCAATTTGATATCAATAACGACTTCATAAACTTGAAACAGACCTACATTTCTTTTAAAACACGGATATGCATTATTCATAAAAGAGGTTTTTCTCTTACATAATTTTTAAATTTCACAATATTAGTCTCCTACAAACTGCTTCATGATTTTCTCCAAATAAGCAATGAAATGCTCAGTGTTCGCTAAAAACCATGATTTGTCTCACGGAACAGGATGCGGGAAGGATGTCCACAAGAGGAGACTGTCATACAATCAGATAATCGTGCAGGCGTTTATTAAAACGTGTATGCATACTACTTGGTGAAACTAACACTTATTAAACTAGTATAATGATGTTGCCGAGAATGTCTTCATCTTTGGTATATGCAAATGTTCCCTCTTAACGTCCCACCACTGCGGGTGTCGTTAACGCTCCTATTCTAGTGCACAGGTCCGTTAAAAGATCACTAACTTCTTCATCAGCAGCGGCCAACTAGGGGAAGGAAGGAACAGAACAAATAATAGTTGAAATATATTAAATCACTAATATGACAGTTTCCTTAATTAAAATTAAAAATTCAGCTAATTTCTCTGTCGTGATATTTAAACTAAGACATTTTCGTTGTTAGTTTCATTTCTGAGGACTTGTACAGAGATATTTTAATATTCTGAA